>VZRS01002196.1:320395-349566 GCA_013398055.1 Ifrita kowaldi | reverse complement strand
AATAATTCTAGGATGGCTTGTAAAAAAAAAAAAAAAAAAGCTATATTCTGAGATGCTATTGGAATCCTAAGCATTTCCAGGTGTTGTGCATGGCTTACAATAGTAAGGACAGAAATTTTCCCAGCCTCTTTTTCCTTTTTGTTTTGACTTTCTCTAATGTTGTGAACGATACTAGACTCACAAGCCTAGAGAATATTCATTTGTCCTGACACAGATTGTGCTCCTGATGATTGGGCTTTTCCCTTCTGATCTATGATCATATTTCTTCTTTGACTTGAGTTCTTCGCGTTGGAGCTGTCAGCCTTCTCCAAATAATGGAGTGAGACCATCACCATTTTCTAACAAAAAAAACCTTAGACCATTCAAGTTGCATAAACCACCACGGACATCAATGTGAACACAATCACTTGCAATGATGAAAACACTTTTTAGTCATTACCAAAGTAGGCCAGATGTGGTCTAGTGACCTAAAAACCTCAGATTTACTTTATAAATCCTATAAACCTCTGGATTCCTCAATCAGAAGTTGGAGCTCTTGCATCTAACTGATTGTCAGGCTGATAGACATGCCTGTTCAAGGCAATAAGGAAATTTTAGTTCCCTAACAATTGGGACTGGGCATATATTTTCAAACAATTTGCCTTTTAGTTCTGGGGTTTGCTGATAATAATTACTTTTAGCTAGGAAGTGCTCCTGTTGGGGAAGGTGCAGGTTGCTTTTCTAAGGAAAATATTTAAACATATTCTCATTCTCAGAGATCTGCATCAGTCAAACAGGCTCCTGGAAATGGAACTTTGGAAACAGAAATTCTCAGAGCTTTTCTAAAACTCAGGGGACATTGCCTGTCATTCTCACCAGTAACTTTTGAAAGAGGAATGTTCCTGGATGTTTTACTTCCCTTACAGTTCTGGATGTAATTTTACTCCAGTGCTGGCATAGTTTTCTCTAGTGTGGGCAAAGGTCTTGCAACCAAAATGGAATTTCTGTGAGTGTGGTTGCAAAATGCTTCCAGTAGAGAACTTGACAAAGAAAACATAGAAGAATGTGCTGAGTTATCAGTGTGGGTTGTTGGTTTGGTTTTTTTTTGCCAAGCATACTAATGCCTGTCACCCTCTTTGAACAGTCACTTCTGAAATCTGTGGGAGTTTATCTGTACCACTGCCAAATTACCAACTAGGATTCAGTATTAAATCAACTTTTCAGAATGCAAAGAAATCACATATTCTCCTGTTGGGTGAAAGATGCATAACAGTAATTCAGTGGAGATCTTCCTGCAGAAAATAGAAAGCACTAAAAGCCTTGGAACAAAATGTTTTCTAAGTCTAGCTGAATGGTCACCAGGCTATTGATTTGGAGCCAGCTTTCAGATCCTTGTTTGTTTGGACCTGTATCTAGGCACAGCTGCTAAATCAGCTTAGCAGCACACCTCTGTGGAACAGATCCTCCATCTAGTAACTCAGCAGCATGTGCTGCTACAGCATTTAGCTGCCAGAGACCAAAGTATCAGTTCTGACACATCCCATTTCCTCTACTCACCTCAATACTTGAAGTATGTCCAATGCTCTACCCTTTGGATTTTGTGACCAACTAATAAAGGGGATAGAGAATATTAGTTTGTTCCATTGCATGGAAGACAGTTTAGGAAATCCCAGCCCATGCAGGACAGGAATATGGAATAACAAAATTTAAACACAGGAAGAACAAGAAAGAAGTAGCACATTAGAATTGCCCATTGGAAGGAACTCATGCCTCAGGACATGAGGACAAGGCTAGGAAGGCAAAAGAGATTCCAGATTCTTTGGAAGGGTGCTGTGGCCAGGACTCGTAGGGAAAGATTCTCAGTGAAGACACTCAGAGAAGACCATGGATGTAACACAGGCTGTTTTCTTACAGGCTGTTGTCTCCTGTCAACAGGAACTTTGTCAATATGAATATCTCATTTTAATAGCTATTGTGTATGTGTTCTGTTCTGTGACACCACCTAGTTCTAACTATTGCAGCCCTGTTTTAAAAATAACTGTCAGGACGCAAGAATTTGTTTCCCAAATAAAAATCAGAAATTATCCTCAGACTTCACTGTGCAAGTGAGAATGGCCTTACTTGAAATGACCATTCCCTCATAAAATCTTATATATTAGAGACAACCAAAGGATTGTCAACATTTCATTTGAGAAGAAACGTAATGGGTATAACAATTCAACATTTCCTTTTTTTTTTTAACCTGTTGTTAGTTCTGTGTTAATGCTCAGCTTCTAACTTGCTTAACGAAAGTAGCAAATGTATTTCCAATACATCATTCTGCTCTACTTTTTTTTTCCCCCAGGACTATTGCAGCAAATAAATTCACTAATAGCATTCTTAGAAACTATGAATTTTAAGTGCATATTAGGGTTCATCTGCAGAAAATAAATTTTCAACTCACAAAACTTAATTTTTAGGCAAGATAATCTCAATCATATTTCAGCATATTAAATAATTCCATCTCAGCTCAAAATTATTGCCATGCAACTGAGTCATTACAACAGACCACTGCCATGCTTTTAAACCAGTTCTGAGCAGAGTTAAATTAGTTATTGCAAATAACCTCTAGTTGTTAGTCTGCCACAGAACAGGAAAAATACTCTGTGGTGAATGGATCCAAACCAGACTAACGCACAGCCTTAGAATTTTAATTGTTGAATATCCTTACCCAATTGTCTGAAAAAGATGCAGTCACAGAAATTTGAAAAGCATATGCACCAGAAGAAAATTGGAAGGTGGCCACTATTTGTTTCCAAAATTTTCATTTCATGGAAGTGCATGATTTGTTGCAAAATATTTGCCAGTTCCATTAATGACAGAAAGAGAGAGAAAAGAGAGGAAAGTCATGCAACAGCTTTCACGATAGAAAATGGAGGTAATGTTGACTGTCTTAGACTGCAGGGTAAAGAAGGCATTTCTCCCTCAGAGCAGGCTTCAATTGGTGCAGGAAACCGTGTAGAGTGGAATTCATATCATAACACTTCAGCCATCTGGAAAGTAGACGTTCAATTTAGTAGCTGCCTCAGTTTGCTCTGTGGTCAGCGGCAAGTGGGCACCTCCTGAAAATCCTCATCCACCTCAGACAGGTTGAAGACTCCCCACTGATTAGAGAGGAAGCCTCAGTAACCAGCCTGACAGCTCGGACAGCTGTCTTTCAGTTGGTTAATGTCAAGTGAGGTAAATCCTCCTTAGGGGAGGGCCAAAATTACAGGTCAAAGTTTATTGTGTGCATGTTTGTATTTTGTTACACAGGCCTCTGCCTGGTGAGGGACAAATGCATTCACGACATGGTTGTCCTGCTCCTGGAGTGGTTCTTGCTCTGCAAAGCACAACAGCCCTGGGGCTGGCAGCACTGGGAAAGAGCAGCTCAAGGAACAATGGGCTCACAGCTGAGCTGTGCACAAATGAGGAAAGGAAGCCATTTGTCATCCCTAGGCCTTAATGGAGAGCCACTTCCTATTAATTAGAGAAACACAGAAATTGAAAAAAAAAGGAAACAAGAGACTTACGTAATATGATCTCAGAGCTGGCTGATTTGCTAATGTAAAACACAGGGTGGAAAAAAAAAAGGCTGATAATGTGGAACAGTAGGGCATGACTGCTGATCTCATAGAAAAAACATGCGGAAAATACCATTCAAAACACTGGCAAAATGACTTCATGTGAAAGGCAGATTTCTTCTCTTCCAGTGGGCAGAATGTTCCAAAGGAACCTGCATGCGTCTGCATGTGTGCTTTTCCCATTAACAGGCGTGCAGAAGGCTTGTCTATTGCAGAGTCAAATGGGCAGCGTTTGGTTCACACGGTGTGCACGTCTTTCTCCCAGATTAGGATGCTGTTAGATTGTATCTGAGACCTTTCCCGCTTGAGCCCTGGATGTAAGGCTAGGAGAATTTTCTGAGGTTTCGACAGTTTGGGGAGCAAAAGAAAGTTCCTTAGCAGATGCAGTCATTCACCTCTAGCGCTCCAGACTCAAATGGTTAGAAAAGCAGAATTAGCAGCAGGACATGCCCAGACCCTGCTTTTTAAAACTGGAATCTGGGGCATGGTAAAATGACCCAAGATACTCCCTACTACTCCCATTTAAACATGCAATATGTACAGTTGTGGATGACTGAAGAAATAGGCATTTGTTCACACAGAACAAAAAACCACCTCCCTTCATGATACTATCAAAAAAATTAAAATTTACCAGACAGAGCTTCCCTTCTCTTTCACATACTGCAAAAAGGGTTTAATAGTGGCTGCTTTAGGAAGAGATAGTTTGCTGTGCTAAAAATAGAAGTTGTCCAGTATTTTGCATTAAATGTGGTGTTCAAAATCATTAGTATTTACTAAAATTTTAGGAGGAATTTCTCTAAGTGCTTATGAATTCTGACTCCTACTATTACACACTCCAGCATTACACTCTTTTGCTTTTATTGGCAGGAAAAGGAGCTTGACAAGGGGTGATCAGAGACTTGAGAAACAAAATTGTTGGCCTTGGTTTCTCATGCTGTTTTTCCTTCCGTCACAAAATCTATAATAAGCATAGACATTGAATGAGATTCCACACATGCTGAAAAATGAACACAGATGTCCCTTTGGAGGTGAGCATGGTCCTCTCCTGAACAGGCATCTCTCCATCACTTCCCTGGAGGCAAATGTGCCATATTGGCACTACTTGTCTGACCACACACTCTGTCACCCCCTTCCTTCCTAGCAAACCTATGTTTCCTGTCCATATGCTTTTGGAAAACATCTAAATGAAGACAAAACTGAAGTTTAAATCCTTGCCCAATACAGGGAATAAAAAAAGAGAAAAGTAAAAACCTGCCAAGTCCTTTACTCTGGGTACTAGGTGCCTCTTTGTGCATTGGTGTATTATTTTGTCTTTAGTTACCAGCTTCTCTGACACCTGGTGTTATGACACAGAGGCACTTCCTAATTCTTTGACAAGTGCAGTGGCAAAAAGAATTATTTCATTGTTCATAACTGTTACATGTACTGTCTTGCCTTCACAGCATTATTGTCTGGATTAAACTAGTCTGTGTCAGGTAAAATCTACTAGGAGTGCCCAGTTTTAGGCAACAGTATTTTTGTCAGGTCAGGCACTGAGCTGACTCAGATGTAGCTTACATTGTCTTTGGGTTCTTTTTAAAGAGCTGTGCAAATGCCATGGCAACTGACCCAGGCTAAGAGAGGCAGGCGGGGCATTACTAAATGAGGCTTTGAGATTTTCAGTGCAGTTCACTGGAGAGTAACCTGACATCCATTTATGTGGCACTCAATCGGGATTTTTAAATATTTTTTTCATTAAGAAAATGGTTTTGCATAATTTGTGACCTTAGGCAAAACAGCCTTGGCATTTGGAAAGGCTCTAAAGATTGTTAATATTTGACTTGTCCCCATAACTTCAGCAAACCAAGCATCGAGTGCCATAAGCGATATGGAGTGTAACAGGAGTTTGTCTTTTCGTTATTCATGTAGGAAACATACTTTATTCTGAGTCATTGCATTTACCAAGAATAGATCTAAGAGCTGCAACAGTCCACAACAGAGATCAGCAAGAAAGGTAGGAAAACCAAAGATGGCACACAGGTATTCTTTCACGCTATGTGGTCTAGAGGTAGGAGCAACATCATAGAAGAGAGATCTGTAAAAGGCAACACCTCCCTGCTTCTGTTTAAATTTAAGCTGCCCTGGAAACCATTGTCTCATAAAGAATTGAAATACCATCAGTAAAACATTTTATCTTGGAGGTGCAACATGTCCTGGATTCTGGTGATCTTTCACTAGGCAGGCTTTAATCTCTGTTTCAGGGGAAGAAAATTATATCCTGATGCAACCCATTCAGATAGGCTGCTGCCTCCTACATAGAGCACTGGGCAAAAGACTATATTACCTAGATAAGCAGAGTTTCAGAATGCAAATTGTGCCCCGCATTTTCTTCTAAGGTAATTTTCTTCTCTCTCTCTCTCTCTTTCATTTTTAAAACAGCTGAAAACATGTCATGTACCTTAACACAGGGCTGAAATCTTAATCCCAGTTTTATGAGGTCTATTAAACTGATACGTATTGTGCTATGTGGGAATTAATCCCAGGTGGCCTCCAGGAAAGCCTGGTGTCTCTAGTTCTCAAGTGATTGTCTCCTGTGCATGTGATCTGTGTGTTTTCCAGTGCATACAGTGTATTGTGCATTACAATTTAATGAGATAAAGACAAGTGGAATGTGCACACTTAATCAGTTCAAATGATAGTATTTCCTAACCCATATCGTCAAGAAAGGCTCACAGCTGTTCAGGCTCATTCCAGTGAGTAATAGCTTTCAAAGAAAAATGAACCATAAAAAATAGTAGAAATCAAAATGTAATTAGAGTTAACTGGTAATCTTTCTGTCTTAATTATAGCATTGCAATTGTCCTTACTTCAGAGAGAGGACTCCTGAGAGAATTTTGCCCACTGGATTGTCTGGAGGAAAAAATGAAAGCTCTGTAATTTTTTTTGTCCATTTTCTCTCTTGTGTGGTTTCTTCCTTTTTCCTAAAAACTGTCAGGTTCATGTCCTTTCAATTTCATTGTCTGGGAACATGTTAGCGGCGGCATGGAAGAGACAAAGAGAAACTGAATGTTTCTGAAAGCTTATGGAAGAACTGGGCAAAGTTTTAAGAGTTCATCCTCTGCATTGCCACAGAAACTAGTGATATATCTTTTTCAAGGTAAACTGTTTAAAAAGTACTTGAAACTACTTTTGTGAAGCAGGGTGTATAACTTCATGTATTTTGAACTCGGTGGATTGTACATGTTTCTCCAAAGTAGATCTACCTCCCTCTTTGCTCCTCACCCTTCATATCCACTCTCCAGGACATGTTTCTGTAGTGCCTGTTTTGCCCTGTGTTAGATTGTCCATATTCTGAGAAAGTTCTTCTCTTTTTTCCCCATTTCATCTTCTCCACTCCACTCTCATCTTGTCTTTCTTCTCCTGTGATAAACTATTTAATTCCACAAGTTTTCTAGAAGAGAATGTTGTGGGTATACTCTGACTGTCTTCTCAAGGCCTTGTCCTTCCACCTCAGATGTCTCTCTTCTCACCAGAACCCTTCTGCTGCTTCATTTGATAGTCAGGGTGGGATTCACTCATGTAAACATAGGTGTCCAGAGACCTTCCAATGCTTGGGGTATTCCCTAAGGCCTTCAGTTTTCTGTACTTAAATCTTTCATAGGGCCTGTGTCAATTGAGGTTGTCATGACTATGTTTAGGTAACCCAATTGTTTTCTCTTAAACCCTCTTCCTCTTCTTTGGCAAAGCAACTTGTTCTCTGTGACAAATGCACAGTCTGTAGGCACAAGACAGCCTGTCAAATGTCTCCTCTCTGGCATATTTATTTCCTGGGAAGCTCCAGCTGTTGTTCCCCTTGAAAATTTTTTGCACAGTATCAACTACCAATACTGAAAGAATTCTAGAAAAATGAGTAGGTAACTCAGCCACATCAAGGTTTATCCCTTGATAAACCACACTTGCCAGCAGGATATTGAAGAAAGACAGACAAATTATCACCCATACTTGAATCTACATCCTGATTTATCTCACTGAATATTATCATAGGAGGCTTGACAGAAGGAAATGCATTCAGGATTATATCCCACTTGTAGCACTAAATCCTTGTTTCTCAGATTGTGATCTACCCTTGCTAGTCTCTGATAACCCTTCTTTTTATGTTTCCCACATGAGTTCCTGTGAAAATGCAGCTCAGTCAGTAGTTTTGGATGCAAATCTGAAAGACCGAACAAGTGCAACATGGGGTCAGAGTCTGATGCTTGTTTATTTTCCCAAAGCATTGCTCCATACAGAGCCTAAAGAGTAACTGTGAAGCTCAGCAGTACTTCAAACAAATAGGGCTTTGAAAATGGTGGCAGTAGTTTCATTTTGCCCCCACTAACATCTTGCAAAACCCCAATTAACTCAACATAATTCTTCCACGAACTTGGCTAAATATTTGACCTTATGTGTCAGATTATGAAACAAATAACAGAAAATGCAGTGTTTTTCTAAGAAATTAATCCAATGTAACCAGAGAATTCTGGTCAGTCTAGAATCTGTCATCCTGGGATTTTCTTACATGTGCAAGTATTACTGGAAGGAGTCTAAAGAACTGACCCTTGAGAACCCATTTTTATGGGGGAAAAAAAAGCCAGAAAACATGAGTTTTCTGAGAGAGTTGAATGATTTTTTCTTAAAGACATTCTTCAGTGAAGTGGGAAAACACCTATGTGAAAATCAGTTTTTTGGCAAAATTTTGAATCTCCTCCTCAATATCTTTGCAATGACAGGCTGGGAAATCTGTGGGCAGTTGTTACCAGCAGTAGTTTTGCCTAATTTCCTCAAAAAAAAAAAAAAAAAACCCAAAAAACAAAAAACAAAAAAACCTGTCTATTTTAGCCTACTTTCCTGCTTTCAGACACAGTCAATAATTTGATGTAAGTTAAGATAATGAACACTGACGGGTATTTAATGTTGTTAGCCAGGTACGTACACTTAGGCAGGTGCGTAACACTGTTCTTGTACTTGCGTGTGTGACAGGATTCCCTCTCGATCTCTAGCTAGCCTTTAGCTTCTCCCCTGAACACTGACTGAGGAGAAGTATCATCTAGAGGTCATATTCTAATCTTGTGGGGCAGTATCACATGGTAGAAAACACTTGGCTGTGGAGACAAGCAGTCATGCTTCCTTCTAGGTTCTGTCTCTTTTTTTCTCCGTTTTTTTCATGTAATTGGGAAGGAGTAATCACTATTTTGTGAAGCACTGTCAAGGCCTATGACACACATTTGTGCCAGAGAGTCTGGGAGCTTGGCTCTTTTAACTTGTGCTAGCACAGGGCAAACATGAGAAAACAGAAATTACTTTGCTTTAACATAAAATCCCACTGATAGGGACCTGGACAAGCTTGAGACGTTGGACCATGCAAATCTCATGAGGTTTAACAAGATCAAGTGCAAGGTGCTGCACCTGGGTTGGGACAATCCCCAATATCTGTACAGGCTGGGGATGAACAGAGTGAGAGCAGCCCGGGGGAGAAGGACTTGGGGTTGCTGGTGGAGGAGACAGACAGGTTGGACATGACCCAACAATGTGCACCCACAGCCCAGGAAGCCAAAGGTCTTCTGGGCTGCATCCAAAGCAGAGTGGGCAGCAGGGCGAGGGAGCGAGTCCAGAGGAGGACCAACAAGATGATCAGACGGATGGAGCACCTCTGCTGTGAGGAAAGGCTGAGAGAACTGGGGTTGTTCAGCCTGGAGAAGAGAAAGTTTCAGGAGGACCTAACTGAGATCTTTCAGTACCTGAAGGGAGCTTACAAGAAAGGCTGGAGAGAGAGCTTTTACAAGGGCATGTAATGATAACATAAGGGGGAATGTCTTCACACTGAAAGACAATAGGTTTAGGTAAGATATCAGGAAGAAATTCTTTACTGTGAGGGTGGTGAGGCACTGTCATAGTTTGCCCTGAGAAGTTGTGGATGCCCCATTCTTGGAAGTGCTCAAGGCCAGGTTGGATGTGGCTCTGAGCAATCTCTCAGGACAACGTGGGGAGAAGCGAGCCTCCCTCTATCCCTCACCCTTCTGCAGACCACTGGCTTCACTTGGCAGCTCAGTGACCACTTAGTATTGTGGAGCATCTCCCCAGTTTGTCAGGTGGCCAGCAGTCAGTCAGCCCTGTCAGAAAAGGCAGAATTGTGTCTCTGTGGGGTTTGAAAACTGAGACATTTTGCAAAAGAACCCAGAACCATCAGGGAAAGTATTTATAAAGCAATTGGAATAACTTCCCTGTAGTGCTTTTCCAGACTTTTCCAGCCTCATAGCTCTCTTAGATAACTTTCCTTCTCATCCATTTTCATTTTCTCGGGTACTTGGGTAGCCACTTCTAAAGTCTATTGCTCAAAAAAATTCTTTCTGATTTGCAGGAGGTTTATCCCTGCACATAGTACAGAGCCAGAAATCAGTCTGCAGTGAAGGATAAAGTCTACCCCTTAACTGCCTTTTAACTCTTCCCTTAACTTGGGCTTAAGTGTATAGAGGAGATACAAAGAACCAAGTTGTAAACTTAAAAGAACAAGGAATGCAACTTTGCTGGGAAAATACATTATAAACACTGCACCTCTAAATACAATGATTAAGAATCAACAATTTTTTTTTTTTATCCACTCTAACACCGGAGTTAAGTAATTCCATTTAGTAGGAACTTCTATGCTATTGATTGTTGAGTCAAAATATTTTCTGTGACAGGTCACAAAATGGTTTTGCAGCATTTCCACACAGCTGGAGAAATAATCATACAAGCTAAAGGGCAGCAGCTGTGACATTTCAAAATCTTACCAGGAATGGAATTCTGGAAATGTAACAGATGTTTAAAAGTCCCCATCATCCCTCCAGTCCACCCCTTCCTCCCCCACCATCTCTTTCCCTATCTTGACTATATATGTATTAAATAACAAGTAAGAGAAATTACTGATACAGTATAGTTCTGGTTGCCAATTTATATTATCTGATATTTGAAAGAATATCTATTCATATATAAAAAAAAAGTAGAAGTATTTTGTCTTAGAGGTTGGATGTCTCAGCTTTAAGTACTAAATTGTGCTTTAAGAACGCATAAACTACGGACATCCTTTTGAATCCAGTAATTCAAGGCTCTGCTGTGAAACAAAGACTGAAAGGAAACCTCCAAAACTGTAAGTGCAGAGCAGCCATTGACTTTCAGCCCACCAAACAACTGAATGGACAGCTTGCTTTTTTCAGCATACACCCAAGTCTCACAGACCATACTGCTTGCATGCAATGTGAAAATTACTATCCTGAGATTGCAAGTTTGAAGACTATGGATGAATTGCAGGAAGAGAAAATTACATAGTAGGCAAGTGCAACCAGCATAGTGATTTTTAGGAGAAATTTTTTTAGTGACTTTCTCTCTGTCTTTGGGAATAGTTTGAATTTGCACAGATTTTCTTGAACAATTCTAATTTAGAGCATTTTTCCTCACACAAAAGGGACATTATTTACAATTCTTCAACTAAAGCAAAAAACCAATTTATTTAGCACTCTTAAATGTTGTTATATGTATTTCACAAAGCAGCATTCATATTTCACCTGTATTTCATCCTCTCACATAATGCAGAGCAATACTGAGCAGCATATATTTTGTTGTTCTTAAACTTTGATTTTCTTCTTTGATTAATTATGAAGCATCTTTGCACTACAGGTACTCAATTTACCAACTTCTGCAGATAGTTTCTCCATGGCCACCTTTAACAATAAACTCCTTCTGACTTCAATGGCATCAAGAATGTGTGTTAGGCAGAATAAAAAAAGAGCACACAAGCACTCAGAAAGCAGGAACACTGAGCAGATGGCACTTTCAGATTCGCAATCTGAGAATCCACTGGTTTCATTAATATCATACAAAAATAGCTAAAGGCATCTATTGGTGATTCTGCTGTACCAAAGTCTGAGGCTACAGCAATGATGTATTCTGAAGGATTTAGAAGCCCTGTGCAGACCTCCTGTTCTTGAAGCCCAGGTCCTTTGGGCCATCTCAGGCACAGACTGTCCAAGATTCCTATTGCTCTCACTGCCATCAAAGTTTTGGTTTTGGTTTATTCAGATTGGAAAACTTCTTTCTGGCTCCTGTGTGAGTGCTGGGGCTTTTGAAATCTGGTCATTTATTTGAGATGTTCAGACCCTCTGAACAGCAAGTCTGTACTGCAGTGATTTGCATGCATGTTCAGAGGACAGAAGTGTGTGGGGGGAATCTCTCTTGGCCAGCACAGCCTGTTTATATTTATGACCTACTGACAACACAGGGTAGGCATAGCTATGCCAAAGTAAGGGGAGTCTTCTGCTGTACCTTGTGTCACAAGGCCTTATCCAGGAGGGCTCCAGTAGGAGGCTCTGCTAGTTGATCCCCATTAGCACATCTCAGTTCAGTCTGGATAGGTGAGCTCCTACCAGGAGACACGGGTTGGCACCCTTTGCTAAGTGTTCAAAGGTCATGGTGAGGCTGTTGGTATTGCTAAGGCATTAGTGAAATACCTACAAGGGAATTCTGCCTTAATATAAGTTATCTCACAGTTACCATGTCCACCCAAACTTACCTTGTCTTCTTTGTCCTCCTGTACACGCCCTGTTTAGCAACACAGCCACCACCACTTGTACCATGTCAAAATGCCTACGGGGAACTGTGTAGATGAAGCACAGTCAGCTCAGGCTGAACCCAGGCAAGACTGAAGTGTGTCTGGCTGAAAGGAGAAACACTTTGAAGAGTTGGCCAAAACACTGTCACCACCTTTCCTCAAAGATATATAGCCCTTATTCATCAGAGTTATGGCCGACTCCTCGTTAGACATGGATGATCAAATTTGCAGCAATTCCCAGAAATACTTTCTCTCGCTTTCAGCTCACTAGGAAGCTCTGTCATTTCCTTGTAGATGGACGTCGTCCCAGTGATTCATGCAGTTGTCACCTCCATCCTGAACTCTTGTAACAGAAGTGGAATCTGAAACCTGTGAATAGATCCAGAAGGTAACTGCTGACTTTTTCCATAGTGTAAGGTGCTTTTAGCACTGAATGTCTGAACTCAAGTCCCTCAGCAGGCTTCCACTTTCTCTCAGTACCTGTTTACAGCCTTGGCCATAATTTTCAAAGGAACTGAAGAAATGCCAGAGTAAGGTGGATACCACTGATGTGCTTTAGATCACAGGGTTCAGGAAAAAATGGGGGAGAACTACTTGCAAAATCAATCTAGCTTTGCTTTGCAATGTCTGTGCCTCTTGCCAAGGTAATGCTGCTGTGGAATGCTCTTCTGGATTCTGATCATCTTGATGAAATATTGGTGTTTTCCCTATGTGATTGGGTGGGGGAGGAAAGGAGCTTATTACCACATATGACACAATTCAACAGCTGTTTTTATTCCATAATCCCCTCTTCCTTTCACCCCCCAAAAAACAAAACAAAACAAAACCAACCTCCTGAAAGCACCCCATAACTTAGTGAATCTTGATCCCACAGACCATAGGCAGAGGCAACCAAGGACTTTATTTTTGCTTTTGATGTTCTGTGGAAGAAATTCAGATAGAGCCTTGTTCTGTTCAGGATTTAAGGCTTAGTAGCTCATTTTTTTACCTTCAGGCTCTTTCCAGCTTCAGTTACATTTATTTCAAGGGAGGCCATAAAGGCTTTCAGGTACTCTGGGGTTTAAAACAATTTGAATTCTAGAGTTCCATGAGTGAGATCTTCTGAGTGCAAAAGTCAGCTCATGGGATTTATTCACGTGGAATAGAATTTGTTTCTGCTTAAATACTGAGAAGTTCTCTGCTGCTTCATACTCAATTTGAGGTTGTTAAGACAGTGTACTTCTTATGCGATAACAAAAATGTTGGAGCTAGTCAAGTAAAGCAACAGTTTCAATCGGAATGAAAACACAGGAGGGTGGAAGGAGGCTGTATTTAGAAATGCTCTTAAAACAGTGAAATAGTTTAATATTTAGGTTTATTTTGACAAGTGAGTAAATAGAAGGGAGTACAGGTTAAACCACCGTAGAGAGGTTGGTTTCCATATGATAGTAAAGAATGTGAATAAAAGTAAATTAAACTGAAAGGAATACTCCATCAAAATGCATGTTTTTCTTTGGAAAAGCAGGATAGTAAGGGTTGACACAGAAAGCTTAGGTGAAAGTGAGGATACACAGACTTACTGCACTGAGGCCAAAAGGCTTGCAAGAGTAAGTAAATTGCATAGGAAAAATGTTTTTGGTCTTCAAAATATAAATCACCCTTGAGTCAGTATTCCTGTCACAAGGAGAATTCATGGGCAAACTGGCTTGCCAACAACCTTTTTCATTTTAGAATATCTTACAGAGCTAAGAGGCCAATGGCCATATGTTTTACCCAGCTGTATGGACCAGACTCAGGTCTCAGAGATGTGCTTGATCCTAAGTTGTGGAGCACCAGCTGGGAAACGGGCTGCTGCTTTGAATTAAACTGAGCAGCAGACCCGACCAGAATTCATGAGAGAAAGCCAGCTGTAAATCTATGGCTAACACACACTTCTATGTAGAAGATTAAAAGTTAATTCGCACGAATAGGGGCTTCTTGTCTTGGTTGTTCCTGTGGCTAGAGAGCAGTTGTGTGTCTTCCCAGATTTCCTTTTCCACTACCATTCTGGCTGCATTCATTGCTGGCTAAGAGACACATTGGCCAAACAAATTCTTGCTGTGCTTTGGGACAACCTTGCACATCCGATGAAAGCAACTAGTTCACAGAGTAGAAGAAATAAAGGCTGGTAGAAAACATGCATTTATGTATGACTGTCAAAATTTTGGGGACAGAGCCTGCCTTTTGGCTCTGTGCATTCAGTGAGCTGGGCTAGACAATCTTTCAAGGTCCCTTCCAGCCCGGGATGTTCTGTGATTCTATAATGAAATGAATGGTTCACTCTGTCTCCTGTATGTGACAACTGCGAAAAAAAGGGAGACATAATCATTCCAAACTGCCATTCTTGCAGCAAAACTGGGCAGGCAGGCAGGAAGAAACATCCAACACATGTTACTGGTGGGAGCCACTCATGGGAAGAGCCATTTTCCCACTCATAGTGACTATTGCTGTGGAAATTGTCCCAAGTACATCCCATGAAGGTGAAACCATGGCTCTTCTTTTCTACCATACATGGGGAAATTTCTACAAGAAATCCAAATTTATCCATGTAAAAAGAGCCTAATAGAAATGGCAAAGAAGCTCAGAGAGAAAGAGAGATTAGTTCAGAACAAAAAAGCTAAAGGATCTCACTTTCTTAGTTGCCATGGATTAGAGAAGTGTTCTATCCTGAGCCTACAGCCAGTGAGAAGAAGCAGCTAGAGCTAGACAGAGAGAGCTGCTGCCCACAGTTTTCCTACATTTTCATACTTTTTTGGAGATTCCTGTAATTTATGGTTAGAAAAGATTATCAGTCAACTTAGTCTGACCCACTTTTTCTTTAATTCTGACTTAGTCCAGTAACTTGTCTTTAATTGCAACACATTTCCTCAATCTGAAGACATCAAGAAACGCAGAATCTACCACCATCTGGACCAGGATTTATTTTCCAATGATCAGTCATCCTTCCAGTTTTTAAAAGAAAGTATGTAATTTCACAGGCATCTCCCTTAAGCTTCTGGTCACTTATTACAAATGACTTTTTTCCTGGTATTTTCTCTAGAGGACCATAACTAATGGAGACATCTCAATCTTATTCTTCCCACCTGAATTAATCTCTGGCAACGTAAACCAGGAGTAAAGCTTTCTAAGAGTGTCCATGGAGAAACAGTGTTGGTTTAACTCAAATAACTCATTTTAGTGTTGCATTTTGCTTAGCACAGAAGACTCTCTACCAACACTACCCTTCTTTAGGGACCTGAAGCAGTCACCATAATTATTGCCAGTGCTCCTAAAACCCAAAAAGTTAATAAAAAAATAACCTGCATATTTTCTTTAATGATAAATTTGCATTATTGTGAAGATTATATTTTTATTATTATTGTTCAAATCTGGAGAAGATTCATCAGGGTAGTCTGAAATTATACTTTATTGTTTTTCTAATTATTCCTTCATTCGATCATTTTAGTGGCAAACTGGGGTGTACAGGGGGAAGAGGAGAGGCAGTAAAACCAGCAAGATAAAATTCTTGTGAAAGACTGGTGAAAATTCTAAATATTTTTTAAATATTTTAACAGAATGTGGTTAGAGAATGAAATGCCATTCCCTTTCAAAGCTTAGAAAATATATATTTCTTTAGATTTTCTAAGAAGTCTTCACCAGATCTTAGTCATTTCAAATGTCATGAATAAGGAGAACTCCTGGGGAACATGGAACTAAGCTGGTTTGCCCAACAGATCCTCTTAGGGATATCATAAAGAATGTTTCTTGTGCAACTTCCTCAGATCAGGGAAAGCTGCTATATTTGCTGCTTCCCTCTTTTCCTTCCTTTGTGGAGCAGTAACACAGTGGAGTAATTTCTCAGGGGTGTCACAAAAAATGAATACATGGATCTAACGACTATAGCTCACACTGAAGAAAAACAACATTCCTGATCAGCTGAGCAATATGAATTGTTTAAGCTTCCAGCACGAGAAGAGTTCTTACTACCCAGTAAGACTTCAGTAGTTTAGGAACAGTTACATTAGAAATTAGAAAAGCACTCAAAGTAAACAGCAGTAAAATAATTATAGTCCCTGGGGAAGGGCTTAGAATTTTGCTTTAATATTAAAAGCAGGACCTTGTTAGGTGAGCTAAAGAAGTACTAATGCGTTCATCCTTTCCCGATGATTCACACTGAATCGTGATTGTCCAATGTAGTTTGACATTAACGAAGGTAAATAAATCCACAGATATCTCTCTCACTGATTTAATCTAACTGGTTCTGATTACAAATCAAGAACTTCTGAGAATGTCATCGTTTGTTCAAGGAAGAAGGTTGCACCCCTTTGAATGGGAGCACCTGTATTTTATTCTTGGCCACACCTCAGAGGCAGACCCAGTCACCTGTGCTAACTATTTGCAAAAGCATTTGAGCTTGAACATTAACCCCATTACAAATATCAGTCAGTTTTAAACAATGCATTTCTGCAGTGCTCCACCTGAACAAGGCATACGTGTGCTGCACTCTCCTCCTCCAAAGGAAGGCCAGGTGGCACTGTTGCAAAAACTCTTGCTAACTCTGTCAGTCTGCGTGTAAATTGGTATTCCTTGAAGAGCTGCTTCTTGTCACTTGTGAAGCATTGTTTTATAATTCTCCCCTGTAAAAATTGCTTTCCTTGCTTTAATCTCTCTGCAAAACCATTGTAGGTAAGTTTGCTGTCACAGCAATCGCACAAAATACTGTAAAATGACAAGATACTGTGCTACGGATGGGTTCTTACCACATAACTCTCCAAAAACATCCTTCCACCCAGTTAAAAAGGGGTGGCATTTTTTCTCTCATTTCCCTTGGCAGTCTCTTCAACAACTGTTTAAAATAATTCCATTGTGGATTATTTTGCCTGAAATTGCTTTACTGGAAATCTTAAATCTCTTTCCTATACTCATATGGCAAGAGCAGTAACAGAACTGAGATGGGACCATAAGTAACCACAGGAATTTATTCCTCTTTCCTTCCTTACACGGCCTAACCTACATGAATAGTAGCTTGACATGACAGGTGCTGCTGCAACCGTAGATTTTCCCAGGGCTCTGTTCTGACCTCTAACATCTGATAGAGCCTTTTTGCTCTTGCTGGTTTTCTAAGCACTTAAAAACCAGCTGTCATTATCAGCTGAAATGAAATTCAGATAGATGAAGATTTCCTTCATCCAACACAATGAAGTTTCACACAGAGACTGAACAGAACCCGCTGCTGTGTTTCACAGGCTGACAAGAGCCCAGGAGCAATGTAGCGCTAGGTTAGCAATCTAAGGTCACCGACACTGCTTAGCTGTGACCACAGGCACCTCCTGCTACTGATAGTGTTTCTTTGCACACTGCTGGAGAATCAAATGTTTATACAAATAACCTTTCTCACACTTTCATGAGGAAATTGCCCAGCATATCAGAAGATGAGGGTTTTCAACTCAAGCTCATTTCATTTCGAGCCAACTGCTGTTTCTGTGCTGCTCAGTGAGCACAACCCATTCAATTTTAATTTTGTTACAAACAAACAAAGATAGCTAATAACATACGCTTTAGAAAGAGTCTTTTTCCTAGAGCAAGATGTTTGCCAAAACCCTTTGCAACGTAGAGCTAAGAGCAAAAACTGTACTAAAAACTCATGCATGACCCTGAGGAGTGCTGTGGTCTGCTTACAGTGCTGTCCTTTCCTTTGGGCAAAAGGTGTTTTGAGCTACTCAGTGTATCAGTTCTCACCTGCCTGGCTCCAACCTGGGTTTTATGCAATGGCAGGAATGTAACAATCAGTTCCTTGGAATGGCTCGATAGTCCACTCTAATCTGTTATCCTATCTCTGCACTAAACCTCTTAGAGGAAACAACCCACCTCCTCAGAAGCAACAACTGGAATGTAGAAGGTCAAAATAAACAAGGACTTTCTTTTGGACATGTTTCATGAGTTAATATTTCATAGAGATGTCTATGCATCTAATGTAATGAAATGCGATCATAAAATGGAGAATTCTACGGACCTAAGGTGGCTGATTTGCAACCAAATGTTAGACCTGTAGGAAAATTCCTGAATATTCTAGTTAGTATTGATCTTACCTATATGACCTACATGCCCTTTTTTAATCAGTGTCAAGAAAGTAAGACTCTTCTGACTTCAATGGGACAAATGTCTGGCCTTAAGTTTTCTACATATAGAGTGTTCAAAATTAGCTAGAAATGGAGCTAAACCACAGCTGCAACCCAAGACCCCAAAGCTTTGGGGTAGTTTTGGTTGGAAGACAGGTTTTGCAGCTGGTCTTTGATCTGAAAGGAGCAAGCCCAAACCTAGGATAAGATCTCCTGTGAATGCTGAAGAAAACTGTGTTTGGATCCAGATACAGGCTTTACAAGTCAGGCCCATCTCCTGATGGAGCAGGTGAAGGCCAGAAATGGCTGCCTGCTGCAGAAGGAGGCAAAAAGCCCCCCAGCAGCTGGGTGTTCTGAGCTGCCTGTGTGTAAGGGCACCAGCACAGCAGGGGTGAGCCCACAAAGATGTGTCTGTGGTAAACTGCTTTGCAAAAGCTGAAAGTGGTGTGCACCTTTTGTAGAGCAATAACAGAAGGTTATTCTGTGGGTGCTGCAAAACAACCTCTAATTCCTGTCGAGGGCTGCAAATGCTGCCTTTGCAAAATATGTGTTAGGCTTCGAAACCAAAGTTCACACTGGTTCCTGCTTATCACATATTGGCTTGCACACTCTATCAACACCTGCAGTTCTCACTTGTCACCACTTCTTTCACACCTGGAAGCTCACACTGCTAGTCTATGATTGCTTCTCAGCTACAAGGAGTAAGTGGTAATGTCAGCAAGCCTTAGATAAATCCCTTTTGATACAACAGGTGTCTTCTTAAGAGTCATCCACATGAACAGTGGAAAGAGAGGGATGTTTGCACCTGAAAGGCCATGTAGAAGAAAACATATTAGAGTACATACATCATTTATTGTGTTTTACACCCGTAAAGTGAAGTCTGCCTTATAAACTCTAATAGATAAATCCTATCCACACGGTGGGGTTGTAGTTATTACTCGCATGTTGCACAGAAGAAAACGTGTACACAGATTTATGAGTTATCCCCCGATTTGTCTGTTCATGTGCCATACACAAAAGTAAACAACAGAAATAAGAATAAATATACATCCTTGTTTAAAAATCCCCTCAGTGCTGTAGGCAAAGCAATTATTTTTTTAGGTCATCATGTTCACTCATGAGAAAAGAAATTTACCCGTGCTTCCCACGAGCCTCTTTCTCCACCATGCATTCCAGCTGAGAATCTTTGAGCACTTCATAGGGAGCAGTGTATCTCTTCACGCATAAGAATCATTGGGTTTCCTCTGATTCTTAGAAAACTTTTATGGCTCCCTGAAGAGAGGAACAGGCTGTGGTCACGAATGGTGCAACTGTGATAATTTCTACCTTGAGTGCAATGCAAAACAAACAAATAAAAAAAGCTTTTTGCAAAAATTAGCAGTGAAAAAAAAACGAGTCAGGTTCCTCTAGTGATTACCTCCACTGGAAGGTTAAGTTATACTCATGTTTGCTTGACTTGCAGTTTGAGGCATGTCTACATATCTATGTAGAAGAGGCAAAATGGTACCTTGCTCCCTTCATCACCTCCATGACCTGCCTGCCTTCTGGTTGCCAGTAAAACCCCTTCCAAGGCGTGGCTTCCTTTGCCTTGACATGGGCTAACAGTGAGCAGAAAACAGGAAGGCAATGGAGCTTGGCTCTGCGCTCCAAGCACCATGCAGTACGACTGCAGCTGGCACCACTTGTCACGGCACATGGAAGGAATTGTGACTTTCAAGGGATGTTCTGTAGGACTGGAGACTTTTGGAGCCTCTGTTCTAAATGATTGGACTGACAGCCATGTCTGGCTTACTGTGGGCAAGGGAAAGAACGATACTTGAACTATCTGTGTAAATTTGTTCCTTAACAGATTCTTATTCTCTCACCAACACCCAAGAAGACAAACAGCATCAAAACCAATCAATAAGTAACAGCTAGATATTCGAGTTCTTAAAGAGTCCAAGACAGCACTCACTCCACATTTTTATGCGTAGAAAGTCAGAGACGAAAACCCCCTTGTCAATCATTATTGACTATATGACTGTGACACCAGCAAACTTTAATCACACCACTGAAGTGCTAAAACTCCTGTTTGCCTTTTAAATTCTCTTGCCCACTGCAGCTAAGTAAGGAAATAAATTAAACAGTGATCTAGCAGGTGTTTCAGATTGCATTTTTCCTTGAATCTTTAATGGGTTTAAGAAACTTTACAGGAAATACCGTGTAAAATCTTTCACAAGAGCCATGGAGTGTGACTCACACCAGATAGACAAAGGCAGGTACCCCAGCATTTCTTTGAAGGGCACATCTACCCAAAGGAACTATGTCAAACCATGCCAGCCCTGGGGGCTGCTGCCTAGCAAGCCATGCAGTGTGCAGAGTGGGCTGAGGAGGCAGTGGCAGCTGGCAGGAACTCAGAGGGGCTAGAAATAGCTGCAGGGAGACTTTGAGGGAGGACTCGGGAACTGGAAGGAGCAGGTGAGAGAATGCACTGATGTCAGAGGGGAAGGCAGGACAGAAAGGAGATGCTCTGAGACTGAAACATCCTGCTACAGCTCTGGGTTATGGTAAAAGTCTGCTGGTGTTTTAGCTTCCCGTTCAGTTACAAGGAAGATAGGTCTTCACTACAGTCAGCATGGACTCTGGTAACATGAATCTGGGTGTGTAAGTTAGCCTAATCTACCTCTGTCCCCACTGGATCTTTCAGAAGTGAGTATCAAACAAGTCTGGGAGTGGATCACAGTGCAGCACCCGTGTGCAAATGATCTGGTCCCTGGAAAGGGTGGAAGAGCTCACAGACAGACAAACTGTGGGACAGCACCAGCAGGGAGTCAGCACTCTCAAGGCTCAGTTTGTGTTATCACTGCAAATTAGGCACCTTTTTACAGCGAAAATAGGAACTGTACTCCCCAACATGCCACTAAGCTTCATGAGCAGATCAGAGAGGAGTGGAAACAGGTTCTGTACAGGAGGCCAAGCTCATTCTGCTGCACCAACCCCGGTTCAGCTGCTGGCACCACACACACATATATGATTTCCCTGCTAGAAAAGGTGGGACATTGTGCCATGGTGTTTTTCCAGGACTTTACACATCAGCTTATCAGCACATCTGAAAATACCTAGAAATTTTTGAGGGCGGTAATGAAATGGAGACCAGCCTGGGCTGGGACTCTTTGTTGTGGTTAACAGGGCAAATAAATGAGCTGTGAAGTATGTTATGCCACTCTCATTTCACCGTCCCCTTTATTCAGGGCTTTGACTGAAAAACACTATATAAGGGCCAGAAGTCTTACCACTGTTTAATTGAGTGTGGTAGTTGCTAATAGCGAAACTAATAGTCATGATTTTTTTGGATTAAATGTTAATGCGCACACACGAGCAAAAACACTTTTGAAAAAGCAGTTTGTAAGTCTAACATTACCGTAGTTTGACACAGTAGTAATAGCAAAGATGTTAAAAAAATTAATTTTTTGAATAGTAGTGTGCAATTGACACCCAAAGGAAATGTCAATGGGGATGGTTTATCCCCATTATTATGAGTAAATGGTTATTTACTCGTAACAAATTAACTGAAAGAAACAAAGGAAAGATGCAATAGAAAATAGGAGAAATGGGAGAAAGGAACCCAAGGAATGGAGTCAAAAAAAGACAACAAAATGAAGAAAAGAAAGACATGCCAGTTTAGAACAGCATGCCCTTTAAAGGAAAAACATTGAAATCACACAAGAGTAATGTCATGCAGACAGCTGTAAATTATTTTTCATTTGTGATGGAGATTACGAAGTTGATTTTTCAATCTTTTCTTATTTCTGAATCACACTAAAATATCATCAAAGAAAGGCAGAGATGAAAACCAGGCTGGTATTTATGGCAAGCAAATGCATGCATCAAATAGCAAGGACTATAAAAGCTCTTCAGAAAATTCAGTCTGACTTCAACAGGATATTCTCATTCCCTAAGGAGCATCACTACACTTCTCTGCACAACATCCCACTCTGCTGCCTGGCTGTCTTGTTTAACATAAAGACTACAAATTCTTCAATTTCTGAGCATTTTTTAAATGTAAGATTGGCAGAGGTCCCTCAGGATGGGAAGGCTCCAATTGCTGCATGATTCAGAGATCAAACTATGGTAGCACTGGACAAGATGTCTCCTTATCTATACTTCAAAGTATGTGAAGAGACATCAGATATTCACTCACACTCTCGCCCTTCATCCTTGTCAATTGCACCTCCATTTGTAGTAGGCAGAAGAACTACCAAATCACTTTCTCCAGAGACAAAAATATTCTTACAGACAGGGCAAAGTTGAGCAAGAAATGTTGTACACATTTTTACGGAAGGGAAAAACTGACTTTGAACCAGCAATGTGCATTTGTTCCCTCATGGAAGTCAATATCTGGGCATAGAACTTGGGGAATTGACACTCCAGCATTGCCCAATTAACAGAAAATGCAGTGTCATTTCTCCATAGACAACGGAGCCAATCACAAATCTTTTATTAACTTCAAAACACTTAATTCTCAGTCAAGGACTATTTATAACACTTTAATATTGAAAAATGTAACAAAATGGGTGCAAATAGCACTTAAAGCTTTCTCTAATAGCCCCTATGTTTTTCTAGTGATGCAGGGAGTGTTGAGTATCACTGAAGCTGTGGATTACCGATTTTTCCCTCATCCTTGCAGAGGTCTTTAATGCCCAGTTTGTCCCAGCTTACCACATAAAGTAGGTATCCTTCACATCTGAGAGTTTGAGGTGAGCACGATGTAATTTTCACTGCTCACTATTAGACAGTATTAGACAGCCAGGAATTGAAACCATTGATGGTAGCCTGGCTTCTCTGGCCTGACATGTGACAGGAAGTGTCTGCCCCACATTCAGGGCTGGTAGGATTGCATGGAGAGCATCTTCCAGCCGGGGAGATGTCCCACCAGTTGGAAGATGTGGGAGACTGCGTGTGCACAGCCTGCAAATGGGGCTGGCTGGCTAGTTTGATGAAGATCTTGATCACAGAAGAGGAAAACAGCAAAAGTGAATTTTATTAACTAAGTTATTTGCAAGCCACAGTTAGCTCATTTGTTATGGGGTCAGCTCTGTTGGAAATATATCCAACTCCCAAGGCATTCTGGATCCTCCTGAACTGCTTGCTTTTGACCTCTAAAGCACAGTAGCTACCTCCTGTGACCACAGATCATAAAGTTGCCTTGAAGATAAAAATTATGGAACCATGCATTTCCTTCCTGAGAGGAACAGCTGTGCTATCGCAAATAAATTTGTTTAAAGATCGCGGTCAAATGAACCAGTTTAACATCGTCAGTGTGCTGCGTTCCTGAACAACACAGACATGATCTTCTGCTTGGTGGGGTGGGAGGATGCTTTCCTCAGTTCTGGGGCTTTGTGGTTGAAGTATTGAGATTCTTTCAGATTAGATTAAGGGATATATTCTATGATAGATTCACAACTCCCTTTTGTTCCTGTGGGAAAAATGAAACAGAAGGGCCTCTGTGTTATACTACTGAGGTTCTTTGATAGTTGCAGATATTTTTCTGAGGCTTGGCATCCAATGTTCAAATTCTTTCTAATGAAGAGCCTATAAAAACAAGCTTTGATGATAGTAAATACTACAAATTATGCAGTAATGAAGACAGGTTCCATGGGTAACCATATTTTTGAGCAGCTTAAATTATATGCAGAGTACATCTGTAATAATTTGTTTCCATGTCTTTTAAAAATGACACATCATCTAGACTTAATTTTACTAGTTCTTTGCACATGCAAATGATTCCACACAAAAGATAAAACGCACTTATGGAAGTGTGCAAGGTTTCCCTCCAGCTCAGATACCCACTGTAGAAGCTGAAGGAAACAGTACAAAGCCTCCAAACGTCCTCTGCTTTTGGAAAAATAGGATGGAAGTTTCCATTTTAAAGGTTGTGCGGTGAGATTAATGGTGTTTCCTGCCAGAAGCACTGCAGAAAGGCATCTCTTCTGACACTAACATAGTTCTGCTTTCACTGTTGCAGGGTATTTATGCATTCACTGTAAACACAGAGCAAGCCAATTCAGTGAGGCTTAGAAATGGTTGATTTGCATCATAGCTAAAAGTCAGAGACCATGTGAACAGCAGTGCCCTGAGAATCTAGTGCTAATTTGAATTATATTTCAAAACCTTATTTTGCTAAGTGTCATTCAGGAGATTTGTGCAGAAAGCTTTACTAAGATAAATCTCGAAGATAACATTATTCTTGTTGCCTCTGATGTATGCAGGAGTTGATAACAAGCTGATTTCCTTTTTCTGACGGATGATTACACACAACAGATGTTTTAATTTGATTATATCTGTGAGATAACCATAATGCTGTGTTAAGTCCAAACACATTTTATAAGTTTTTCAAAACATTTTACAATGAATGTAACCTTTCGTAAATGTCCTTGCTTGAGACTGCGTGTGCTCTCATAACGGTGCAAATTATTATTTACAAGTTGAAACCAGTGATTACACAAAAGAGGAAAACTGCATTTAACAGTAGCTGTAATTCTGTGCTCTATGATAACCTAAATTAAGAGAGAAGTACAATTCAAGCAGTGATACAGGGCACAACAGTTTCACATTGCTCCAAAGAGGACGACGTGTTCTTCAGCCAATGGTACACAAGACAGGCAGAGCTTTTATCAAGAATGATGAAAGGCCAATACTCCATGCCAAGCACCCTCAGTTTGAAAATTAGCAGGCAAATGTCAGTTTTGTGAACAGGGTGCTGCAGGGAACAGAGGTTTTGAGTTTCAAATAATACAGGCTTACAAAATTTGACTTTGATTTGAACTGAAATGCCAAAATTTCTCTGAAAAATAAACCTCTTGCTTTACTGTAGTGAAATCAAAGTGTTGTATGTTGTTGCCATGTCTGTTTTTTTATATGTAACAGACAACAAAAAAAATTTCAAATCTAATAGTCTGCTTCAAAACAAAACCCAATCTGTATCACAACAAAACCATCAAAATGGGACATGTCAGTTTTTCAAGCAGATTTCCTATTTTTATTTTGAAATTAGTTATGACAAAACTTGTTCAGAGTCATCAATGTTTTTATTTGGGTCAAGCTACTTAATACAGTTATTTAATGAATAGTTTCAGTAAGGCAATATCATCATGTTATGTACCTGGTTGCCTTGTGTCACTCCAAACAAAAATCACAGGCATTTACTCCAATGATTGCCAGTGGGTAAAGCATCTTGTAGCTTACTTTATGTGATGTACACAATTCAAAGAGCATTTTCATTAGGATTCATGTCATCTAACATCAGACACCTAAAAAGTAGATGTCTGGACTAATTATGCTCCCTATCATCAGTTCATTCTGTCTAGGAGGTTTTTAAAATATCTGGACTCCTTTCCCTCCTTGGATGACCAAGGGAATGTAGGTGATCTAATACCCTGCTGCCACCATAATGGCAGTTCTGTTCATCCAGCATTTGTCCTCCATCTTTTGGCTCTTGAACCTGATCCAGGACTATCCCATCACAGTCAAACAAACAGGACTGCTCCATTAGATGGCACAGAAGGTGGTGGGTTGTGTCAGCCATCTCCTGGAACCTCACTCCAAGGCTAACTTTTAGACAGCTAAAGTAAGGTGAGATGTCTCACCCTACACCACATGTATCAGCTCTACACCAGCATGAATACGATGTTGTGTTAGTGCAACTGTATAGGCCTTACTTAAATCTGAGTCAGTGGATCTGGGAACGATCTTGTTCTGGAATTCTTAAACAAAGCAACAGTGGAGTTAATAAACTAATCCAAATAATTGCTTTATTGTGCACATCAGCAGTTTGTGGCTGTGAGCAGAATGGTTTTGAGTTTACTGTATGTTAAGCACAGTGAAACGACAGTTCTTAGGAACAATGCATGATTTGTAGAAGCTTGAAAGTGTTCTTCTATGAGAATAATGCTGTAGTTCACATGGGATTTTGACAGAAATATGATACTGAAAGCCAAGAAATAGTTGAAATAACAAAGAAAGATCATTTATACTTGGTAGTTTTATGGACTGTTTTAAAAGCTGTACTTAGAACCTGCAGCAAGAAGCAGTTAGCGTGTCTTCACTAGGAGGCCCTGAGATACAAGAGGTACTAACCTGTTTGTGTTCTCAGTATTTATTTCTAAGGCTCAGAAAGAAAACACAATATTCAGAGCTTTAATATTTTGCCTTTTTAAGTGAGGAACTGAAAATAGCTGTTTTTCCTTACCCTGTCAGGCTGGAGTTTATTATTTACACCTTTAACCTCCTGCTCTTTGAAGGGGGCTCTTTCTCTACCTCAGCCAGGTTGAGGTTAAATATTCACAGTTTCAATCTAGAAGAAACTGCTATCTGAAAACAGGGAACTGGGAACTATGAACAAGGACATGGAAAGAAATTACCAGCTTAGTCTTGTTTCATGTAGTTCGGTTTGTCCAGGGAATCCTGATTAAGCTGCGTTTGGGCCCTAACAGGGAGGTTTATTGTGCTCAAAAAGGCAAAATACGAGCTTTTGCTAATAAGCCTGTCTGGGATAAATCTGTGAACCAAATTTGGCTTTACTTCAACTTCCACACAGGCTATTGGTGACAAAAATACTACTCTTCCCCTGAAGACATCCAGGTAAGATTTTCCTTCCACACAAAAGCTTTCCAGTAACACCTCTCACTCTCATGGGTTCTCTGAACATCCAAAGCGCAGCTGTAGCACAATCCTCACTGCACGATGTATCTGTGAATATAAAGGCAGTGCTTACATGGAAATACCAAATTCCTGAAGTCCACTTGTAGCAGACTCCTCACTTGCTGGGTAATGGGTGCCTTATCACCTCCTGTGAGAGAAGGGGTGGTGAGGCCAGGCTGCACGCAAGGGTTTGAGCCTATTTGAAACCTGAATAGAGCCCTTTCAAAGCCTCCACCTACTGCCAGACCCTGGATGAGAGAGACTGGGCAGAATATGCCCATGTGGAAAAAGAGCCATGGCACTCATGTGAGGGAGAGAGATGCAAGCAAGGCAGAGGCCAGCTTGCCAAGTCACGCCTGGATGGTGACAGGCTTGAATAGTAACATTAAATCTGTATTTATTTGCTTTTAAACTTCTTTTTCATGTTGGAATTTAGTCACCAGAAATTAACAGGAGAGTTCAGCACACACAGACAACTTTCTAAGCAAACAGCAACTCTTTGGCACCTGCAACTTGACAGCTACAAGGAAAGAACCGTGTACAGCACACAATATGTACTTATGGGGGTTGAGAAATGTTTTTGTTTAAGTGGATACTGAAAACACAGTCACCTTCTAGCACAGACCTGGTGCATGGGAACTGATAAGAACACTCCAGCCTGTGCTTAAAAGGGAGTCCACAACTTTTCATACCTCTGAAAAGTGGCGACTGCCACCTGTTTGCATGAATCTTGACTATATTTAAAGGGGGTAAGGGAGAGGAAAAAGCTTTTGGAGAGGTTTATGAGACTTTGTACCATAAACAGACTTCATGGTGAAAATATGCATTTAGGGAGTGTTTAAAACTGAATTTACATAAAATCACAATGATTTTTTTTTAGTGTCTGTTATAGGCCAATTAAATTCTTCATGCAAACATTTCCAAATTCAAACAGAGGTGATCTGGGACATTCAGAGCATAATCACATATATTCCCCCTAGGGTTTAGCCGTTTTTCTGAAATACCCAGATCTGCATCACTAACTAGTGTTGTAACCAAGACAAAAGCAAATCACCAGCATTCGAACAATCGCCCTCAGATTATCCCCATGTGCATCGGTTTACCCTTCAATCAATGCCCAGCCATTTAACTCAGAGAGGAAGGAAGACTGTGAGCTGAAAATGGGTCTCAATATAACTGCTGGCTATGCAGTGGCTGGATTTATACTGGTAGAGAGCTCGAGCTTTGTTCAGTTTCAGAGCTGAGTGGGTCTTATAGTCTGACTGGGCCATGAAAAGCTGGTATCACCGGTGCAATCCTACTCCCTGAATCCTAAGTGCAATTTCCCCCTTGCAGAGAGGGCAAAATCTCTGGCAGAAGTTCCTTCGGAGAGGGATGGAGACAAACTTCATTTCTGTCACATACACAGCATTTGAGATCAAGGAGAGTACAACCAGCCTATTTGGGAGCAAAATAAAAAGCAGGTGACAAGTTGTTCCAGTCAGCTTCAACATCTGCAAGCTGAGTGCCCAGCCAGTCTGTGTGAATATTTCCTGCTATTACCCTGACTTCAACCTCCCCTGCCCCCTGCTTTAGTTCATCTGGGGGTTACGTCCTTCTGTCCGATACCAGTTCTGCAGAAGAGGAAACAGGCTGCAGCAGCATCGTTAAGGTCAGGGATACGGATGCGAGGAAGAGCTCTGCAAAGTCCCCATGTCCCAAATGACACGACTGGGTCCTTTTCAACTCTCAGGGAAAAGAAGCCCTCCGAGCTGGCGGTTTCCTGTCGACCTTGAGCCTCCTCGCAAGCCCCGGTGGAGCTCCGAGCGGGCGGCTGTGCCCGGTCCCCGCCTCGGAGGGAGGCAGGCGCAGGGAACCGGGCTGCACGTCGGGACTGGCCCCGACGCGCTTCTGGTGGGAGAGCCAGACCTGAGAGGGGCTGGCCTCTGGCAGATGATTGACACCAAACTGGGTGAGGTTTCATGTTAAAAGAGAAAAAAAAAAAGAAAAAGGAAAGAAAAAGGGCGAGAGCAGGGGAGGGGGTGAATGTGGGAAGGGGGAGAAGAAACTACTGTAAGAGTAAGAAAGTCCTGCCCAGCTGTTTGCGAAGTTTAAGATTTCCTGTTTCCCCTGCAGCGCCGAAGTGAAGTTTCAGTGAGTCACTCGCGGTCCCGAGCAGCGGAGCGGCGCAGCCCCGCTCCCCGCCAGCCCCGC
>VZRS01002196.1:225408-320305 GCA_013398055.1 Ifrita kowaldi | reverse complement strand
GGCGCCGGGCCGGGCAGCCCACGGCCCCTTCGCAGCGTGCCCCGGCCGCCGGCACCGCCGCTCCCGCTGGGGACCGGCGGTCCCTGCACAGCCACGGCCACAGGGCTGGAACGTGCCTCGGGTGCCGCGCGAAACGAGGGCCTGTGCGGGGCCACAGAGCCCGCTGCTGCCTGGGTCTGCACTTTGTTACCAAAACTTGGGTTTCGTGTGAGTTTCTGCCAAGAGCAGAGTGTAGCCGTGACTGTGAGCAGTTAGACTGAATAGCACTCAGTCCTCTAGCACTGACTGCGCATGTTGTTTGATTCACTTTTAATGACACTTTACAATCCTTACTCTGCTTTTACCAGGACATCCTTAGATAGGTTTTTGGGGTCTGTGGCTCGCAGTAGTCTTCATATCATCATTTATAATATACTATGAGCTTAAAATTCTGCTGCAAAAACAAGGGTCCTGCTCTGAGGAGCTTTCCGTCTCTGTCCTACCAGTAGTTACACACATCTGTGGATTAACATCTGTAGTATCAAGGTTAGACCCTAAATCATGTTGCAACACACGTGGTGAACCTAAAAAGAGAACAGCAGATTGCAGCAAACTGCACCTGAAACACTTGTGAAGAATTAAGTAGATTTCTAAGATGTCTTGTGATAGCACATCTAGTTTTAGTTTTCAGGTAAGGTGTGCAGACACTTGGGCTTCTACAAACTTTGATCTGGGCCCTCTGATTCTCCTATCCAGTCTGTTCATGGTCAGTAGTGATCCCAAATTTTGGCTGAAACATAATAACATAAAGTAGATAACCCTTGAATAGCTACTGCCACTGGCTATGTGCAGTTATGAATAACTTCATGCTTCATTAACAGCCCTGTCAAAGTCAACAGGTTTTGCATACCTGTAAAGTTACTCATGAAAGCTTAGGGCAGAAGAAAAAAACAGTGTAAGAACAAGACACAGCTCAAAATTATATTAAATTTGAAGTGTGCTACTTCTTTTTATATATTTTTTTATACTTTTTCATTAATACAGTTCATACTCAACTAGTCATAGCTTTTATTTTGACCCCAGCCCCAAATTTTAGCAGATTCCCATCACAACAAACTTTAAATAGAGGAGCTCTACTTTTGTTAATCTTGTGTTATTTATTATTATACATTGGTTTTTTCCACTCAATCAGTTACAGACAGTCTCAAACTACAGGTAGATTTTTAAAAGCAGGCATGGCTCAAGAGTTTGTTCTTCTTTCTTGTCGTAGGTCCAGTGAGGACAAAGAACATAAACTGGTTCAATTCCAGCATTTTTCATACTCATCTTCATCTATACCCTACAATAACCAAAACTGAGTAGACCTGTTGTCAGATAATCTATCCCATAGCTCCAAAAGCTGTTTTGATAATCACCATAGGATTCTATTGTGTCATAGGATTCTGTTATGACAGGAAGAGTTGATCAGAAAGCAACAGTTCTGTGGAGCAGAAAGTGTGAGATTTGGATGTTGGTAGTTATTTGGCATCAGAATGAAAACTAGAGCTGCCAAATGCTTGGGGGAAAACAAAACAGGGAAAAAAAAAGAAGAGCTACTTATTTTGTAATAATTCTGCAGCATAGTGAGGCTGAAAAAAGGCAATATATCAGTCTCAGAGGAGCTCAGTTCCCAGGTATGCCTACTAACTAACCAGCTGGCTGGTTAACAAAGCACCAGCTAAAATTTCATTTTGACGTTCACAGCAAAATACTAGACAAGAATGACACATTCCCATAAAGATTTTGGACAAACTCACAAATTCATGAACAGGTTCAATAGGAATGATCTCCTTGGAAAAAGATGCTCTCATGTCCTGTATGACACAGAAGTAATTAAAGTTTTTCTGCATATAGTAAAGGGGCAAGATGTGATTTTTTTTGAATGATTGTGGATGATTTTTTTAGGATTTAATCAATTAATGTCAGTGCAAACCAGCAGCTGCCCACGTAAGAAATCGTGTGTTCAAGTGAATATGAATTTGTAATTTATCTTTGGGTTATCATAACCAGAAGTTTGTTCCTTGGAATCATCCATGTAATAATTGTTCTCCTCTGAACATCAGGAACTTAATTTCTCCATTCAGCCAAACTCTACTTCCATTATTGTCTATTATTTTAAAAGCCATATCATAGCTAGTTAATTTTATAGTATGAAAATCAAATTTATAGCTTCAGATATTTGCAAAACGGAAGTAAGAGAACAAACATCTTGTAACGTGATGGAACACATTTGCAACATGATTGAGTCTAGAATACTTTCCTGCCCCCCATTAAAACTGGCAATTTTCCAGGTATTTCAGGGGGGAAGTAGGGATACATCGGAGATATTATTGCATTTTCTTCTATTTATGGGGTATCCTTGAATTCTAAGGCTTTTATACCTAAGACTTTGAAAAACACTTTTGTTTACTTGCTATTTTTAGTACCTTGGCATTAACACACTTCTCTAATACTCAGGTGGTGAATTCCATATCGGAATGGTTTCTATTAAAAAGTTATGAGCCAGATCTTAAACTGCTGTAAATGAATATAGTTCCATTAGCATTAGTACAGTTACACAGAGTTATAGCAGGTTTCCTGAAGCAGTTTCAAAAGTAATTTCAAAAAAAGGGCAATGGAGTAATTCAGAATTTTTCATATTCATAGTATTTTTTCATTTATGTTTTGTAAACCCTTACTATTATAGGAACCTGTATTTAGTCAAACAACATTGCTTCAAAATGAAATACTTCTTTCTGGGATGAATTGTTACAGTTTCAAAGATATAGCATCCTGTACTGGTGCCTGATAAAAGATGTCATTGTGACAAGGTTACTTCTGAACATAGGAGCAAATATGGTGTCAGGTTCTTACCAGAAGGGAAATTTCTCATGGTTTGGTTTGTGGGGGTTTTTGCAAGTTTGTTTTTTTCAAAGGCTTTTAGAAAGCATTTGCTCTTTTGAGGGGAGAAAAAAAAAAGAGCATAGTATTGCTGTTGCACCAGTTGTTGGAGTTTCCGATGCTTATATTTCCTCTGCAAGATATTTTTAAAGCGATACTTTGATATTTTTTGCATTTGTGGCATAGGAGCTCTTGTCTCAATAATGTGTATATGTGCCATATGCACTTTGCTAGCATTCACTGTCACTTCTCTGACCTCAGAAGAGCTGTGCCTTAGTTTCAGTATTGCCAAAATGAGCAAAACCAACTGGTTGGGCCCAATCTGTTACTCTTGGATCTTGCATAGCAGGGTGCATTTGTATCAGCTAGGTATAAAACATGATCACAGATTTTGATCTGAAAGTGATCCGTGCAATCTCCACACTGGCTGGCGTGGCTACAGCCGAGCATTGGTGCCACAGTGAAGGGCAGGGCTTCCAGCCACCTTTGTGGTCCCGGGATCAACAGGAGGGACGTGGGCTGCTACAGTCCTGGTTTGTCCATGGCTCCCACAGCCCTTGTAGCACCTGACAAGCAGAGGAATGAAGGGGTGTCCTGAGGCAGACCACAGCATCATCCCCTTTGCCACATAGGATCAGGGGAAACACCCAGGTAGGCACATCCCAGGGACATTAGATAGTTTGTATTGCCAGAGCATTACGAAATCAGTAAAATTGACTGAGATACCAACCAGTCTGTGAAAATGTTGGAGAGTTCGAGGGATTCCCAGCATGAAGTAGTGGAGAGCCAGTCCTGATATGAAAAAGAAAGTTGGCTGAATCCTAGTCTAAAAGAGTTAGTGCTGAGATTTTGGGTTACTTAATAGATCTTTAGCCTTAAATTTTGTTGGTGTTAGAGGGGGTTTTGTCCTTTTGAAGTTTGGCTTCACTGGCAGGTGTATTAAACAGTGGAGAATCTTCTTACTACAGGGGATAGATTGCTTTTACAGCAAGGTGTGGTGCACACCCTGGGACAGGGCAAATGCCACTGTAAGCAATGAGCTGATACCAACCATTTGCAGAATTGGCTTCTCAGTGACCCAGCTAAGTCTTCAACAGTTGTTTTTCATATTATGTCTGCACTCTGGCATAGCGACAGAGCAGCAGCACTGGCATTTGTTGAGTACAACGTTTTATATCCTGCTGCCTGAAAGAACACAGTTTCAGTTGTGTTTAGGGTAAGACATGTAAAGAGAGCAAACTGCTTCAAACACCATCGGCTGATGAAATCTCAACCAGAGGAGTAGTTAGAACTAACAAATCTCACCAGGAATTGCTTAATTCTGTTTTTCCTGGTGACAGCACGCTCATCATTTGTATGTGTCCATTAGTTTCTAGGGATTTAAGCAGAATTTAAATTGAAGCAGGTATTAGGGGCTCTGCCTAGCTGTTCATATGGACTAATGTCCACTTGTTTGCATTACTGCAAAGTTTTAGCAACTGTTCTAGATTTTAAGAAATGATAAATTAGCAGTGTCAGGGGAAATACTAGTTGCTGATTTGTCCATGTTTGTGCATATTTTTTTAAAGATGCCATTTCCTTGTTCTTTCTCTTCCTGTGAATGCCGTTGTAGTTGTTACAGCTGGAACTACCTGTCCTTTTTTTCATAAGGATTTTAAAGCCTTTTCACCTCTGGGAAGATTGTCTCAGGAAGAAGTGGTTTTCCTTTCCTCAAACAACTGGTATTTAGCAAGAACTTCCTGCTGGCATTCATCCCTGAGTTAATCTGGTTAGAATTAGAGCTGGTTGAGAGTTTTTTTGACACTGTTTTTCATGGGAAAATGCTGATTTGTCAAAACTGAAACAATTTGTGGAAATGTACCAGTTTCCATTAAACTTTCATCAGGAAACATTTCCTCTTTTTTTTTTTTTCTTCCATAGTCCACAGTGGAATTTCTGATGTAGAAAGACAGAGAAATAATCATTAATCAATAATTAGAATAATCACTGGTCAATGGAAGAAAGGTGGGCCTGACTCACAGAATGCACGTTTGAAACTGGAGCTCCCCCTATGCACTCTGCCCAGGATATTGGAGGGCTGTCACTCTCTCACTGGGAATGAATGTGCCGACATCCCCACACCCGACACCTCAAATGATTTTGGTTTCACTCTGTTGTGGGTATGAAAATGTATGAAATGTTGAAGCACTTTGTGGGGCAGGAAAAACACGCTCCTGAAAGCATTTTTAAGGTTGAGCTGTAGCCATGAGTTCGTTCGCTCCTTGTTGGGTGGGAATGGCAGTGCTCTGAATGGCTGGTGTCTTCTGGTCCTTGTTTCATAGCATAAGAACAAGCTGTATTCAGAATTTTCTGTCATGCAAAAGAACCGCAGTTTTGATTATTAACAGTCCTGTTAGTCTGATTCCAGGATTCCAGTTCTCTGCTCACCCAGAGTAGTATTTTGGCAAAAATTTGACTGAAATTAATAGATTTCAGGAACAGACAGAAGAGCCTGCTTCCTCACACTTAAAGCATCCTTCAGTTTACAGCCCAGCATTACATCCCTACGGTGACACCTGGGATTAACACTGTGCCTTTCAAATGGCAGTCTGAAACCAGAGGTATTAGAAAGCTGTCTTCTATTTCCTGCTGTCTTCTGTTTGTACCCAAGCACTTCAGCCCACACCCTCAAATGAGCTATTGCCCTGTTCTGTAAGTAGATGCCTGAGGTTTTAAGGTAAAAGAGAAAGATTTACCAAGCAGCCAAAGTTGTAAGTTCAGGCAGTGATTTGCCAGTCACACCACATTCTTTATAGTGTGTTTATAGTTACCAGTAACACAAGTTTTGAAAGATCGACTCAGCCCTCTGTGCAGCTGATTAGTTCCTCCAAAACATTGCATTGGTATTCCCGTGGGCTTAATTTAGTGCAGCATTAAAGCACAGTTAAAAAAACAGGCCTATGCAGGGGACATTAGAAAATCCGTATTTGTTCCCAAGGTCGTGGTGGCTCTGTCAGGGCTTCGAGACTTCCTTCTGTTGGAAAAGCAAGTGAATTTGAACAGTACACCCAGAGAGCAGCGGGAAGGTCTCACAGTTCTGTTCCTCAGAGCAGCATTTTCCAAGTAAAGACCCAAGCGTGGTTCTTACGTGCCTGGGGCACTTTAACAGGTCTCTTTAAAAACTAGCATTGTGCAAGTGGAACGCGTGCAGCCAGACTGTCAGCTGGCATAAATCAGCTTCCTCTGTTGAAGGCAAGGAACCTGCCCTGATTTATACCAGCTGGCAGAATCTGGCCACAGAATAAATAATAGGCAACTGTATGTTATGAGGCTGTAATTCCCTCGAGGGGGCTTTTGTGGTATCAGTCTTACAGGAGCCAGAATGATCTGGTTCTCTTTCTTGGAGCTAAAGAGTAATTTGACTGCAGTTTTTTGAAGTCCTCAGAACATTAGGAACGGGAGATTTCAGGCAGTCAAGGGAAAGAGAATACTTCCAAATTTGTTGTAAGGTATTATTAAGGATTTTTGCCCAGGAAGAGTCATGGTAGGGTAATTTGGGAGAATGCAGATGAACTGGCTTGGGATAGGTAGTCCCAAAAAAGGATAAGTATCTAAGCAGGGTGATTTCTCATCAAGACCGGGCCTTTCTTTTGCAAACACTTGTGTGCATTTCCTAAGATGTATGAAAACTGAAGCTCCCTCATCGATGAAAAGCTTCTAGTGCTGGTGTAGTTAATAAGGAAGAAAAGTGGAGAATGAGAAATGAGGCCTAAAGGACAAAGGCCTCCTCAGAACATGGATGTGGTTTTTAATTTTGTTCAACATTTTACTCGGAAGGATCATAAGTGAGCTGGTACTCATTTTATTGACTTAGAAAGAAAAGGGGCTTCAGTTAGATTTATCAAGTGTTGACCTGTAATTCTCCTGGGTCTAAATATTTCAGATGTTTGATGCAGATGAGCCATCTCCCTCCAGTTTTAATCCTGCTGTGGATTCTGCAGCCCATCATGGGATTAAGTTCATCATGCCTGTACATCACCTGTTGGCATGGTTTGATGGTGCCTGGGGCTTTTGGATGCTAATGTGGCAATTTTGTAGATTTCATCTCACTAACTAATGTAAGCACATCTTTAATGTTGCTGTACAAGGGGCCAAACTTTGAAGCAGACCACAGATGATTAGTAATGGGTTATCTCTTCTGGTTATTTTTGGGGAAGAAAGCAGAAACACCTATCCAGGATTCTTGTGTGTCTTGAGATACCGATCTGGTCTGATCCCTGAGCCTAATTAGTAGCTTAGATAACTGCTGAAAACTTATTGTATAAAGTTGCAGTACATCAGTGGTTTGGACACCACAGCTTCAGCAACAATTTAGGGAAGGTCTTAGTGCTCAAAGGAAGATTAAACTTCTTACCATTTTGGCTGCCCTCCTGATTTTAGTGTTACCAGGCTGTCCTCACCAATTTCCATATGCTTTGGGAGCTCTGTGGCTGGAGGAAATCTGAAGCCATAGTTGCATCAGGACTCAGAGTACCTTCAAGTACTGCAGCCAGCAGTATATGTGAATAACTTCTGGCCACTGAAGTGTATGCTTGGGGAAATATGGTAGATGTCTTTTTCCTTTCCTAGTTTTTCTTCCGTCTAGTCTCTTAAAATATTCTTTCATTATGCAATTAGTATCCACTGTGCAAATTCAGGCTCCACTTGGGATGCTCTGCTCTCAGCTCTGTAGCTATCTTAGGCTGTCCTTTAACGTGACTGGGTAGTGATTTCAGAGCGTTCCATTCTTCTTGAGAAACTTACAGAAAGGTGCAGGAAGTAAAGAAGTACGTTTTCGTGGGTTTCACTAATGGGAGGCATGTAATGAGATTTTTCAAAATTTTGAACGAATTCGTCAATCTGCAGTCAGGAACCAACGGGGACTTTAAGAGAAGAGCTGTCATTTGCAGGTGGTGGTTGATCTTTTATTCCCTTTGACCGGTTCTGCCCACCAGCATGCAGCAATTATGCTTCTCATTTGTCTCTGGCATGCAGGGAGATCTGTGATTCTGCAGTGACTGTGCTGTGGCAGTAGGCCAGCTGCCCTGCTGTGTACCTTCTACCTCCCCACAGCTCCTATTACCAATTTTCACGGTTGCCTTGCCTCCTTTTCCTACAGTGGTTAGAGCTTTTGCCCTGAAAGTGGGAGACCCGTGGTCGTGTCACTCCTCAGCCTGAGAGTATCTGAACTCCATCAATGAAGGGCTCTGGGATGAAGGATCCTTGCTGGCTGAGACAGGGGAAAGCTTTAGAGGCAGCACTTTGCAGAGAAAGGGTTGACATGTGTGTGGGTGGTCCCCCAAAGCATGTCACAGGAGAAGAAAGCCTGTTCCCTGATGGATTCATTCATTATTCCAGCCCCTGCAGGGTGACTGATACTCTCTCCGGGGAGTTCACAGCACAACAAAGAGACACTTTACATACAGAATCTTTTTTCCTTTCTAAACTGAAAACAACCGTTTCTCATCCTCATGAAAAGATCAGAGGGGACCATGTAATAGTCATGACTTCGTAAGCTTCTTTATTTAAGCCTTCACAAAGCAACTAGGTCAGCAATACATGCTTCTGGGCTATTGAATTTCCCTTCTTCCCCTCAGTCTATTCTTCCATTTCCTCACCCAGCTTTACCACAAGGGAATGCCTTAAGTCAAAAATCTGGGAAGCTGATCCTTTTATTGCCTTTGTAGTATTCTCATCTGGTAAGTACAGTGCCAGGCCATGAGGCTTTCAGAGCTATCTTAACCCAAGTTTGCATGTAAACAGGAATACCACACTGTCTGGTCGTAACTAAAGCCATATCTGCTCTCTCTTTGCCCTGGATAATAGATATAGGAAGACAGTCCACAGGAAGAGATTGGTAAACTATTCTGGAAAAGCAAATACAACCAAAATGTGTTTCTTTGTTTTTGTTTTTCTTTCTCCATCGGCTTCTTGCTCACACACCCCTTACTTCTCACATGTTATGCTTTCACCTTAAGGTTTCTGGCTGGCTGGGGGCTTCACTGTCCTCACTTTTCCCTGAGGCCACACTGGTATGATGAATATTTATTAGTGCAGGAAGCAGCCTAGGGATTCTTGTACATTTATGTCCCCAGATTTTCATGCGTATGAAGGAAAATAGGAATGTGATTCCAGCTAAATCACCAATATTCAGGAACTGGGGTTCAGAATGAAGACTCGGCCATATCCCATTGAGTTATTTAAAAAAATATGCACTTGACCCTAAAAAGAAGATTTCAAAATATCTGTATTAGGCATGAATGCTCTTCCTATGCAGACTGGAAGTGATTAGAAGCTCCTTCTTTTACATGAGAGAAGGACACAAGATTTGTTGGTAACTTATAACTAAGAACAACTTTTGCATCTTGGCCTACAGTTAAGGCAGTGAGCTAGGAAATGAGAAGCCTCTTAGTCTTTGGAGACCCAAGCAGATATCCCCAGCTTCCCACGATTACATCCATTGTATTTTTGATGCCACCATTAAACTTCAGTGCAGTCATTTATATTAGTATTTCCACAGGTTCAACTTGTGTTGCTTAACATGTGGCAAAAAATAATGCAATGTTGTGTTAATTACAGTTTATCTATAGACAGTTATAGAACTTGTGGGAAATGAACAGAGGTTGTTTCAACACTTGTCTGTTGCGATTAGGAAACTGAGGTTCAAAGAGAGTCATAACCACTGTTCTGTCTCTACAGAAATTCTGGATTAAAGCCTTTAGAGCATCCAGAAATTCTCCGCCGTCTCAAACACCCTGTCAACTTAAATAAGATATTAGCACTCTTTTTCTCCCCTATTTTTCTCAGGTTAAGAGGCTGTGTGCCAGGAGCTTGCCGAGGCACATGGAAGCATTGGGAACTTGCTTTTGTTTGACCACTGAAGGCCTAACTTTTCCCTCGGTTGTCCACATGTGTATCATACATGGTTCAGCCAATTTGCACATTCCCTAACTAGGCTTTTTTGTTCTGGTGACTTATAGTATGATTATGAGGCATGTGCCTACTGGTGGTTTGAAGTCAGAAACTTACTGGCCTTCTCATGGGTGAAGGTGGGTAGCAAATGCTAGAAGCAAACCACTAATTATTTGAAGTATCTTATCCTTGAAAGCTAATGACAAGGCACATTTACCACTATCATAACCACATACCTAGAAATAGAAAACACTGACACCTGCTTTTCCAAGCTGCTGCTGAGCATGAGTACTTGGACTACCCCTACAATCATCACTTTTCCCTTAAAAAGGTGAATTTTGATTTAAATTTCCATCTTGTGCTTTTGAAAACATGATATAGTTTGCTTTTACCAGGGCATCAATTTCCACTCTATTGTCCTTAGGCCTGCACTGGGTAAGGAAGGAGGAGGTATTTTTTGTTTAGGGAACCATGCTATCTTTTTTGAATTTTCAGATAAGAGTTTAATGTTAATGATTTCCTGCTTTTTCAAAATGATGGACTGTTGTGGTTTTGAGCATAAGAAAAACAAAAGAATTAGGAATAGTACCTACAGCTGCTGTTCTCTGGCTGGATATGGCTTTGGTCAGATACGCAGGCACTTTGCCATGCCTTATTAAGATACCACACATAACATAAACACCACTAACTGGGATCATTTGCCTCAAGGCAAAGGTAAGGTAGTGCAACCTAGCTAAATCTGCTCTGCCGGAATGCTTAGCTGTAGGTAGGAGAGCTCACGTGGAAGTTTGCCACAGTTAGTTGGTGGAAAATAAGGTGTTAAGCTGTGCTAACTTGGTATTTTAGACTCTGTGGAGGAGGATATTATGAAAGGTGAAAAAGCAAGCGTTCTGACAAATGAAAGCTGTAGGTGAATGAAACCCAGACACAAGGTGTGCATTTTTAACAAACAGGATACTTTCATTATTAGAGTACGGCCAAGGGATGTGATGGACTTTCCAGTGAGAATCTCTAAATTAAGACAGGGTTTGGCTTGTTAAATGCATACCCAGATAAGTTACAGCTTTGCAAAACTAGCTGAGTGGAGTGACTTTGCTTTCAGAAGGTCAGACAGGGAATACCATCCATAGAGTCATAGAGCTCTTGCAACCTCTGAATCTGTGATGCAGCAGGTTATCACCACCAGGCTGGTATCACTCACATCCCTCTCTGAATTAGGACTAGCATCTCCAGAAGGAACAGAACAGTTAAACTACTCTGCTAACTATTGTCATACAGGGCTATTTCAAATATGCATGAGTTATAAAATTTTACGTCCAAGGAATTTAAAAAATGTCTGTATTGCTATGGAACACTTTCCTCTGGTGTAGTCTAAGCTATTACTGTGTTTGGAAAGCTTGGACTTGTTCTGCCTTATGAGAGCACTTTTAAAAACATGCTGTGTTCTACATGAGTGCAGTATTAGTGAGAAATGCCAAAGTGACAGCTTTAGAGAATGAGCTGCCCATGTCACTGAACAGTTCCTACACCACAACAAAGCATGGAACTGGCTCGTGGTGTTTAAAGGGATGCTGAGTGGTTCGGCTGCTGTGACCATGTTGTGCACGGCCTCCTCAATTACAGTTGTCAAAATAGGATTTTCATGACGTAATTATTAATCCACTTGGCATTTGATTAAAAATATCAAGGCATTGCAGACTCTTACTGATTTCTACAGTTTAATAAGTGCCCTCCAGATGAAGCATAATGATGACTAATATCCAGGAACATTTGATGACTCTAAAGTATTAAACATCAATGAGGATAATTTGACACAGCAACATTCAGAAATCACAGCATCTGCTGAAGACCTTATCCTATTAAATGTAACTAATATATATGACAGTAAACATCTTCTGTCCTGCAGTAGCAGGAACATCATGTAGTAGCAGAGGAACATTATGCTGTGCCAGAAATCAACTGCACCGTTTAAAATTTTGTGAAGTGTCATCATATTTTGCTTTTCACAGTTGTGTTGTTAGGAAAAAAATGATTGAAATAATTGGATGAAGCTTGAGGTATTCAGATGAAAATTGAGAGGCAGTGGTAGGTTCTGAGCTGCTGCCTGATACACTTGCCCTTGTGCTTCTGTCTTATCTCTTCCCAGCTTTTCTCTTCAATAGAAGAAATTGCTTTGTAGAGACTTAAATTAGTTTTTTCTTTGCAATGTTTCTTTTAAACAGGCTTGCAAGTGTATATGCTCTCTTGGAGTCCTGGTGAAAGATTATGGTCTTAAGAATTACTGAAGATACAGCTGGAGGACTGAAATAGTGGATTTCAACTATGTCAACAACTATTACCTAAAGCAACTGAGAGGGGAGAGCCCTGGAAATCCAACTTGATGTGTACATTTCAAATTTACAATTATATTCTGCCTCATCATAAACGAAGTGTAAGAGCCTGCAGTCCCTCACACATCTTCAGGCAGGTAGACTAAACATTTTAGACTGGCAGGTCCCTTCCTGCTGAGCAGCACCTAATGTGGGAATGTACTCCCCTTACATTGTAATGCAAGCCCTGGTGGGGGCTGGCTGCTGCAAGCAGTGAGTTGTTGTAGGGAATGAAAAGTGTTGTATTCCTACAACAGGAATACAGTTTTTTTGTGTCCACGGTTAATTTTTTTTAATGTTGGTGGACCACGCACTCGTATAGATGCAAGTGTCCTTAAAATACTCAGTTTTATACTATAGTGAATGAATTCTTTGCATGTCATGTAGAAATAATGGCAAAGATAAGGACCTTTCAGTGGAGTTTCAAGAGAGGTATTTAAGGGTGAAACACCTATTTATTTCAGAATGGGCAGGTTTCATTCATGGCTTTTATTTTCCTTTAAGCCCAGTACAATTTCAGCCTCAAATAGAACTGAAGGAGCTGATTATTCATGCCCGTATTCCAGCAGGGTAGTATTGCCAGCTAGTGATTCACAGTCTCAAAGGTAACTGGAGGGAGTCCTTTGCAAATGCATTAAAAGGAACAGCTAATACCCGGGGGATATGTTAGCAAATTTACCTTTGAGAGACAAAGGAATTGCTGCTTTGTTGAGAGGGATACTACAATCTGGTCACTCACTAACAGCGTGCCACAGCAGTAGGATCTTTGCAACAGAAGTCAGAAAAATAACGTTTTCTTAAGGTTGAATATCATTAGAAGTGTGTAGTTTTATGCATATGTCCTTCTCTCAATACCCAGTATATAATTCCCATTAATAGTTGTGGAAGTTAGATGCATCTATCAAAGTAGCATATCCCCAGGGTATTTAATTCTATTACTCTGCTTCTTTGCATGTAACTTGACAGAGACAAATATAACCACCCAAGCTACTGAATTTGGGAAGGATGTGTATTTTTCTTCAAATCTATTCAAAGTGATTCTACTCCTAAGGGATTACATTTGTGTCTAACTTTCCTCTGATTTACTCTTTTAGCTGAGCTGATGGATGATGAAAGAGAGTAATTTATTTTTAATACTGTTTTCCTGAATCTGTCATTCAAAACTTGATGTGTGGAGACAGAATGGTTCATAAACACCATTTTTCTGAAGGAAAATGGCTTCTCACAGTAAAAAGGAGCTCTGAACAGAGCTTCCGCATAAACATGTTTGCCCATCAGTAGCTGACAGAGGAGCCTCTGTGTGTGTTAAGGATGTGGACTTGTTAAATGAGTCTTCTTGTTTGGAAACAGTTTTTCAAATAGACTAGGAAGGATGGATTATATTCAGGTCTAGAGGAAGAAATTGCATAGAATTTGTCTTACCAGAATCTGTAGATTATATTGTAAACTAGTACCATAATAGCATCCTCTAGTCAGAGGGTGTGCCTTAACTTAAATTCCACATCTCTCAATATTCAATATTCTCAATATTAAATATTCCTCAAGTTCAGAGGTCTCCAAAACACTAAACAAAATCAGGTCTTTCATGCTACTTACATTAGTGAGTTGTCTTTTTATATGAAGCTTAAACCAAAATCCCCAAGTCTAAAATTGTGACTACAGTTTTTGCGTGCATAACATCCTTGTGTTTGTTTTGTTTCCTTGTTTGTTTGTTTATGGCTGGGAGGGACAGATAGTGGCAGTGAATACACTTTAAAAAAATCCTGCTAATATCCTCCTTTTATCTGGAAAAACAAATATTTATAAATCCCTCTGATTTATGTAGCTCTGTAACGATTCCAAGTTTGAAAGCACAGTTGTCTGGTTAATCCATTTAAATGCTTATTTTGATTGGGCAGCTGTGAGTCTTTGTGTGCATGCAGCTTCTCCCCACACTTACTGGAGTGTTACAGAATACCACGGAAATTCTGGTTTGGTTCAGCAGCAGCCAGTGTGCAGACATACAGTTTTCTGTTGTACAGGATAGAGACTCCTGCCATGCAGACCTGATCCTTGTTTAAGATGGCCTTAGGAGCTGTGGCCAAAGCCCATTTGCTCTGTCAGCTCCAGTCCTGGCTGTGTAGGTTGCTGAGATCATGCTCAAAGAACGTGGGTTCTGGTTCGAGGCACAAAGCACCCCCTAACTCAGGGCTCGAACACGCTCCAGCAGCTGACACAAAAGGTGCACTTGTGAAGGGCCAGTGCATGGAAAAAGAGTGAGGAACTTCTGTTCAAATACCTCTGCCTAGGTGAAATTAAAACACTGAATGGCAGGTCTGCAATTTGTGTGCTCCAAACCATGCCATTCTACATAAAATCTTTTAATGTCTTACTCATGCTATTTCTGCCCCTTGGGCTTCATAATTATGAAGTATTTCCTACTTATAAATGTGACACTTAAACTGATATTTGAACAGATGCAGCCCATTCCAATTACCATGTTATATTTTAAGATTGCTTTTCATTATTTAGGTTTGGCTCTGTTTGACTAAAGTTTTGTTCGTTGGTCCATCGGATCTTGATTACAGTTCAGAGAAAGGAATTGTAGTCTGAATCAGGATTTTTGAAATCAGGGATATGAGTTGCAGTTCAGCAAAAGTTTCGGAACTAAAGGTAGAACTTTTGTCTGGGTTTACAGAGTATTTTCCCAGACTAGAAGCAGTTTCAGGTAAATGTTCATCACACTTTTTTCCTGAAATGAAGCAGAACTGGGGTGACTGGTTGAATTTTATTTTTTGTGTTTACATTGCAGAACTGCAGCAAATTCAGATGTTTCACATCAGACAGAGGATATATGTGCTTCACATACTCTGTCCCTTTTATATCCTTCCTCTGGAAAAAATTATATTCTAAAAACAAGCCTGCTCTGACTCTTTCAGTGTCCTGTGAAGAGGAGGCATCTGATAGGTCTCTGTACTGCTGAAGAAACAGTCACAGAGAGTAGTACCTGTTTTCTCAGATGTCTCCCATAAACATTAACTTGAGATACCAGAAGTCCTTTTTCTATACTTCAGAATCAAAATAACCTCCAATCTACCTTTACAGTGGATTTAAACAACTTTGAGGCCTGATGTGCTTCTGCAGACATGTCTGGGAGGAAACATCAATCCTTGGAGTACTCCCCAAAGCGTCATAACCCATGCAGATGAGTCCTAAGCAAATCCCATCTGCCCTTGTAGTGATGATGCCTGGCAAAAAGACTAACTGCAGAGCCCCTGTTTCCTCTCCTGGAAGGGCTGTGACATCTCCTAGCATTTGAAAGCAGACTGTGGGTTGGAGACAGCAGCAGACAGCAGGTCCCCCATGTCCCTGGCATGTCGGGCAGCCTGACCTTTCCCCAGAAGTAGCTCCAGCCATAGATCCACAGAGACTTTTCTCAGCCCCCGGCAGTGCTGCTGCAGCTGAAATACGCAGTTTTGCCTTAGCCCAGCTGTGGGTTGCCGCTCCTCATACCACATTCTTCATTGTGTTTGTGTTGTCAGATAGATGTCTAGACTGGAGAACTCTTCTGGGTCAGGCTGGCCTTTGGAGGGGGAGGGAGGTGTTGTAAGGTGCGGTCTGATTCCTGTGGGATGGAGGAGAAAGTGCAGTGAGGGATGTGAACAAATAATGAGCAGGGGAGCATGATTGATGTTTTTTTGCAAAATTCTTTGTGCAGGTATTTCGTTATGGCCTCACTAGAGAGAAGGGGAAAATGGGAAGATCTTCTGTGTTCACAATGCTTTAGAAACAAATTTGTTATTTTTTTGAAAATGGTCTGAGGATTTCTCCACGAGGCAGACAATTGTTGTTCACAAAATATGTTGTTTCCTTGCATCAAAAAGGATCATTAAAAGTAAGATGTCAGAAGAGGCGTGTGTGTGAGCGGGCCTTTGCAGTGGCATCCGCAAACGAGGGATCTGATGAGGGCTTTGTAAAGCTGCATGTGGCAGGAGCCTTTCAAAAGGGAACCACGGGTATGGCCTTCTGACTCCTAAACCTGTCAGGAGAGTGTGTGTCGGCAGTTTTTAGGACACACTAGTAAAGCAAATAAAAATGAGAATTAAAAGCATAAAATGGCAAATGCAGGAGTGATACTTTTTCTGATTCACCAAGCAACTTGGCTGTATCAAAGGGAACCTGTGGGAGTCAGACGTAACTTTGAATTTCCTGTTTTTTGTGACTTGTCACAGTCTTTATGTCTGTGCTTCATTTTCACTACTTTAAAAAGCAAGCAAAAGTCTTCCCCCAAAGTAACATATTTCATAACCTTTCCTGGAGGTTTGTCTCTGAGACCAGAGAGGGTTTGCAAGTACCTGCCAGTCTCCTGAGTGAATAAACAGTATTAATAAACATCTGCCTACCTGTATTAACTCTTGGCAAGCCACAGCAGCTTCTAGGTATTAGTTACACAGTTTCCTCTATGTTTTAGTTATCTTAGTGTGCTCTTTTGAATACAGTAGAGGATGTACGTTTGGCAAGAGTTTAGCTGTAGCAAGGGTTAACTTTAGTGCAGGTTAGCTGTCGTTTCAGGAGAAAGATTTGGCATTTTGCCGCCTGAGTTTCTGTATGCTGCCAGTGTAGAGAGCAGTCTTTAAATAATTTCCACTTTGCATTTGGAAGAGATGATTTTCTGCTGTCTATCCAGCCTTCCTTATTACTGCTGAAAATGCTGCAGGTAGCTAATCAAGTAACATGAAAGCTTTTTTCACAGAGTTCAGACCTCTTGAGCTTATAGTTGATTTAAAGTAATTGAATAAACCACAACAACTTTATGTGAGGTAATTCTCAATTTTGAGTCTGACTAGACTTGTTCCTAATACAACCTGTGTTGAAGTAAATCAGCTTTAACAGGATTTGATGATCCACATGAAAACTTTAAAACCTCCACCCCTTTAATTTAATGCAATAAACTCATGTGATGCTCTGTGTATGCCAGGCCAGCACTTGGTTTCTTGAAGCCATTCAGGAAGTTAGGCATGATGAGGCCTTCTACTAAATAAGAGTAAAGGCCTATTGGAGTGTCATTTGGGAGTGCTTGGCCAAGCAAGTATGTTACTATTTTTGATTTCTGTGTGTCTTTGGTGGTGCAGTGGTCTGTGGGAGCTGAGGGCAGGGCTCCATCTGCACAGCATGCTCTGGTATCACAGCAAAGAGCCAGCACAACAGTTGTCATTGTAAGGGGAAAATAGGAGCTGTTGTACCCATGTGCCCACCGACTCTGTCCATCACAAGTACCATAACTGCCTTCCCCATGGGAATGATGGCAGGGTTTGGCAATACAGTTTAGCAGAAAGCTCCTAACACTTTTGAAATTTGCCTCTTTGCCTGTACCATGGATCCTAATGTGTTCTGCTGCCCAGAAGTTTAGCAGAAGATGCACTCCCTTGACCTGAGACATAAGAGTTCAAAACTTCTCTGCTTTCCTCCCACCTGTAGCCTGTCCAGTGAGGATGCACCTAAAAAGGCAGACAAGATTGCCTTTGCATTAAGCAGGTATCCCAAGACAGACATTTAGGACTGTTTGTAAGTAAGAAAGTGATGCCTCCTGATAAGCAGCACTGGTACCTTAAGAATATGATCAATTTCTTTTTTGATCCCATGGGCTTTTCAGTTTGCATGTGACATTGAGCACATTCGGTAGCCTTGCAGATAAACTGAGGTGCCAGGATGTGTTTCTATGGAATACTTCTCAGCTCACAGAAATAGCTTAGCCATATAACATTTTTAGCAAATAAGTTTTTATTCCACCTGTACTGGGTGGACTTCTGAATTTCCCAGTTGGAAATTGGCAGTTTAATAAATAGACCCTTGAAAACAGGGTAAATTACTCTTTAAGGTGGATGTTCCTCGGTACTTTTGTAGTAAGAGACATAAAGGGAAGAAATACAAATTAAGCTTTTGGAGGGAATATGTGTGTCCATCAGGATAAATGATTCACCTTCCCCATTGCTGATATGAAGAATTAAGAGTCCTATCATATTTTGAAGTAGGTTGGTGGTGGTGGTGTGACTGTTGAGGGAACAAGAGTGGAGAGAAGCATGTTACTGTAAGTAGGTTTTCTCAACTGGCTGCAGGAAGAGATAGAATGGGTTCACAAACTCCATTCAAGCTACGTAGAAGATACAGTTTCATGGGTTTGTGCTGGCGAGGTTCTGTAGCAGAGAGTGGAGGCACGTTTGTGTTTTTCTGAGTCAGAATTGTTCCTAATTATGTATGTTCTAAATGTTAGGGGGTCTTCCACAGAGACTCATCTGTCGTGAAAAAATATCACAGAAATAACTGTATTATGCTTGAATGACTGCTGTCTATTTTCAGACCATATAAGTTGGAAAAATAATATTTGTATAGAGCTGAAGTGTTTATACTCTTTCAGCTCTGTTTCAAGTGAAGTAATGGCAGCTTTCACTGAGCAGACGAGAATAAAAAAGGAGAGTTAGATGCAGGATATGCTTCTTAGTGCGTAGGTCAGAAATAGTTATGCAAATGTCAGTTCTGAACTATGAATCATGCTTATTCCAACAAGGCAGGAAAGCTGTTTTTGCTAATCTTGAGAACCAGATGAGCGTTGTTGTACTCGATGTCCACTGTATATCTGAAGTCCCAGGAGGGGTTAACCACCAAAGACAACTTCCAGTAAATTCCAAACTTAATGCATTATGCAGAAAAAAAACTGGACCCTGTAGTCATAATTGAATAAATTGGACTTCGTGTTATATCACATATGGTTCTCCAGTGCTGTGTGCTGTTTACTGGCTGTGTTAGGGAGGCTGTGGGTTAAAGTCAGGAGAAGATGAAATGTCTGTTTAAGTGCCCTATGGGAAGCCATCATTTATATTTTTTTCAGCCTCCTTGCCTGGAGAGGAGGCTTTTGTTCCGCCAACCATGGAGTGCTAAATAGTGGCCAGAAAATGTGGGAGAAAGCTGCAAGTTAAAAAGCCGCAGGTGAAAATCCATCTCATTATTGGAGGCATCACAATAATGTTTTCAGAATGCTTTCACATTTCTATTGTAAGTGCTGAGCTGGAGTCTCCTCTCACCTGCACTGCTGTCAGTCAGGAGTCACGACAGTGAGCTCTGTTGTTAGGCATGTTTGAGGCACTGCTGTGCCCTGTACCAGAGAGAAGAGCCTAGCCCATGATTAAAACTGCTAATGATCACTCATTTTGGAAATAGTGGATAAAAATAGTGGTATTTTAATGCTTTAAATACAAAAATTATTTTCATCTTCAGGATCTCCAGCTTAGTGTGCTGTTCCCTCTCTTATTTTCTCTGGTTGTGTCCCTTCCCCCAGCTCCTGCCAGATTTGATTCTGTGTCTGTGTCAGTGCCTGCAGCAATCCCTAAAGCAAAGTTTTGCCAGCTCCACTTGCTGTTAAAAGCCAGGCACTTCTACTGCAGAGGCGAGTTAAATAAAGTTTGCCAACTCCTGCTCCTTTTCCTTTTGTCTTCTTCCTCCGCACGTACCTTCCGCTGTACCTTGCCTGCTGGTAGGTGGGAAATGGTGGTTTCCCAAATTCAGTGCAGTTCATCAGTGGCTTTCCTGCTGTGAACCAGTTCTTCTGCTTTGGCCTTGCCTCAGCTGGGGGCAGCCAAACCACTCCTGGCTAGGTCTAGCTGGTCAGCATGGCTTACCTAGTGTGCTCTCTTCTTCCTAGCACACTTCCCAGTCATGGCTGAAGAGCAGGTTGTAGGTCACACAAACATGTAAAAAGCGTGCAGGCCCCACCAAATCATTCTTTGATGTGATAGGTGTGAGTTGCATTTTTTTCATATGATGGGCAAAAGCCTTTACATGCCAGGGGGAAGCCATTACATACATCTCCTCCAAACAGTTCACAAAGTTGTGTGTTCAAACAGGAAGTTATTTTGGCTTTTATCCTTTGCTGAGCCCCTGAAATTTGGAGAAGTGCAATCAGTACACTTAAAGGCACGACTTTAAGTACTGGCTAAGGCAGCTGTTGTGCTCTGTGGTAGTCAGTGATCTGTGACTATGTATGATAAGGATCGAGGCTGAGAGATTCTGCAAAACAATCCATAGGAATGTGGTTTCCTGGAGTCCTGCCACAGGGATAGTTAAACAGGAACCTGTTTTCCTCTGACATATTTTAGTTGTATGTGAAAGATAGCTCATGTTTGGCTTTACAGAGGCTGTCTCAGCACTCTTGATAATCATTGTTGTTAATCTTAATAGAAACAGTCACAAAATCATAGAAGTCCTGTACCCATGGAATTCCTGCTGGGGTAACTCATAGTTCAGATAAAGCACTGCACCCAAAGCAGTGTCCAAGACAGTGTGAACGTTGTGAGCTGATTCTCACATGGCAAATAGAGGTGCATGTACCAGAGTGACACTCCATTTCAGCTCAGATGGCATTAAGCTTAGAAATGGCAGCGGCAACTGAAAAATGGAAAATACGTATTTCATAGGGTTACCCCAAAGATGTTATGATGGGAGTAACTAGGTGATCTGCAGTGTTGTCAGCTCCTGTGATTTTATGATGAGTAATACAATACAGCTATTTTTCTTGAAGATCCACCTCCTGGAACCCAGTGATTGATTTTCTTTTTATCTTCTCATTTTTTTTAGTTAGACAGTAATTCCAAACCTCCTGCTCATGGCCAAAGTTTCAAAACATGTCTCAAAAAGCAGTCTTAAAGAGTACAACCAGCAATGGCAAGTAACAGAGAACCCAGCAGCTGTTTTTTTGGTTGCTTGGGGCTTTTTTGTTGGTTGTGTTTTTTCCCTTCCTTTATTTCCATGATCTGTCTGGCTAGTCTTGTGATTTTGTAACTCATGATTTTTTTTATCTTTAGGATTGATTATGTTTCCATCTTCACTTCCTTGTATTACCACACTGAATATAATCAGTATAATTAAGAATAGCCATCAGGATATACATCCAGATCTTTAAAGAAAAGCTCAGATCATGCATTTTCCTGCAATTAATTCATCAATATTTGTAAGGCAAAGAATGTGCTTTTGAGCCATCACCTCTCCACTTCAATGAAGCTGGCAGTGGCTTCCATAACTGTCAAAGTTCCACTGGGGTTACAGATCATGTACTGGGGATGGTAGTCAAAACAGAAATCATGCTGTGTTTAGTACTGTTCCTGAAAACTTGCTGTCTTTCTGTTGGATGAGAAGGTAATACAGTTTGGATGTTCTTCATAGCTGCTACTGTGCTTTCCAAACACGGATACATGATGTCATGGAGCTATTCTCTGTGGGAGAGCAAGGACAGTCTGCTTCAAGGCTCTCTGATAAAGGCATTACCCTCCTGGCAGATTTCCATGGTAGAGTGGAGTGAAATCTCAAAGTCTCTCCCATAAGGTGGAATTATTTCACAGCAGCTGAGTAGTAGTTGAGTTCCCATCCCAGTGTCTCTCTCAGCATTTTTTTTTCCCTGGGGTGGGATCTGTCTGCTATTTTATAAGTATACATGTGCCAGAGACGGTGGATGAGAGACTAGAAGTGCTGTGACAGGATTTTACAAGATAGGAGTAAGAGAAACTGGCTGCTGTTTCTGAAATGCATCCTAAGACATAAAAAGTTTTCCAGTGTAGATATTTCCAAAAAGACAGCATGTTGGTTTGGGCTTTGTTTAATGTTGTTAGCTTGTGAGAATTCTGTAATGATATTAAAAAAGAAGAGAAAAGTAAACTACCACCTTAGGCCTCAATAGAAGTTACATATCTACAAAAAACAGATGCAAAGCAAACTTCAAGGCAAGTCAATAGACTTTGGGTGAGGTGTCCTGTTTATGACATCCCAAGAAATCATAAATAAAGATGTGAACCGTAGAAGAGAAATGTTGTCCTGCGAGCCTGGCTCCACCAGAATCCATGGAGTGGACATTTCTAATGTGACTGCTCTACTGTCTGTTCCATGGTGCCCAGCCCCCGTGTTGGCTTGCGTGTTCCACGCATTTTAACCACGGTGACTGATCTCTGCTGAACTGGTTGGCTGAAAGCTTCATAGCCAAGAAACCACAGTCTTTTATTTGGAGCCCTCTCCATGGACAAAGAAGCAAGGAAAGCTAGAATTAGGCTTCCTGTAGAAGTCAAAATAAGAAAACTAACATTAGAGAGTGGATGGCAAACTCAAATTTTAGGAGACAAGCGCACATTTTAGGATGGGTTCATTCACCTGTGCAAATCTGTGATTTCTCTGTTGACTTTTTCATTATATCCACTTTTTTTTTTTTCATGCAAAATCAGAGGTTGCTTCTGTCCACAGTGTTCAAGTGACTTTGGTTGTCTTAACAGGAGAAAATCTTGAGCAGTTGTCTCATGTGGTATGAGTGTGCAGCAGAATAGTCAAATATTTCTAGAGATGACCATTTAAGTAACTACAAGAAGAGGAGCAGTCTTGCTGCTCCTGAGCTACTTATGGGTTGTGGGTCCCTCAGGGAATGAGTGAATACATGTTCCTGGGGAAGAATCCCACCAGTCTGTCATTCTCTGGGCAGGACTTTGTTGATTAAAGATAGTTGGGAGTTCATGTGACTTGGAAGAAGACCCATCTTTTTAGGATTTCTAAGTCCTCAGAGTTTAGTAGCAGGCTGTGATCAAAGGGTGATGTTGAACTTCATCTCTAACTCCAGATTTCCTCTCAGGCCATTTGCCGAGTGTGGTTTCAGCATCAGATAGAAAAAATCACACTTGGCTCAGTTTGGAACTAGATAGGTTATCACAGTGGTCAAGGCCAAGGAGGAGTAACAAACAGCACACCAACACCTGCTGGAGCATTATGACAGTCTTAGGAAAAGTAAACTGTGGTCTCACTTTAAATCAAATATTGAAGCATGGAATAAAATTTGGGCAGTTTATACAGTACTTTGAACTGCCAGAGGCATGAATAGAGGGTCACTGATCTGTCAGCCTCTGTTAGAAGAATTTCATGGAGAAAATACAAGTGTAGTCAGTTCTGGAAGTCCCAGAATCCCATTAGCTTTTGACAGTTATTAAACCTGATAAGAAATTACCTGGTCCTCGCTGCCCAACCTTTTGGTACTGTTGCTAGTGATTAAACTAATGCCTACCTTAGAAACTTAAAGTTTGTGACCTTACAGGGGGTTGCTGCTTTCCAGATGGCTTTTTTTTTTTTTTTCCAAGTAGTTTGGTTTGGTGATCCCTCCTTGGAAGAGGTCCAAACATATTTTCATCTATTTGTTCCACTGGGTGAGCCTTGGCAGAACCTGGCACAGCTGGGGACGGCATAGGAACCAAACCCGTTCTCTCAACAAATACAATGTGCTTGAAACAGTTTACCTAAGGACCCACCTTCATGTGGCTTTTGGCTCCAGTGCTGTGGGCACCAGAGGGAACTGAGTCATGTTTATGGCAGGGGCATCCATCGTGCCACAGCTGCCATGTGAGCTCAGAGCTGAAAGCAACAGAGATGCAGCTGAAGTCTTTGCAGTTTGAGCAGCAGATGTCTTTCCCCCGTGCTCAGTTGTGAGATGCTTGGGACTCTGCCTCAGGTTTCCTGTGTAAATTTGGGTGAGTCACTTCACCTCTCCCTCAATATTTGTCTCTATTTTTCTTCCAGGCTTTTAGGAGCATAGATTGTTTCTTTCTGGGTAGAGGGACAGTCCATCACTATCAGGTTGTTTTGGTCATTACTGGAACCTAGATAAGTTGTTACAGCTATTAGTTTCTCTTCCAGAAGAGATGTACAATTTGCTGTAATGAAGATTATGTTAACACATGTATCATAGAACACTACATTCAAGACCTTTTGAGTTCCTACTACACCTGCTTCAATGAGGCTTGGTTCCTCTGCATGGCTACTGCGAGTTGTTGCAACACATACAATTAAGAACAAGAAATGTTTACCTGGGGTTTAAAATTCTGCCAGCCCATAATATACTGCCAGCATTCTCCACCCATGTAAGTGCTCCCAGTGTTGTAAATGGAGTGACACACTTCCCTTGGAAGAGGGAAGTGGCAATGTTTATTTTAACAAAGTTTGATAGTAAAAGTGACAGTGCTTTAACAAGCTTTGATGGCAAGGTACACTTGATTATTTACTGCATAGAGGACAAGGTGGGACAAAACTGTCAGAGACACCCTCCTGTTGAGTCATGGGGTTCAGAAAGGACCCCTTTGCATTCTAAACCCCTTTCTCAGGGGGTTTCCAGCTGTGGCTGGATCCACACCTAGTTCCAGGCTAGGAACTTAGGTCTAAAGGATTGTATGTGCACAAGCAATCCTTTATCTCACTTAGCTAAGATTTCAGAGTTTCAGCATGCTTATTCCCAGTTCACTTACTGAGTATGTGATGCAATAAGGATTCTCTCAGCCTCAAGGAGCAACCTCAAGAGGCATCCCTGTTCAAGGGGAGATCCTGGCATGCAGCCCACTGCCGTGCAGGAGAGCTCAGCAGACCCTGGGCTGTTCCCTGTTCATGGAGTAAGATGATTGACTTACAGTAATATTTGCATGCCAGCTGTGTTTTGGTTGGCACATGCTCAACTAACCCTCAGCTGTTGAGTAAGTTTTATGGTCCTCAGCTATTGTGTTGTTATCTGTCTTCCCAGAGTCCAGCTTTAAGCAAGGTGCAGCCCTCACAAGCACCGCTGTTGGCTCTTGCTTAAGCCAAAAGCAGGGGGGAGCACACTGCCACACCCAGTGAGCTCATCCTAAGCAGCCCCTCTGTGTACCATCTTCTTCTATACTGTAAAACCATTGGAAGTTTTGCCACTGCATACAGTGGTCAGTACCAGAGCATGCTAGTGGTGAGAAGGATGTGTGATTTGGATGAAGAGAGAAGACTTTTCTCTCAGTCCCTCACAATGGTTCAGAAATCCATTGAAAATGTTAGCAAGAGGCCCTTTTATTTCCTCCTGGAAAAATCATGTATATTTATTTCCCATAATAAAATAGGCTAATGGTAGTAAAGAGTGAAGTTCTAGAAGGAAAAAATTGATTTCTCAGCTAATTGAGTAGAGAGGGGGAAATTACAAATCCCTGGTTGCCTATTACGGGTTGACTAGCAACATTTGGCCACAGAAAGCAATATGAACACAGTTTTAACACACAGGTGGCTACAAGAGAAGGGCTGTGCTGCATGTAAGCCCAGTATCTCCTCAAAGCGGTTCAACCTACTTTTCCAATTACATTGCAAAGTGAGTCAGACTGAAACCGTTGTTGATTGTCTGCTCCACTTCAGATAGTTGCATGTTCGTTTCAGCTTTAGAAAGAAGTTTGTGTCAGCGTTTTCTGTTCCTTGTAGTTACACTGGCTTTTCAAAAGTTTTTGAGCTAAAAGTATGTTTCCTGGAGTTCAAACACTGGCACAAAAAATATCTCTTTCCTTACTGCTGCCACACTGAAGCAGATGGTGAGTACTAAGACTCTGAACCAGTAAGCATGTAATTATTCAATTTCTGGGTGCAGAAAAGTAGCTGTTGGGTCAAAGCAGACATCTACAAGACAGGCTGTCATTGCAAGTTAGTTTGAGTTCAAGTCCCCTGGAGTTAGCCCAGTAACACTCCTGCAGTAGATCACATGAGCTGCACAGATGCCCTGTTGGCATTTGTAGCTCGAGTTTCACCCACAACCTCTGGCAGCCCATCTACCTGAAACTGAAAGTCTGTTCCCGCTCTGTGTTTTTAATGTGTGAACAGTAATCAGATTAGGGATGACACCTAGGTTAGGCCTCAGGTTAGTAAAGACAAAATTGCCAAATTCATCCTGATCCCTGTTACAATGATGTCACACAACTAACGTGGATTCTCACTGTGGAACCCACAGCTACTTCAGCACACAGACCACGATGCAGTTGTTATGCATGGGGGACAGATATGCTGCCTGTGAGTAATGCAAACGGGTGAGTGCAGAGGAGTTATTTCAGTGCAAACTGCTCTTGGAAAATGCTTGATTCTGCAAACTACAAAGCAACTTTTGCTCCCTCTGAAGTCAGTAGAAGTTCATTTTGCTTTTCGACTTCACTTTGATTAACCTGGTCTTGACACTGTGGCACTTACCTTGTTGTAAAGAAAATTGTTAGCTGTGAAAGATCAAAGATTTTCTAATTTAAGGTAGGAGGAAATGTTTGCTTCTGATGAAAACCTTATCTTCATAATAAGCAGTAGTGCAATCTGATAATCTACCATTACTGAGTTTTCTTTTCTTTTTTTTCCCTCAAGCTGAATTTACATCGCCTGTAGAGAGAAATAAGGAAAGTGGACTGAAAATGTCAAACCTATGCAAATTTTGTGATATTAAAGTAACAACCTGCTCAAACCAACATCAGTGCAAGAGCAACTGCAACATCACTTCTATCTGTGAGAAGAGTAGTGAAGTCTGTGTTGCCATATGGTAAGTTATTTCTTCGTGCAGGTGAGGTCAGGAGCGCACCCTCGCTCATCATTGCTTAGTACTTTCCTCGATTGCTCTGATATTCGGAATGTCCCCACTACCTCAGCACGCTTTGCTCTCTCACTCCCAACTCATACCTGTGCCCAGCGTACCGAGAGTTGCTTGAGGTTAACAATTCTGATATGAAATGTTCTGGGGACTTTTTTTTTCTTCTAAAACAGTTGTGTTCCAGCTTCAGCTGTTATTGGAAAAGAGGCATGGTTTTGTGCAAACCATTAAGCTGTATCCACCCACAGCACCCAAGAGCAGAAACAGATCTGAGGCTCAAGAGAGGATTGTGGTGACAGTTGCTGACCAAAGACAATTCTCTCTCAGGTTTCAAGTGAACTAGATTATGTAGAGTTATCACAAGAGGTTTATTGCCATGTATAGGTAGAAATCCTTCCTCTTAATGGGAAGAAACTTCTGTGTAGGTAGAGACTTCGATGTAGGCATGATGCCTTTTATATAACCTATGTCTAGGTTCAAAGAAATCAAGAGGTTATGAAAATGAGTTGTAATACTTCTTTAGGATTTATTGGCTTTAAGCTTGTGTTCCAGTCTAAAAACTCAGGGTTTGTGCTTTCTTAAATGGGAATCCAATCCTACCAAAGAAAGCCAGAAACGCTCTTAATGAGTTACTAACTGGACTAAAGGAACAGAACTGAGTGTTTGCAGCATTGCTGCTGATTTAGGAAAGTAATCAGAACCACTTACAGAGGGACGTAACTAATTCATGTGCTGAGAGATTAGTTGTGTCCGTTGACTTGGGACGTTCAGCATAATTGGAAGTAGGCACTTCAATTCAGGATCAGTCCGGTGTGCTGTTCCGTATTTGTCCTGTGCGTCTTTAGTAAGTCATCAGTGTCTACTATTGCCATAAAAAGGGGCTGTTGTACAATTTAAGATACATTTTGGATTTTTCATGACCATTTATCCAAAAGGCAAGAGAACTGTAAAGTGCTTTTTGCCTTAGAGTCTTTTGTCAATGAAATTAAATCTGTGGACCAGGACAAAACACAGGAATATGGTCCAGATTATCAGCTGTAAGTATTTCCCTGGCTGTGAGGCATCTCTAGCTTGCATCAGTTTTTATGATTGGTATTTTGGTGGGGGTTTTTTTGGTTGGTTGAGGTATTTTTTATATATAACTCCTTCAGTGCACAAACTGTGCTGATTGTGGGCTTCAAAAGCAAAATGAAAAGGCCAACTCACTAGAAATTCCTCCGATTTTGAGGAAATAATTCCATTTTTGTCGTAATTTCCCACAGATTTTTACTGTCTGCTCAGTGACCACAAAAACCAAAAGTATGTTGTGAAGTTCACAGCAGTTCATTGAGCATTAGCTTGAATAATTCTAAGTGAGATTTCAGAGGCACTCTTCTGAGCTTAGCAGTAATATGATACAGGAATAGCTGTGCCATTGTACAAATGTGAGGAGCCCAGATATTGCCAAATTTACCCCATTCAGGAAAGACAGAGAAGAAAATACGATGCTCTTTGAATGCCATTTATATTCTCAAAAGAGGCAAATTTTGGGCAGGCACAGTCCTGTCTGCTCCCTTTGTAAAATATTCCCTTTTTGATTTCAATTTTCTCCTTTTCATTTTTAGGAGACAGAATGATGAAAATGTGACATTAGAAACAATATGCCACGATCCCCAGAAAACACTGTATGGTCACATTTTGGATGACTATAAATCAGAGCGGTGTTTGATGAGGGAAAAGAAGGACGATGGGGGATTGATGTTCATGTGTTCCTGCACAGGTGAAGAATGCAATGATATGCTCATTTTTACATCAGGTAGGTTTAATAATTTACCTTGAATTCCTACATTCCTTGCATGTAATATTAACTGTGTTATACCAATGTACTTTGGAACTGCATTTTGTGGGGGAGAACTTCTAGTGGCAGGTGCTATTTTGGTCTTTTTTGAATCTTGCAAAGTCTCAACCTTTCTTTTCTGTGTTCTGAGGGTACTTCTTCCTGCCAGGCTGTCCTCACTTTGAAGTAAGTCTAAAATTCAGCTCAAGACATTGCACTTAAAAGCTGATTGAAGATGAAAGCAAGATGTTCACAGTTGTTCTGTTGATACACCAAAATGCAACACATGTTAATTACATTATAAAATCTAAACTAAAGGCAAATGCCATACTTAAGATCCTACCTCCTCTAAAAAGCTGTATTGCCATAGTGTGTTATCTGCATATACAGATGTTACTGGTAATGGGATAGGATGTGAATTTTAAGTCAGCTTCTCTGGTGTAAGTGACCGTCCGTACCTCTCTTGTGGTGGGTGTGAAGTAGCTTCTCTGGGACATTTGTTCCCTCACACCTACTATGGCACAAGGAAGCGTACGTGAGTTCACAGACCGGGCAAATGTGAGTACAGACCAAACCAGGAGTGCATAACCCATCCCCATTCTACTGCATGAACTCTAATATAGGCCACTGCAGACACAGCGAAGGCAGTGCAGGTGTGTGCGGTGCTGGTGGACCTCATGCTGCACGCACAGATGTGCATGGTGCACGCACCCCCGTGCTTGATTTTCTCCTACCTGCTGTGATTCTTTCACTGAGACCAAGTCAGGTCTCTCACAGGCGAGAGGGAGGCCTCCTATGGAAAACTTTGTGTACGCACGCTTCTAAAGTGGTGTGGCACACCACACCCATCCTCATCACCCCTAAGTTCCTCAGAAAAGGGTATAATTAAGTCCTTGTTACCTGAGATAAGGACGGGTTGGGATGTTGTTTCCACTCCTGGGAAACGTGTGTGACTGCACTGAGGTGGACAGCTATGTGAGCAACTTGTAGCTCTCACTTCCTAGCCTCCAAGAAGGCCAACTAGTTTAGGTCACAAAACCACACCAAATTAGCCAAGAGCAAGCTAGCAAGTCTTTGCTTCCCTGGGCCCAGGCTATCAAAATCTGGTGCCACCCCTCATCCCCGTCTTCCTCATCCTCTCCCCAAGCTCGATTTGAAACCAGACAACCTGAGTGCTGATCCATGGTTGTATGACCAGCCCTTATTTGGGTGATCTTTAAAGGATTTGGGAGTATATACTGGTATTGATATGAGCACAGGTGGTAGACCCAGCACCTAATTCTAACCGATTGCCTTGATTTTATTGAAGAGAATGTGTTCCCAGAGAAGAGATCTTACTCTGTGTCAGCTGTCTAGTGTATTTGTACAGCATGAACCACACCCTTGTGGATTTTGGCTAATTTGTTACGAGTTAGCTATGTTATAGCTGTTTTTCCTGGAGCTATGTAGCTGAATGCAATCACTGATAAATGTGTCTTTGGTGCGTATGGTCAGGAGAACCATTCCAGAAATTCAACACCAAGTGCCTTTGTTCCTATCAACTCTGCAGCCCACTCACACTTCCAGATCAACCTAAAAGTAGTACTAGAAATTTAAACCCAGTCTTTTTACCCTGATTCCTTTCACTCTTCCAAGTGGAGGTTTTCCTTCTAGGTCACGTGCTGTAAGTGCTCTAGGTGACTCATGAAAACCATGTGCTACATTTATATGTATTAAGTGAATAACTGCAGATAAAAATTAAAGTCATGTAAAACTTCACTTTGTAACATTTCCAGTTCATTCACAAACACAGGCATTAACTCCAGTCAGGAGGGGGGAGAATTGAGGCTTTGTCATTCCTTTTATATTGTTGTGGATTAGTGTTTCTTTTAAATGAAAACAGCCCCTTTGGGTTGCTTGCCTGGTTAGCCATGGCAGGAAGACAAACGATTTTTACAGTATCAGACATGCGGTTTCCTGTCTGTGTTTAACTTTGAGCAGAACATCACAGCCAGCTGGTCCATGGCTCCTCCAAACAACTAGATAATAGCCTGTAATAATTTTGCCTTTGGAATGACTGTCATCCAGATCTATTCTGTACATTGTTCTTGCGGGTTTTTTTCCTCTACATTTCTTGTATACCGGAGTAAGATTTTTTTTTGCAGTGGTTTTGCACATTCTATAGTTTTAGAGAGCAAGACAAGAGGTACTCTCAAAAAGTCTGATCAAACAGTGATTTTAATCATTTATGAGCAGAAACTGAGATAAAAAAGACTGCAATTTTTCACCTGTGAATAACAGTGTTTCCTTTCAAGCTATTGCTATAAACGACTACTGTTTTACCTCTTCTTCCTGTATGCACCCTTAAGACAGACCAGATTTAGTTTGTTTCTGGTGTTTCTGAGGTCAGAAAGAAAATTGTGGGTAAGGCAACAAGTTCTAATTTCTACCAAAGGTTAGTCACTAAATTCCAGTGATTCACAGCTGAGCTGTTATTACTTATGGAAGAATTGGTTTATAGCACTGCTGGCTTGCATCAGTCTTGACTGTGAAGGGCAAACCTCCTGACTCCATTTTTAGACACAAACATCTGAAGGTTTTGGGTATTGGAGGTGTTGTGACTCACCCAAGGGTGACTTTAGAAGTGTTTGAAGTAGTTGCATCAAAATCAAATGCCTGTTTATTGTATGGATTTTCATTTAAATTGCCAATCTGCAAGATAAACAAGACACAGTCAGACATGTGCCTAAACATGCCTGTAGTTCTGCTGTGTCAGGGGGCTGACCCTGATTCAGATCCCTGGCATTTCAGGCCACTGGCAGCTGGTGGAAAATACTGAGTGCAGAATCACTCCAAACAATGTTCTGTAGTTCTTGGAGGAATAACATGCAGGAGACAGGTAACCATTGTAAATCTGGCTACTCTGTGTTTATTTTTTAATCCCTCTCTTTTTTGTGCCAAACAAAATTGTGGGTGACTGGCAAGCGGCTTGCACCCCTGTGGTGGAAAAATGCTCTCACAGCAAAACTCAATGCCAGTGTGTTGAAATTATTATTTTTTCAAAAGTCTAATGTCAGTGTTACCAGAAGGCAAAGCCAGGGAGCAAAAACACTGGAAAAGATTATCCAGAATCAGGAGTAAAAGGCCCAGGGTGGCTAGAAGTTGCCTGGGTGGTAGACAGAGGCCTGGTTCTCCTGTCATGGAAAAAATGAGCGCAGGACCAGACTACCGGGGTTTTTTGCTCCCTGATGTCTGGTTGTGTCTGCTGGATCTTCTGCATCTTTACCTTCTTCTACTTTGATCTGCTGTGGTGTACTAGGTCTGTCTGTAGTTGTTTGCACAGTCCCAGTCCTCCCTTGATGCTTGGGCAGCTTTGTTCCTCAGCATTCCCTTCACCACAACATCTCCCAGCCGTTAGCCAGTGCGAGCATGACAATTGCTTAACAAAGCTGGGTTTTATTAACAATCCCTGTAAACAATTCTTGACTGAAGTCAAGCGTTGTTTACCCTAAGGGACCAAGCAGGACTGTGCCCTTTCCCGCCCCACATCTGACCCATTCTGTGCAGACTGAGATGACCAGGTACTCATTGTAGACAAGAAAATGGGATTCCTGCATGTTACTTAGTGCATGACCTACCTACCTGCTGTGCCATGCAACCCCTTCCTCTTATGCATCTCATTCGGACACAGCCATTTGGCAATGTGCAAATGGGCAGTGGAGACTGCAAACAGGAAAACAAATCCTTTGAATACTGTTGTCAGTATATATGCAGTTGTCACCTGGGCATCAAATTCAAACCCAAGCAACATTGCAGAGAACTCAAAAGTTGGAACCAGGATTTTAACACAGCTCTGTTTGGTTTCTAGTTGTTTCATTCTAATAACTTCCGTGATGATAATTTTTTATCCTCACCTGTCTATTGCCGTGCTACACAGATCTCCATGCAGCTTGCAACCGAGGTGTCTGTGGGATTGTTCAGGTAGGCTGTTTATTGCTCACCTGCTGCAAGATGAAGTCATTCTTTTGGACATTCTTACCACACCCAAATATGGGGGAAACCTTTAGCAGCCACTCTGAATCATCCAAACAGTTGCCTTGGAATACCAAAACCTCAGTGATAGAGATTACTGACAACAAGAGGTCAGCAAGACAAGGTCAACAAGAGTTTATGAGAATCATGAAGCTGACTGGGGAAGTGTGTCGAGGGAGAGATGGTGTTGTGCTGCCGAAAAAACTTCACATTGATCATGGTTTTACAGAGTTGGCTAATTGAGAGTGTAAGAGACATACCTATTTGATTAATCAGTTGTGGCTGAGTCATTGGCCTGAAGGAATTACAGCCTATGGATTTGCAGTGCGTCAAATGCCGTGATTGCTCACTGTGTACAGTTGTTACCTGGGAGAGCAGCTGTTGCTCTGCTGCCTGAACCACCACAAGCATGCCTGTGTGATGCCTTGTCCTGTGCCCAGACTGCAGGAGATATGGATAATGTTTCAGAGTGTCCTTAACTTCGTATCTCTCATTGTCTCTAACACGTTGTCCCTGTCTTTTCCTTTCTTTCTCTCCTCTTCCTCTCCTTACTAGACTCAAAGCATTAGTGATTTTACTTGACTGCATAGGAGGATCTCAGACTTAAGAGCAGACTTAAAATCTGTGCACAAACAGTCACCAGTCCATACATACTTATGTGGTGAGTTGTCCGGTGCTCAAGGAACATCAGAAGGGAGATGATTACAGCTGGACTGCTTCCAAGTGAATTTAAACAAAGGCTTTCATTAATCTCTTTTTCTGTTCTCCAACTAACATGTTCAGAAGGTAACTGTCTTCCAGCTGCCCCATAAAAGAGGTCAGTAACATTACGTAACATTGCACAGAGCCTCTCACTGCTTGTATGTTGGCTTTGTTCTCTATTTTTCCTCCTAGGTATTTGCAGGCACTGGAGTCCCACCCAGTGCCTGCAGCTGTGTGTAACCGAAGGAGAGGCTGCCTAATGCTGAACATCTGATTCACTTAATGGGATACAAAGGAAATAGAATGAAAAGAGGCTAAAGAAGCCAAAATTTTGTTTTGCTCTGTATTATTTATATTGTTTTCTTCTTAGGAAAATAACCATGCTCAGTTACAGATTTGTGTAAAAACAAACTAGGCAGTGCTCTTCCAGTCCTGTTGGCATATTTGTTACAATTTGCATCACTTGAGAGCTTAATAAGTGTGGGAATTTGGCCAACCTTTTATCAGGTTGTCATGGAAGAGACTTTAATAATTACAGACAGAAACAAACTGTAACTAACACTGGCACCATAATATTTTGGGAAAGGTTGGAGGGGTGAAACTCAGGCTGAAAATAAAAATAGTGGTTAATGTGTGGCATCTGTTGGAACATATTGAAACTGGAGAGATTGATTTGTTCCAGAAAACCACCAGCAAACAGCAGCAGACACCCAAGCTCTGTAACTGAGCCATGTATCACAGAAACTCAGTCACATCATGTAAAGTTAAAGTATGTTGGCTTTCGTATTGCTGAGTAGGAAAGCTCAGCTATGGCAGTCAAAGTGTGTGAGAGATGCCATGTACACACAGTGAAGGGACCTATTAGAGTGGGAGAGATAGGAAGGGAATGCATTAGGGGGGTGGAAGATTTTAAGCAAATGGGTGCTGTGCCAACAAACCAAGGAATTACACTTTCTAGCCAGCAGTGAGGGAATAAAAACAGCAACAAACTATTTGTTCTGTCTTAGAGCTTAAGAGTTTCTTAAACCTCCTGGGTGCTGAATAGCATACTTGGCAATCAGTTTAAAAATGAAATTCTGCTTACAATAGATGAAATATCCATTAGGTCATTGCTGCCCAGCGTTTTTGCTGAAGTAAGCCGCCCAGAGGCAATCAAGTTGCCTGCCTCCCACCCCTGTGGCTAAGATGCAGCCATTCCCATCAGGTGACAGATACATGTGCATGACTCTTCCAACATGTAACACATGTAACTGGGTCATGTAACTGGGGATTTTTCCTGGGCGTTACAGAGAAGTCATGAGTCCTGATCCCCTGGGTAGTCATGTGCCAAGGGCAAAGCTGCTGGTCCACAGGGGAGAGCAGCAGTGGGTGTGCCACAGGTCTTCAAAATTGCTCATACTTTTGCCTTACTGCCTTTCAGGAAAAGAGATAAGTAGTGGCACTGGGCAAGGACATGCATTAAGTGCTCTGTGGGCTGGGTCTGGTTTGCCAGCTTTTTGTTGCCTGCAGAGCTGCATTTAGGCAGCCAAGTACCCAAAAGAGCAAGTGAATGAGTTCCCACACCTTTAAGTGAACCCTTAGGGCACAAAGTGCTGGAACCTGTGCTTGAGTCACAACAACCCTATGCAATGCTGCAGGCTTAAGGAAGAGTGGCCAGAAACTGCTTGGAGGAAAAGGACCTAGGGGTGATGGTCAACAGCAGCTGAACGTAAGCCAGTAGTGAGAGCATATGGCCAAGAAGGCCTATGGCATCCTGGCCTGTTTCAGAAAGAGTGGAGCCAGTATGACCAGTGCAGTGATCATCCCCCTGAACTCGGCACTGGTGAGAGCACATCAAATCCTGTGGGCCCCTCACTGCAAGAAGGACATTGAGGTGCTGAATTGTGTCCAGAGAAGGGCAGCAAAGCTGGGGAAGGGTCTAGAGCACAAGTCCTGTGAAGAGTGTCTGAGGGAGTTTGGGTTGTCTAGCCAGGAGAAAAGGAGGTTAAGGGTTAACCCTTTTTTGGTTTCTACAATGGCCTGAAAGGAGGTCATAGCAAGGTGGGGGTCAGCCTCTTCCCCCAAGTAAGAAACAATGGAACAAGAGGAAATGGCCTCAAGTTGTACAAGGGAAGTTTAGATTGGATAGCTGAGAAAATTTCTTCACCAAAAGGGTTGTTAAGCATTGGAACAGGCTGCCCAAGAAAGTGGATGAATGACCATCCCTGGAGGTATTTAAAAGACCTGTAGATGTGGCACTTAGAGACACGGTTTAATGGTGGACTTGGCAGTGCTGGGTTTACAGTTGGACTTGATGTTCTTAGAGGTCTTTTCCAACCTAAACAGTTCCGTGATTCTATAGCAGGCCAGGCAGACCTGCCAGCCATCGGAGGTAGTGCCTCTCCAGGAGAGAGATATTCTTTTGGATGCTCTGGTAATATCCTTTTCAGACTCAAAGATGAAAACATACTGCTCAAGCACAACTTACTGGCCTTGACAGCTTTGGTTTACCTAGCCCAAATAAAGCTCTTGTCAAATAGAGGAACTTGTTGAAGGAATTCAACCTTCAGGAAAGTCTGCAAGAAATGCCAGGTTTATTTTCCAGTGGATAGTAAGATAGAGCCCACTCTGGTTTTAAAATCTAGTAATCTCTTTTGCTGTGAGTTGGTTCAGCAAAGAGCTGAGGGAGAGGTGGTACTGATCTCCTGCACAACAAAACTATTAAGTTGAAAAAAAAATCATCTCCAGCAAGTAGGAAAAATTAAAATGTTTCCGAGAAACTATCGTGATAAAAAAATGCAGGTTAGTTTGAAGTGCACTACTTGAATTTGTTTAGTACCAAGTATTTTGTGTCAGGATCAACTGTTTTCCAAAGGAAACACCCTCCACCCCCAGTAAAAAAGCTCCCCACCCCACATCTGCAAAGCCCCCAAAACAATGCCTGTAAAACTAGCAGAAGTTTTAAAAAGTTGGATCAACTTTCCGACCACTTTCGTCCTCAAGATTGTTTCAGGGAAAAGTATAGGAGTGTCAGAAGCAGTGTTTCTGTTTTGAAAATCAACATTTCCCACCAAAAAATGTTTTGCTGGAGATTTCCAAGCCATTTTACTTCTAAAAAGGCCAAAATCAGGAAGGTATATGAGACACTAAGCTGCAGAATTTCATTTCCACTTGAGGATTCTTCAATAGAGAGAAACTAAATTACCCCAAACAGCTGCTCAGAGTAAATTTCATTTCACTGGAAGTGAAGCATTTTATGGATCTAGTTTTCATCCAGAAAGTACTAAAGAGATGGGCAGGCTTTTCCGTATTTTGTTGCCTAGTGTCTTGCTCAGAAATCACTACACGTGCAAGGTTCAAACTCCCATTTTGTGAAAAGCTCTCCCTTGATTCAAACAGAGCAGGTCTTGAACTTGAAGCTCCCATACCCCACCCATACTAGTCTGCTCACTGCTGGGATTCAGCACTCACACACATCTCTTGCCAAATTGCAACATTTGAACAGAAATTCAGTTCAAGCAAAAGCATTCAAAAAGTGTTGGTTTTCATTCCAGTGTGGAATTCAGATCAAACGTTGAAACCTCAGAATTTCTACAAAATGGAGTTTTCCTCCAGTCAGCTCAAAGGGCTGCTTTGTGTCTTGGGATCTTGCAAAATAACTAGATCACAGTTCTGTGGCTGGGACCACGTTTTGTGACTTTGTGTTTCTGGGAATTTTTAAGACACTGCACAAGCTTGCAATACATCAGTGCTGATATATTTGAGTTCTGCTAATATCAGATGTATTCTTTCCCTGCTGTGTGGCTTTGACTAGCAGTTGAATAGGCAGCAGCTTTAGAGCTCACAGGAGCAGCAGACAGCAAGGAAGTAGTTCTGTCAGTACTGGCTGGGCATTCTGCTGCCCTGCCATTCAAGTGAGTGTCCTCATTTCATTGCCATTGTTTTACTTACTCTTTCCAAAGTTCAGTGACACTAAAGTTGTATCAAAGGCATACGAACCAACCTAAAAAATTTGCAGGCTCTTGAGCTTTGAAGCTCCCTGACTGAACAGGGGCTGTACAGTGTTTCCATTTTCCTTGGCACCTGAGCCTTATTCCCTCAAGGCTTAGGTAGTGTTAAGGGTTATGCAGATGGTTTGTGCTTAGTTTAAACCGCATACAGGAAGCTTTCTTTTAGCTCAACTTCTCTATTGTTATGCTATATTAATAGGCTCTTTTGAAGCTTAAGAAAGGGCTGATCCACCCAAATAATAGTTCTGGGTGGGGAAAGTTATTTAGGAGCACGTTTGCAAAACATAAAAGGCTGTTTCATTTAACCGTTTCCTTGCCTGCCTATGCAGCCAGGTTTTGCTCATTCCACTGCTCAGAAGGAGGAAGCTGCACTCCCGTTTTTTAAATTATGAGGTTTCAGTCATAGGTATTTATTTATAAGTGAACATATTTATTCTTACATTCCTGTAGTCAAGCCATAAAATGTTGGCTAGCCACTATGCAAACATACAGCTATGCTCTGAATTTTGATCCTGTCCTGCTTTTGTACACAGATTTTGCAGAGGAGTACCCCATCCTTAGTTTGTGCTGGAATAGCTAATTTGATTCTGCTCATATCATCAGTCAAAATCAAAGGCAGTTCCAGAAGTGTCTTGCTCAGGACACATGTCAGTGCCCCCAGCTCTTTGCCCTTGCTATCCCCTTTAATTCTCCTGTCTGGCAGCTTGGTCCCTACCTAAGCTTAGAGTTCAGCCTTGTCAGTCCTGACATTCAGTTCTCCCTGATGTGTGCTCGTTCTTGCACTTCCCAAACGTTGAGTGGGATTTGTTTAGTGTCTTAAACACTGAGAATTAGCACAGTCTTTGTCCCTGCTGCTTTAGGTGGGGTTGTGCAGCTGTATGCTTTTCACCCCCTGCTTCTCTGCTTCCTCCAAGCGACCGTGCCAAAGCGGATGTGTCACTTTGCAGCAGGGCTGCAGGATGATACAGTGCTCAGGGGGAAGTGGCCAAACTGCTCAGCTTCTGCTTTGATTAATTTTTTTTTGCATTCTTTTTCAAGTAACATTTGCAACATCGACAGCTTTTGCCTTCTACTCAGAAATTCCCCTGCACCATAAGCAGAGCTTTCTCTTGTGCAAAAAGAGGAAGAGCTGAAGGAGCTGTGAACTCTGCTGGAGAGTTCTCAGCTGTAGGGCAAAATAATACAGCCTGGTCTAGGACATTGTAGGAGTGATTGGAGATCCTCACACAGGTAGCCATAACGGTAAAGGAGCAGGGACTTTGGGTGAGTTTCTTCTCTGTTAGAACTGAACATGCACCCAGCTACCTCCAGCTGCTTGGACTCGGGGAGCAGTTTGACAGACAGCTAATAGACAGACATCTTGGGGCTTTTGTTACTCATTTTGAAAGACATCTGTATTTCAAATATCTGGTCTACATAACTGCAGCTCTGTGGCAAAGAAAAAGGACTTAAAAGGCCCTAAAGAAACGTTTTCATCTTCGTGAACAAGTGTATCCTGTGATACAGATGTCATGTTTCTCATTTCCAAGAGCAGAGTCCAAACTTCAAGCATGCTTTTCTGTGGTCAAGAAAAAACGAAAACAAACCAAAACCAGCAAAACAGAACCCCAAATGTGCAATAAAATTATTTTCTCTGATTGTTACAGGTCACAGTTGTGTCACATAGTTGTGACCTGCTTGCAGCCAAAGCTCCAAAACATCCATCCCACAATGCAGTCAGTTCTCCTCTACCTGGGTGTTTCCTGAGTTCTTAATGAAGCAGATTTTCTAGAAGCAAAGAATGCACATGAGAATAAACAATGCAAATTATTTACTGACAGTGACATTTGACTTTCTAAATATATTCCTCCCATAAGGGCCGTGCAAGCACAGTGAGCTTTTTTTCCCTCTTCAGTATGTTGGAAAGCAGAAGAATTGCCTTTAATCTGTAATGAGCTTTTAGGTATTGTTTTGATTTAAAATTTAATAAGTTTAAAATTTGCTAACATTTTGTTGTCAAGAGAATTTACTGGAGAATAAGGATTTGTGGTTTGCATAGGTCTGGAAGGAGGGATTGCCTCCTTTTGCATAAATGTTATTTTGGATAAATGAAGGAAACACATTCTTTGTAGGTAGTGCTAGTGCATGTCATTGACCTGTGCTAGGCTGGGAATGACAGTGCTAGAAAGGCAATTCCTCTTCCTTGAAACCCTATGAGAGAGGCTAGGATTTAATTACTTGCTTACATCTGGTTGATGGACCTACCAAACAGAGGAAGCACATCCTGGTTCAGGATTCAAGCCTTTTTCCAAATAAAAAGAATATACTTTTCAGATGTCCTATCACCTGCCTTTGAATAGCTGATGGCTCCTGCTGCTTGCCAACTGGGTTTACAATGGAAAAGTGATTACAAGTGAAATTGGAGGGTCAGAGGTACTGCTTTGTTCTAATTGTAAACTTTTTACCCTTATCCCTTTTAGCATTGCTCACCTCTGTTTTGAGAGGCACAGAATAGGGAAAACAGAGGCTTGTGACTAATGTAGTTAGTGACAGCTTCCCTTCAGAGCTTATTAAACTTTTCCTTTTCATATTGACTTATTTGGCCTGAGGCACAGAGCTTGAATCAATGACATGGCTGGAAGCATCGGCCAGAGCATCGTGCTGCCAAGACAAGCCACTTCCTTAACTGTGGTTGCAGCTTCAGTTGTTTTAGTCCATTCAGGTTAGGCTCCCAGGACTTCTTCCAAACAATCCCCTCCCTCATGCAAGGATAATACGGTACATTTTATCTGACTCGAAGGAAGAAGGAGACTGAGAGAGTAAATTTCCGTGTGTTAGATCAAATCAGGTTCAGATAAACTCTGGCCCTCCTGTAATCTCTTCTTGGAACAAAACTGTTCCCTTTTAAACTGGTTATCTTCCCTAAGAAATACTGAACTAGAAGTTAGTTTTTAGAGGTGACAGGGCAGCTCTCACCTCTAGGATAATAATCTGTACTCTTCCCAGAACACATCCCTATTCTAGAATAGATCCCTGTTGTTCTTCTATTCCCTGTATGTTCCACCTAAGAATATGTTAGTGTGTGCTCTGCACCAGGTATGGAGTTTGGAGTGAACATCTTCTTTACAGCAGAAAACCAGTGTACAGCCAACAAGAAACACACAGAGGAAGTTTTCCAATACATAAATCCACGGAAAAGTACCTGGAGGGTGGTGATGGTGACAGTTCTGAGCAGGTGTTTGAATCTGTTTTAGCAACACTCTTTCACATACATCAAAGCATGAGAATGAGTTTTGGTTTTCAGGTCTGTATGCAAGCATACATATTGTGCCTGAATATTGTCATACAGTGTGTGAACAGACTTCTTGAAGATGGCTTTGCAGGGGTCCTACTAAAATATACTGGATCTGGAGTAATGACTGGGCAAGAGGGAGTTCACAGGCTTCATTGTCTATTTATAGAAAAATTAATGTGTTCTAGTAATTAGTAGTTAAAGGAGCAGTTCTGCCAAGAATACATTGGCAGAGTAAGTACAGGAGACTTTGGCTATTGTATTCAGGAAAGTGAAGGTTTCATCCATTATGTATTAAAAGCCTGAGAAAAGAACAAAGCTACTAAATTACATTAGGTTTTTGCTCATTCAGTTCTGGCTTTTTATAAAATAAGCGGACAGGGAAGTCCTGGTAAGCAGAGGCCTACATACAAAACAACATTTTGAGGCAAGAAAGCAGTAACAATTTTTATTATTTGCTGTTTGTGGAGAAGATAATGTAATGCATTCTGCATAAAAATTATAATTATTTACAGCCTTCTGTACATATGAAACTATGATATAACTTCATGCATGCCTTCCTTCTGTTCTTTACAGATGACCCTCATAAGCCAGAGGAGAAGGATGAAATTTCCAAAGTCACAATCATCAGTCTTGTCCCGTTACTGGTGATTTCTGTTGCTGTGATTGTTATCTTCTATGCCTACCGTACTCATAAGAAGAGGAAACTCAACAAGGCATGGGAGAAGAATGTTAAGCCCAAGAAGCATAAGGACTGCAGTGATGTCTGTGCCATTATGTTAGACGATGACCGCTCAGACATCAGCTCCACCTGTGCCAACAACATCAACCACAACACAGAGCTGCTGCCCATTGAGTTGGACATCGTTGTTGGCAAAGGAAGGTTTGCTGAAGTGTATAAAGCCAAACTGAAGCAAAACACCTCAGAACAGTATGAAACTGTGGCAGTCAAGATTTTCCCCTATGAAGAATATGCTTCCTGGAAAACTGAGAAAGACATTTTTTCAGATGTAAACCTCAAGCATGAGAACATCCTCCAGTTCTTGACAGCAGAGGAGCGTAAGACAGATCTTGGCAAACAGTATTGGTTGATCACTGCCTTCCATGCTAAAGGAAACTTGCAGGAATATCTCACACGGCACATTATCAGCTGGGAGGACCTCTGGAAACTGGGTGGGTCCTTGGCCCGAGGGATTGCCCATCTGCACAGTGATCACACCCCCTGTGGTCGACCCAAAACACCTATCGTACACAGAGACCTAAAGAGTTCCAACATCCTGGTGAAAAATGATTTAACCTGCTGTCTCTGTGACTTTGGGTTGTCCCTGAGGCTGGACCCTTCCCTGTCTGTGGATGACTTGGCTAACAGTGGGCAGGTAGGTTAAAAGATCGAAGGGATGGGAGGGTAATGTACCAGTTGGTCTGTCAGTTCTGAAAAGATGAAAAAACCTTAAAAGATAAAAAAAATTTAAGCTGCTATGCCAGCTTTGATTTAAAATCATTAAAAATTAATGTGAATGTGTTTATAAACAAAGAGGCACTAAACATTAAAGCATCAATGGGAGAAGTGCAATGTAGGTTTTGTTATGATTGGAGAGCTGCATGTGTATATGATGCAACCATCCTCTCACTTGTACTGAGCATGTATGAGCTTGTTAGCAGCTGTTCGTGGTGCTGCTGCAATGCACACACACACAAATACAGTAAGGATCTGCTTCCTGTTGTGAGGTTTTGACACAGTTTTCACGCCTGATGGCATTACACTTTTGTGTGACTAGACCCCATCCTAGTGTATCCCAGAATATGTGAAGTCAGTCTTGAGTCCTCAAAAGGTGTAAACACATAACTACTGATAGATAATAATCTTAAAATTCAAAAAAAAAAGAATCCTCTTTAACATTATGGTAAATTCTCCACATGCAAGCAAATACAAGGATGTAAAATAAAAATAATTGCCCTGTTGTGTTTTTTTGACTAAGGAACATGGATAATACTTATTTAACTTGACAGAGATGCCAGGGGCATGTTTATGAATGCTTTTAAGACTACATAGATCTCTAAATATTGTCTCTTCTAATGAAAACTCCTATAGTATAAATTCAGACCATTTGTTAATTTAATTAATTCCTAATAGCTTAATTATACATATATTTATACGTGTATTTTTATTTTTATATTTTTATACATAGGTCAGTCAAAGCCTGTCCATTTAAACGGACGTTTAATTCACGTGGAACTAATATTTTAGCTTAGAACATTTTCAGGGACAGATCTTCAGTCTGTAGTGCTCTGTTGAGTTCACAGGAGTTTTACTGTTGTTTATCAAATGAAGATCTGCCTTAGAAAGTCTCCTTATTGAAAAGCAACTGTCCTGGTCTCATTTTTAGAAGATCTATTAACCAGAGCCAGGAGTGAATGTTAATCAGTGGAGCCATATTTAAAATGCTACAAACACCAGTGCGTTACATATCATTTCTCTCCAGCATACCAGATCTTTTCAGAGTTCAGTGAAGTCACACCATATGGTCAGTCGTAAGACTGATCCCATTTGAAGCAAGACAAGGACTCTGAAAGTCATCACCGACAGACACTTTGCTGAAGTTGCAAGCTGATTTCTCTGGCATTGCTCAGAGACACGTGGAAGTAGGATAGTGCTGATACTGCCACTTCCACAGTCCACACCAACACTGATGACAAAGTACATGGCTGCCCAGAACAGGTTATGGCTCTGGAGCTGGTGTCCTTGGACACTGTGTTGAGGCCCACTGTTTTGTTTTGTTTAGCTTCAGTGAATCTGTTTGGGGTTGACCCAGCTGGTCATTCCTCTCTGTGGCAAGGAGTATGAGTCAATTGATTTGACTCCATTTCAACCTCTGCCTTATTCTTTTTGGGCACATAAGAGCAACCCACTTAAATTCCCCAACACACCAGCTTCAGTGCTGTAGGTTTTATTAAAGAGGTCTTCCACCAGGATTTGCCTTATGCATCTTTCCGAAAATTTACCCTTTGACTCAAACCCTTGCCACCAGGAGATGAAATTTTATGACATGTATAATGGAGCTGACACAATTTTTAATTCAAGAAAACCTCAAGCTTTCTATGAAATAAGTAAGAGTGTAAGTATTTAACTGTTTTTTTGGTCATCCTTAAGCACTAATATTGAAGGCAAATTGTTGGGATTACAAAGCCATCTTCTTTCCAATCTACCCAACTACCTTCCATATCATGCAGATATAGCCATTATTGACTACAATGCCAGTGCCCTTAGTGAAAGGCCTTAGGCTGGAAACCACCTTTTTCCCCATTAGAACCTTTGCAGTCTTTTGAGTTTGGCCATCCATGATGGTTAATATTTGCAGACATTACTTAATGTGACCGTATAAACCTGGACCTTCTTCCCACTGTGTTCAAAGGACTGGTAGGTGCCTGCAAGGCCAGCAGTTCTGTACCTCAGCAGCATCAGCACCCTTGTAATAGATGGTTTCCCATATCAGAGAAACAGAAATATCTACTGCCTCTCTGACTGATACACCTCAGGGCATGAAACATCTCTCAACAGCTTGAAAGAAATGTAAGATCTTCAGTAAAAAAAGATTCTAATGTCACGAAAAACGATAATGCAGTGCAGGAAGAGAGATGGTCCCTCACTAGAAGTTTTGAAAAACCAAGGACTGAAAGCAGGCTGGTATTTGCAAAGAAGAAGCATATCCAGACCCTAGAGAGGCAACCAGCACCGAATTGCCAGAGGTTAGGTACCTAAAAGTGCCTTTGAGACTCAGGAGTTACATGTTTTCAAGATACAGAAAAAGTGTCTCTGACCGAAAGACCTAATAATATAATTGCAGATAAAAGGACATAAGCAGAATGGAATATGTGATAAATTCTAAGCAGGATGGATTTGACAGCATTCTTCAAGTCAATTTTTGTCTGCATTTTCTTCTGTGCATTTTAGTTATAGGGCTTCGTCCTCCATTGTCCTCAAAACTGCAAGATCGATTTCATTGCTGCAAAGAGGGTGTGAAATGCCAGACCAGGATAGGACTTTGTGGCAATGTGAAGGATCTGTATTTAGGCGTCATTAACTCTTGTTAAAATCAGCAAGGTTTGTGGGGGGTGGGCCATGTGCACAGGTAACCTTCTTAAGCTTTGGATGGGATCCGCTTGGGGAAGAAGTCATATGCTAGGGAGTTAATGGTGGGTAGCAACAACCTCTGCTTCAGAGTTTCCATATGTACATCTTATGTAGGGAAGGGAGTTGGTGCTCACCTCGGTGCTGCTGAGACATGACTGTCCCAAGTACCTCTTCAGTGCATAGCTGCTATTCACATGCTTGGCCCTAAATTCATCAGTGTCAGTGTAGCAGGGAGCTGGACTTTGAAATTGCTCACACTGAATTTTTTTCCTGTCCTCTGTTTATAAAGGCTTTGATCCTACAACCATTCGGATATTTTTGACACAGGTTTTCTGCTGCTGCAAGGTCCTATGACAAAGCTGTGTTCCTGATCTTTCCTTTTTCTTATGATACGTTCCACTTTTTGTGGAACATCTTGCCATTTGCCCTGAGCCTGAGGTGGTAAGACATGTTTACAGAAGCTTATAAAATGGGTGTCATAGGGCTCTCTCAAGACTGTACATTTACTATGCGGCTGTCTGCTATTGCAGACCCAGTAATTGAAATGTTCTTTCAAAGCCCTGCTTGCCTCTGGGCTCTGGAGTGATTGCTGTAGTGTAAACAGCTCGTTTAAGTCATATGTCCTACTGCATCACCCACTTGTGTTTGTTCATCTGTGTGATTAACCAGTCTCCAACTTCAAGCTGTCTTTGCCTGATGAAAGACTTCTGTTTGCAGTTTTTCCAGGGGGATACATTTTATATCACACCTACCCTTTGAAGAGTTTGTCATTTGAGAGCAACTGTTGAGTGATCCAAAAGTTCTTCCTTAAATCCTTTCTTGTGATAAAACCAGACTTTTAAACTTCACCTTCTGTAATGCGAAATCATAATCTAGATCTCAGCAAAGCTGCTAAAGTCATTGCTGAAAATTGCTCAGTATGAATAAAGTTTATGAGAACGTTTTTCCAAAGGGGCAGATTTTTGGTTTTGATTCAAATGTGTGGTTCTGCATTCAGTATTTGTGTGTTTGCTTTCTTCTCCCAGGCCTGCATTTACTCTCCTTTTAAGCCTACCATGAAAAGAAACAGCTAACACTGTAATATGCTGTGCAAAATAATACAATGTGTTTCTTGCACATCTGAAAGACACTTTCAGCAGCAATTGCTTCAGGCCCAAAGGTCAGAGTTTATCTGTGAATAGCCAAAGAGTGAGAAAACTTGTCAGTGTCAAAATTATTTGCTTAAGGAACTAAAAAGGGCTATTTTTTTTTTTTCCTCACCGAGAGAGGTGCAAGTAAGTTGGTAGTCAGGACAATGCCAGATTCCCCTGGCAGCAGAAAATACGGCCTGTGCCAAGTATAGCCTGAATTTTTGGATACATGTCAAATGGCACTGTTTCTGTGAAAGCTGAAGTTAAATCACAGTGAAATCCAAAACATGAATTGCAATTTCAGCTCATGAGCTCTCCCCAATCTCTTCTCCTGTAGGTTGGCACAGCAAGATACATGGCCCCTGAGGTTTTGGAGTCCAGGATGAACCTGGAGAACATGGAGTCCTTCAAACAAACAGATGTGTACTCCATGGCTTTGGTCCTCTGGGAAATGACATCTCGCTGTAACGCTGTCGGAGGTAAGTGCCGTCTGTTTTCTTCTCTCTAAAAGTATGTTGAGAGAGACATGCTCTCGTGGTTGTCTGGGGAGAGGGTGATTCTTTGTAACTATCACCATGTTTTCTAGTGTATCTGGATGCTGTAAATTAACAGTCCTTCAATAGTATGAGATGCACATATGCATGAGCAGGCTTGAAAACCAAGCAACTGAGTGCATGAGTAAATTGATCCTCAACTGGTATAAGGATAAATTTGCTGTTACGTAGATCACTTTTAAAGATTATTAAAGTCTGGTTTTCCTATGACATCTTGGGTAGACGTGGATTGACTCAGTCTGGTTGATCTCATACAAAATAATTGGAAACATAAGTAAATGTGAAATATTAAACCCAAGAAGTGATAGCTGCTTCCCATTTTCTTTCATGGAATGTTAGTCCTCAAAGCTAATAAAGGCCAGTTAAGTGTCACATTTACTAATTGATAATTTAGTAAGAGGTGTCATAGTGATATGGAAAGTTTCCTGTTTGCCCAAAATCACCAGCTGCTGCACATCGTGCTTTGTGATTTTGCGAGAGATCATCCGTATGAGAAATCAAGGGATGTTTGCTGTATAAAGTGCAGCAACAAAATAAAAATTATTGGAACTGACTATCAGAACAGCTCCAGGAAAAGCTGCTGTGCTTGTTCATATTCAGAGTTTCTTCTGAAATGAAACTTTCCATTTCTGCTTTGCCTAAAGCTGACCCAGAATTCCCAGTGTGCAACACTGGTATGTGCTAGAAATCAGAAAAGTTGCTGTTGGGATATCTGCCATGTTTGAAGTTTTTCACCTTACTTCAGGAACTAAAATAAAACAAAGTTGCATATAAAATTCTTCAGCCTCCTGGAATTGTCTAACGGTCATTCTAAAAAATATTGCTGCACAGTTCAGGACTCACATGGGCAGTCAAAGGAGAGGGGCTGTAAAAGGTAACACTAATGTGGATATTACAGTAGATATGCAACTGTGATTTGATTTGTTATCCTTCTTCCAAAACCACAGAGGCTCCCTTTTCATCAGACTTGGCATGGTTCCACCTTGAAGGGCTGCCATAGATACAGACAGGACAGTCTTGCAGGCTAGAGCTCTGTGCTATGAGGAACATAGTGTACAGGAGGGAAACCAGTGTCCCAGGGGAAGATGTGCATAGCTGCTCCTTGTTTCTCTACCAGCATCTGTGGGATACCACAAGCGAGGTCTCTGAAGCCACTCTGCACAGTGACTGTGTGGCTGCACCACGATGTGCATGTGCAGGAGGGAGGAGTTGCCTCCATCTCAGTCTCCTGCTCTGTCTGACCAGCATTTGGTCTTGCTGGGTGGGCTGTATCATGGGCGACAGATTCGCCCCTGTGTGCACCCTGCCAGGAAAGCCACAAAGCGAGTATGTGTGCAGAAGGTGCTGGCTTAAAAGCATGAAGAAACCACCTAACTCTTTTCTAGTCAAACATTTAAGGGTAAAACATTTGGTGCTTCAGGAACTGAAGCTCAGTCTGACATATTCTATCCATATTTAATGGCTCATGGTCATGCCTGTTTCTAAGTGCATTGGCACAACCCCAGCCTTTCATTAGCACTTTGTGAATGTGGCAGAGGAGATTTAAAACCTGAGAAAAGGGAACTTTGCCCTGTCTCTTGATCTCTCCCTGTTTCTTGCATTTAGGAACTCACCTGATTTGTATAAATATGAGCTGTTTACTGTGGAGTCTTTGATGATGCCTGAGTCCATTCCTGTTCATATTTGCTGAGTAGGGCAAAATGAAGATTGTAGCAAAAGCAAATCTTACTGCTGCTGTTCTCAGAAGGCAACTGCTAAAAGAGGATATAAAGAGAGTTTCATAAGGAAGGAAAATCACCAGCATGTTTAGCTAGAAGAGATTGAACCATAGTAACCCTGAGAAGAAGAGCTGAAGTAATTTCAGTAAAGGGAAATATTTCTCTGGCCCAGCATCCCCTTTCAAGTGATGCTTAACCCCCACCACATCCTGATCTTTCCTATTCATTTCATCCCTCAGCCGTTCTCATCTCCAGAAACACATTTCTTGAATTTTGTTTCCCTACTTCAGTCATCTTTCCTGAGGTGAGGTTTTTCCCCAGAAAAACCCCAGGAGCGCTCAGGCAGATCCATAGGGGTTGGAATTTGCACTTAAGATCTCTGTCTAAAGCAGTTGAACACAACTCCCAGGATGCAGATCCCTTAACTTGTCACTGGTACTGCGCTACAACAGCATTGCACCATTACTCTCATTTCCTTCTTAGATTTTCCCCTGGTTTGTGCAGTCTGGTTATCTTTGCAGCCAGCTGGTGAAATACCCTTACAGTGATTCATGACTACAGCTCCCCCTCTGCTTTCTTTCTCCATCTGTCAGTTGTGAGACTCCCTCCTCTCCTCACAGCCTTCCTGAGGAGTTGCCTCTGCTCACGCAAACCCCTCTTTTACTCCTAGACTGTTTGGCAGTGAGAGAAATGTCTTTGCATATAAGGCGGAGTAAGCTGACCTGATTGCAGACAGCCTTTTCAAAGAAGCCTAAAAGATCTCGGCTCTGTCTTTGCAGGGCAGGCTTGGCTGTGGTGTCAGCTCGGGGCAGTTTTGAGGGCGAGAATGGGAGTCTTAGCCGAGGCAACAGCATTAACAACTTTATTTAGGGAGGGAAGCATGTGAGGAAGGGGGGCTAATTGCCATTCAGACACGTAGAGGTACAGGGACTTACTTATTTTTCAAAGGGAGCTCTCGGGATTCATTTGTCAGCGTGCAGGTGTTCAGTGAGTGTGGGAGGTGATGCAGGCAGGTCCTTTCACTACAGCAGCTTTGTCAAACACAGCCTCCACGCTATGCCAGGCCTCTTCAGTCAGCAGACATTTAAACAAAAATACCCAGCAGCACAATCCGTACTGTGAAGCTGCTGTAGTAAATAAGCAGGTGGGGATCAGCTTTTGAGAAAGGCCATGCTGTTCGTTGTTACTTTGTTGTGCTAAATATGGAGAAGCAGAAATGGGGCACGAGGGAAAGGGAGGCAGAGGCAAAGATCGAGGTTGACTGATTTTTCACCAGAGTATAATTTAAGAGGCATATTTAGAAACTCAGCAATACTACTTTGGGGAGAACTTCAACTGTTCCACACTGCTGTTAACTTGGTATTTCATTCAGCACAACAGCTGTGCACCAGATGCTGCACGTTGCAAGAAATATAATTTTCGTCTCAACCACTTGCTTTCAGAGTGACACAGCTTTGGTGACTGAGACAAGTGTAATTTCTCTGACAGCCTCCTAGAAAGAAAAGAAAACCATCTGGTTTGTATTGCAACTGCTGTGGGTGAGGGACTGTTGGGGGTGGCAGGGGAGAAGGAGAGGAAAGCAAACTTCTGGATACAAGGGTTTGGTGAAGAGAGAGAAGAGAAACCCCTCAGAAGATGGCAGTGTTGCTCGAGCAGCGGAGTGGTGAGTGGCTTCAGTATAGTAACAGGGCTTTGTTTAAAATGGCAGCCTTACTTTACTGGAGCTGTGTTTCATGTGAATAAAATCAGGATTAATCTTATGCTTACTTGGAAAGACTCAGCCAAGAGCCACAGTTTGGCAGCTAAACATTTGTGCATCCTGTACCTCATGAAATGCTCAGCTTTCATCACACTGACGTGGAGCGGTGACGTTTCTGGCAGCAGGGAGCAATTAGATGGCCTGTGCAGCGGGACTGTGCCTGTGCACTGGGCCCTGAGGTGGCTGCAGCTGGGGCCTGATTTAAATTCCTCCTTCTGTGGAGCAGAGACCAGTTAGGGCATGTCTGCACTGCGCTGGCTTGTAGTGGCATACAGCCCTGGCTGGTAGATCCACACAGTGCAGCGTCACCCCATGACAGGCACCCATGTCCTAGAAATTCTCCCAAGTGTCACCACAGTGCTACATGTAAGGTAGCATGTCCTTCAACAAGCCGTGTGGCAGTGGATAAGGTCACTGCACCACACCCCATGTGCTGCTCTGTGCTTGCTACTTGCCCACCTCAGGATTCAGTGTGCATTGACCGAGCAGCCCCTAAGCCTACACTGATGGCAGGGCTCGTGCGCTCCCAAACCCATAGAAGGGTGACTGTGTCTTTGATCATCAGATGTGAAGTTACTTAAGAGATATCTGTGCACAGTGAGTTCACCCATCCCAGTGCACCCTTCCCCTTAACAGGAAAACTTAGGGAAATTTGTGAAGTAAGCACGTGACAGCTCCTTAAACTTGGCCATGAAACAGCTTTTGGGCCTCTGCTTTGGGCCTTATTTCCCCTTTGTGCAACTAGCGCAAGCTAGCAGATTAACTACCTAAATTCCCCTAGCATGAAGAAAGACACTATCTGAAGGACACTACTGTGTTTGCATGAGTTGTCACAGTTGCTCTACCATCCCTTCTGCCTCCTCATAAGCTCTAAATAAAGGGGCATTTCAAAGGGACCTAGAAGTTCCCAAACACAAGCTTACTGCTGTGGACCATGCCTCACAGTTGACTTGTGCTGGCCTTTTAGCTCACTCCTGCTTTGATTCTGCAAATAAGACTTCATCATCCAGCATGAGAAGCTGTCCCACAGAAATCAGTAAGAGAGATCACATGAGGAAGCTGAGAGTAGAAAAAGACCACAAGTGAGCCAAATTTTCAAAGCTTTCATCCCGTGCAACAACTAGATTTTCAGTAATGTCTCTGTTTGGGGCTAAAAATCCAATTCCAGCCTTTCTGAGAGTTATGGCCAGGCCAATGTCAAAAGAAACTAGAGGTACAGCAGTTAGTAGTGCAAGTCAGCTCTCAACCATAAAGATTAAATGCTGGAGGTTAAAGTTGAAGGAAGTCTGCCATTATTGAATGCTAAAGGTTCTGTAGTTCATGGTTCCTTACGTATTTATGGTACTTCATCCAGTTGTCATTTTTAGTGCCCAACCGGCCTAAAACCAATCGAAAGAAACATATAAGGCATGAGAAATAGAATCAGCATCTGGATACAGCCACGCACAGGCAGCTAGGCACAAACATCTTAACCTACCTCAAATTGACATCTATTACATCTACTGTAGCACCTAAACATGGTCCATGAATAACACCAGCTATTACTGCAAAACGTGTCTGACACTTGAGATTCCACAGCATTAGAATGACTTACTGCATGAAGATTTAGTGGGCTTTTTTTTTCTTTCCAAGGGAAAGAGAAGCATGATAATAAATACCAAGAAGATATCACATGCTTTTTAAATTGAGGGAAGGCATGACTCTATTAGTAGAAAGTCATTACAGTGAATTGGTATCTGGCCTCGATTTCTCTTTCTTTACCATAAGCAAAAACAAAGCAACAACAAAAAATCCAAACATGAAAAACCAATCCAATCTTTGTATTTGGAAGAGGAATGCTCATAACTTATAAACAATTTCTCAAAAAGGGAAAATGTATTATGAGCCTATCAACTCCCAGGAAAGGCTTTCCCTTCTCCTGCTTGAACCATCTCATGAACCTGAGCAACCTTCAGATTAAATCAGTTAGAGGGAACAAGTCAGCACCACAGCACCAGCTTTCCTCTGTTGGATATTCAGACTCCCCCAAGTCCTCACACAGCAAGATCTCAGAGCCTTGGCTGGTGTCCATGACCACTACCACAACTAAACCATGAGTGGTGGAGATGGTGCAGGAAATGGCCATCTAGGTCATGCAATTTAAATTTTCCCAGCGAACTTCAATATTTTTGTTAGCTTTGAACATATAGGTATGTGCAATATAATCACTGTGCATCCACTGCATGGTAGCCCAGGTCTGACTAGCAAGATGGCAACTTCCCAATTCATTTCTAGGGCTGAAGTCTTGTAAATTTACTTTGGCTGAGTAATCTCAGACTCAGATTAATGTGGGTGAAACTGGTACGCCTTCTTGTACAGGAAAGAAAGTGAAGCAGTCTTTGGCACTTGGGTCTTAAAAAGATAGGATTTTTGTTTCTGGACTATAGCCATTCTCCAGAGCATTGTGTGGACAGTGGACAGCACCAGATGGCTAGGGAGAAGGAAGGAGAGCTCTGCAGGAGGCATCTATGGGGTGATCTGCTGCACTGCGCACAGTTGTTTGCAGCTGAATCTCTAAACGCTGAACATTTGAAGCACAAGGTTTAATATCCTTTCCAAAATGTTTGTTTTTGTAACTTGGCTATTCTTTTTAAGTATTATCCTTATAAAGTCTTTGTCTCATGGCCATCACATACAGGTGAGATCTACAGCCTGACTTCAAGGTTTTGGAGAAAAATCCAAAGTTAATTGTCTTCAGTACTACCTTGTTTTTATCATGAGACATGACAGAAGGATCTGACCTGTGTTATCTTGATCATTAGTTATTTTCAGTACCACTTCGTATGACCCCGTCCTTACCTTGCTCTCCAAAGTAAACAAAGCTGAGTTTTAGAGGTTCTTCCCATTTCTTCTGGGCCTTTAATCCTTATCACCTTTCTTGGAGCTTTTTACACCTTGAGAGGAGTGAGCAACACCAGACGCTGCAGCTGAACTTTGGTTGTAACATTAGGCAACAGTGGTTTGTCTCTCCACTCCTTTGTCTCTTTTCACATGTCATCTGGGCGCTTGCATGCATTCTCCAGACTGCTTTGTAGATTACACTTCAGTTTCTCTTGCCCTCAATTAATTCCTAGAAAGAAATAAGAGGCAGCAGAACAGGCCAGCTTCATAAATCTTTATCTGATACCAGCAAGTCATTAGGCCTGTGAGTAAAGTCTCCATCTGTTCCCAAAGAAACCACAGCATTTTCTACACTGTGTCAGCATCTACTATAGTATTTCCGCTCTCAGAGATTTCTTGAGTTTTCTCCAAAGGTCCCATATGTCTGCCTCTTCCTTTCTCTCTCCAAAGAAAAGCAAAGAAAATATGCAGCATGCAAACAAAACTAGAGTGGCAGCAGTCCCTTTAGAAAGCTGTGCCCCTGTATCACAGGCCAAAACTGATCCATTTTGGGAAGGAAGTCTAAAATAAGAGCAGACTACTACTTTCTAGAAAAGAATGCAGCTTAGGAGTGAGTAAACAAGGGCAGTATGGCAGCTTCCAGCATTGCTCCTTAACTGTATCTTTGTCCTTTTCAAGCAACTGTTTCATCCTAGCAATCTGCACATGCACATCTCATGACCTAGATAGATTTCAGTTTGTATTTCACCTGGCAAGTGTGTGTGGACTCCAGGAGAGCTAAGGGTGACCAGCTCTTCAAAAGCTTGGCTCAGGCAAAACTCACCTTAAAGCTCCTGTGTTTTTTACCGCAGCAGAGATTGAAAGGCTCACAAACCATTATAGATTATTCTGCTTCTTGAACTGTTGCTAATATTATTATGTACTGAACAGTTTAAATGAGGATTTTTTTGTTGGCTAGGAAACAAAAGGGGGAGGGAGGGAGTGTGTGGGAGAAACACATTTGAAACATTTTTGAGAATGCCAACTGGCTTTGCTTTGTTTGGAGCTGGTCAAGCAGAACAGTGGCAGTGAGCAGCTAATCAGTAGCTCCTGCTCCTCAGAGAACAGCCAGCTCCCTTCGCTCTTGGTGCCAGCACAGCCCAGCTAAATACCCTGTGTTTGCTTCTTCTCTTGTCAGAAGTGAAAGAGTACGAGCCCCCATTCGGCTCCAAAGTGCGAGAACACCCTTGTGTGGAAAGCATGAAGGACAATGTCCTAAGAGACAGAGGGCGACCTGAGATCCCCAGTTCCTGGCTTAACCATCAGGTAAGGGCACCAGATGTGAGCGGTGGGAGCTGCACTGAAGATTTAGCTGCTGCCTGAAGCCTGAGCCTTAACTCAATGCCCTGCCCAACAGGCTGGACCTCTCTTTGCACGGAGTAGAGCTCTGTCACACAGTGACACTGGTGCTGATGTGGTTCAGACACCACAGTTCTCTGCACCCTGCCTGCCCCAAAGCCCTGAGATTCCTGCTGCACACCAGTGTAATCTAGAAGTAGTTAAAACAGAAACACTGGAAGGCTGAGATCCCACAATCGTCCAGAGAGCCACGGAATAATTAGGCCCTTAAAGCATACTGTGTTTAGGTTCTGAAGGGGCAAAGAAAACAACTTCACACATGGGCCTCTGTTGCAGCCAGAATGGGAGCCTCAGACAAAATTTATTAGAGAAGCCCTCCTGTTGAGTCATGAGGTACAGAAAGGATCCCCTTGCTTTCTAAACGCCTTCTCAGAGAGGAGTCTAGGTGTGGCTAGATCCGGTCTTAGCCCCAGATTTTGTCAACAGTTTATATAGATGCAGGATTATGTAGGTGCAATTGAACCATTATACAACTTTGTCTCAAACGATTAAGGGTGGCAAACCAGATATATTTATATAAATTATTTCTTACGAGAATGACTAGACAAAAACACCTTAATCAGAATTATGTACTACACAGTATAGGAGCTATAACTACTAGTATAGTGTGCACTGTGAGGCAGTATTGAAGCAATCATATTAAAGCAACCATAAAGGTAGCAAAACCAATTATTAAGTAGAGATTGACATCATTTGCCTACAGTCACTGACCCATGCCAATGACTGTAGGCAAATCTCTTTCACTTAGCCTCGAGGAGTAACCTTGAGGGATGGAAGTGACCATGAGGCATGGGACTCCTCAAGGGGAAGAATCTCTACATACACTCCAAGAAGGGGTATGTTGGAAGACACTGTCCTTAAAAAGTGGGACTGGGCTTTCATAGTATAAAATGGTTGACTGTCAGTCAGATGTCTCCAGGCCAGCTCTGTCAGCTCAGCAGCTTTAGATAAGTTAGTAGTAGTATCACTTACTTGTTCCTTTGTCGGGCAGTTTACCAGGTCTACTGCATCCTCACCTCACCATCAAGATGTTAAACTTAAAGTCAGTCTGGTTTCAGCATTATTCAACACCAAAAGCAGCATGACCCCCTTCTCCATTCACCACTGGTAGTTTTGCAAACAGGGCACTGTTCAAGTTGTTTTACCCCATTTCCAGGGAGACCATCCTGCTATAGAGGATCTTAAGCAGAGAAAGCAAATCTCATACTTTATCATGAAGACCAGTCTTAGTTGTATCCCAGCTGTTGACAGGTTTAAGGAAATACAAAATTAGTCTTCAGCAAGCCCGTCTGGTTTTATTCAGGTTGTGCATTAGCAGTCCATTTCCCTTGCATATCACAAAGCACTTTGTCAGCTTCCTCCTTTCACGAGCACTACGGTTGCACTTCCTAGGCAATAGTAGATTTTTTAGTGCATGAAACCGAATGAAAACAAGCCAAAGGCATGCATTTCTTCACCTTTGCTCTCAGCAGTTTTATCAGTACAGATAAAATGTGAATCGTATCAGAGAAGTGAGGCTTGGTCATTCCAGTTCTCAACAGAATATGCCGAGTGGTCTTTACCGACAAAAGAAAAGTATCACAAACATTTATAAAAGCCTAGACAACCAAAAATATCATCTATTATTTCCATCAATAAGGAGCAATGTAACACTCCCTTTTTCATTCCATTTGGGAAGTTAAAATCAGTCTGACATCTACTTAAAAAAGCCCAAGTGACTGGCCAAAATCAATCATCTTTCCAACCAAGAACACCTGCCACCTGATGACTGTGGCAGAATGCAGCCCCTTCCTGGACTGCAGGGACTTGCTCCTTATGTACTCAGCTGTAGAGTAGAGAAGAAGAACCCTCAGAAGAGCAGGGTTCTTGGGAAGGGACTTTTAATGAGGGAAGAAAGCTGAATTTTCAGGGACACCTGGGTGTCTGATACTACCATCACTAAAAGCCCTTGACAGCAAGGCTGAGTATGTGGAGAGCTGCAGCTTGAGGTACTGGATTTCATCACCTCTGGGTTTATATAGCAAGTAAAATGATCATGGATTTGGACCTAGGTGTCCTGCATTTTGTTTCAGAGATTTCTTCCATACATAGAACCCACACCTCAATCTGCCCCCAGCACAGGGCACCCCACCAACCAGAAGGGCCATGCACTTGTGCTTGTGTGTCACCAGAATGAGCACAGCTGGCTCCAAGAGGGTTCAGCTAAGAGTCTAAGGAAGGAAATGGATGCTTGATAACACACTCAGAGGACATTTAATGAAGGTGGATTTAATTCCCTTTTCCTAAATCCCTTCGGTGTTTCACATTCTGCTATCTAAAATGCAGTGATGCATCAGTTTCCGCAGGGCTGTGACAGTTTGCAGCAGCTGAGGATCTGCTTTGAACTCCACGGAAGTTGTTCTTACTGTAATGGCTCTTCCATATTCATTTCCTTCCTCTGCAGCCGTGTTTTTGTAATGAACTCATTATTCACTGTGATAAAATTCTGGAATGGATTTACATATTACAATTACCCCCACACCCCCCTTAATGAAATTTGTTGCACTATTGATTCCAAGTTAATGTTTAATATTTAATTTAATTTACTGCTTGTAATTTCAATGCCAGCAGAAAACTAATGTTATTTGTATACAGACAGTAACATTCTGCTGTTAGCATTGACATCAGTCAACATCACCAATTAGGTAAATTATACAATTAATACAGTGTTGGGAAATGTTATTTTTTAAATAAGTTTAAGATAAATCCTACTTAATGGGCTTTTAGTGTCATAAAGCAAAACACAGTGTCCTGGCAAATACCTCATGTTTATACAATGCATTACAGAGTTGCAACTGAGTTTTTGCTCCTGTAAACATTTGCATCAGAATTGAAATGAAGGTTAAACGGTTACAACTGTGAGTGATGTGTTTAAGTGTTTGTGGGACTGTGGCCCATATTTGCACATAGATTTAGGTAGTCCACAAGGAATTCGTAAAGAGCTGATGTACAGCCCAATAGTGCTGGCAATCAGAATTTTGTTTGAAAAACCGAAACAGAATTCAGGCACACAAAGGCATGGGTTGAGCAGGAAGTCATGTTGTCCTAGAATTCTTATCATATTTATTAAACAAAAAAAACCTGCCTGATTCTATAGCACTAGTCCGAAGCATCATTGTTCTTGTTATAACGTGTCAGAACACATGCCCAGAAATAACAGTACCAACTAAACTGCTGAAAATATTGCAGTAGGGTTTCTTTAAAAAAAAACAAAAAGGAAACAATGCCCCCATGACAGAAGCAGCAGATCCCATAAAGAACCTCTGGGACACACATGAAATAACCCCCAAACTTCTGAGGGCACTAAAGCAGCTCTCAGAGAGCGGCTCTGTCGGCGGCTGGGCCCCTCACGGCTGCTCTCTCCGTGCTCCCTGCAGGGCATCCAGATGGTGTGTGAAACCCTTATCGAGTGCTGGGACCACGACCCCGAGGCCCGGCTGACGGCGCAGTGCGTGGCCGAGCGCTTCAGCGAGCTCAAGCACCACGACAGGCTCTCAGGAAGGAGCTGCTCCGAGGAGAAGATTCCCGAGGACGGCTCCGTGACCACTGCGAAGTAGCGTGTGCCCGAGAGCTCCGGAACGGAGGGAAGTCGCTCCTAGACGTGCTCACCTTGGCAAAGGAAGAAGTCTTGATCAGTGCCTTGACTTGCTTCCTGGAGGACTGAGGCTGTCACTACTCCCTTTAGGCTCCAGCTCTGGACAGGGAGATGTATCCCGGGAATTAAAAGCTGGGGGAGTAGACGTCATACCCTAGCATTGGCGGCCGGCACCATGTCGTAGGAGGAGCTATGTATGGTAGCACTTCCTCAGGAAATGAGATTTGAAAATAGCCAATAACATGCACTTTATTAATGCCTGTATATAACTATGAAATGAGTATTTTTATATATATATATATACATATATATCTATAAAATGTGTGTGTATGTGTATATATATATATATCTATATATATATCTCTATAAACAGCCATGTCCTGGGGAAAAAAAAAGTTATTAAAAAAAAGTGCTTCCAGGAAATTACCAGTGCGTTAGAAATCCCACCCCTTGGGGAAGGAGCCTGGGGAGACTGGTATAGCACCACACCAGCAATTGTGCACTAAGCGTTCTGCCAAAAAATAGGAATAAAATGCAATAAGAAGATGACTTTCAAAGCACATGCTGTGACCACCTGGCTGTGGTCCTGCTGTTCACAGTTGCAGGAGTAGCCTCACAGCAGACAGGCCAATTTGACTTTGCAGTTGTACTTACATGGTCCTGTCTGCAGCACATTGTGGAAGGTTCAGGAATGTCTTTACCCTCTCATCTTAACTCAAGTCCTCAAAGTGTCCCAGAGCAGGCATGTGAGGAGTTTTGGTCCTTCTCACATGTGTGTTTTGTTACAGAGTTCATTAATGTTGTATGTTTATTGCTTTGAATTCGTGCTGCTTGTAAGCAGGTTGCAAAATACCAGCAGGATGAGTTTTCCCCTCCTCCCATCCCCACCCCCAAACCATACAGAACAGGACAGGGCCAGCAACAATCCAAGCAGATGTTTTATATTTGCTGTGCATTCTGATTGCGGGCAGTACTATTTTTTTCCCTTTCTTTTACCTTGATTGTGTTGCCATAAGAACAAACATTTTTTTTTCCCTGTACAGTGTGTCTGATTGCTAGACAAACCACAGTCTGACTCTGTTCCACGCTTTCTAAAGTAAGAGACAACAACTGGTGCCTTTATTTTTGCAAAAAGACCGTGGAGGTGAGGGAAAGCTCCATAGCAATAGGTTAATGGCATATCCTGCCCTCAGCATTGTTTGCATTTAGGGCTGCCTCAGCAAGTCAGCAATTCACAGAATAAAAAAAAAAAAAAAGCCAAAACCAGTTTTTCAACAGGATCCCTCAGACATTGCTTACATTCTTTCAGTTCCCCAAAATTCTTGAGACAGTTGACATCACATTGGGCCTATATACATGACAGCAATGTGTTTAATAAGTGCTAAAAATTTTGTCTTCATGTGTTTTACAGTGATTTATCCACTTCTCTCTTCCTCATGGCATGTCAGCAGGCCTTGCAAGTTAGAAATTCAACCAGCAGAAACCAATCCTGGACAGATGTATCTGGTGTGATTTATTAAACACCTTTGACAGATAAACATCGATATTCCTCTCAAAGATGTTTCCATGCAAGTCAATAGGAATCATGCTTATTCAAATAGGAGTTAAGATTTATGATGGCAAATACTTTATTTGAAATGGGTTTGTAACTGCTTTTTTTTTTCGTTTTTTTTTGCATTTTAACCAAACTGCTCAGAAATATTTAAACAGAGCGGGGCAAAACCTCCACACCTACAGTGGAAGTCAGAGGATACTATGGCAGTTTTGTAGGGATGGAATGTTGTAAACTCGCAGGGCCATAGGCAGAGGTAGGAGATGTGGGTGGGGAGTGCATCCAGGCAGGTAGAAGGTCACAGCCCATTTCTCTTCCTTCATCCACACAGAAGGTCAAGGAATGGCGACCAGTAGTTCCTGACAGTACTGACGTTTTTATGGGGTTTTTTAACACTACATGTAAAAGAAAATTTTTATTCTTTTAAGGAATATTTCACCTGTACATCATGTATGAAATAGGAATGTGAGCAATATATACTCTTGTATATCAAAAGTTTCAAACACTTAACTTGCTTTGTAAACTGTTTTGAGGGGGTTTTTGTCTTGTTTTGTTTTGTATAAATCAAATGCTTATTGGAGCAAATAAAATAACACCAACTCAATTTAGTCTCTCGTCTCTGGAGCATCCAGGATAGGGAGAGGGCTCTTCCTAAAATGAACCCTATCCCAAAATGATTTAAGTCCATCCCTTCCCACCAGGGTCCTGAATGTCATGCTCAGTGTGTCCAATGTGCATGTGTCCTGCTTTGCTAATGACTCTTTCCCCCAGTCTCTGCCCTGCCCTTCAGCAGTACAGCACTAGCAGATGGCCAAACTTGCTGGCCCCGTAGCCCCTGCACTGTTACACCTTCACTAGTCTCAAAGGAAGGGAGGGAGAAAGGGTTTACAGCTGATGCTTTCCTACTTCTGGTTTGCTCAGGTCTCAGTGTGGATGTGACTCTTACAAACATGGTTTTGTCACAGACTTGGCAGTTTTGGGTTAGCTGTTGGACTCCATGATCTTAAAAGGTCTTTCTAACCTGGTGGATTCTATGGTTCTATAATAAGGCCATAGTTAGACCCCAGTCATTTTGGTGCTGTTATTTAGGTGAGCCAGAAGACAGCCCACTAAATCTGTGTCACTGCAAAGTGCATGATTAATGTACTTGTGCCTTACAGCTACTGCTCTCTACCTTTTTAAGCTGATACCCCTCCCATGGAAAACATGCAGAACACAGGCACCAAATAAACAAAGAGCAAGATACCTCTCTCTGCCCTCTTTGATTGCCTTGAATGTCACTTGGGATGAATCTAAGCCTTTGCACAGGGTGCCTGATGTTGGCATCTGAGATGCTCCAGACTTCACCATTTTTTTCATTGATTGCATTTTTGTGCCAAAACCTCCACTGGCCCTCATACTTGGCTGCACTGAATATCTCCTTTTGAACTTTCAAGTGTGGATACCTCAAAGAGGCACCCACGTGTCTTCATTCATGAGTCAGTGGCAGGGGCATCGGGGTCCATTGCTGTGCTTGCTCGTCATCTGGTCCAGGGTCAAGTTCAAAACAGGCACCTTAAATCAGGTTGCTGAAGGCTTTGTGGAGTTTTGAGCACGTCAGTGATTTCACAGCACGTCAGTGATTTCACAGTCTCTCTGGGCACCCAGTGCTCTGAACAGAGCAACACACACAGCCAATATCAGATGTGCGAAGCACAAAAGCCACATCTAGTCTGCAATCAGCAAAATGAGGGCTTTGGGAAGGAGGCCCTCCCTAGGTGCCCCTCAAGCAGTCAGTCACAGGTGACCAGCTCTTCCTTCAAGCCAGCTACCCTCTGCCAAGCATAGAACAGCTCTCAGCTTCCCAACAGGCATGCAAAGGTTCGCTGCCCACACCTCTGTGGTTTCCAGCAGTGCACTGCTGAGCCTTGGCAAGCCAAGCACCCCTGTGGCTGGCCCCAGCATGTGCCAGTGCACTGGTGGCAGTGGCCACCCCTCAGCAGTCCCCACCACTGGCCACGTATTGGCAAAGATCTTCAGGCCCCGACATCCTGTTTATGCTGGCTCAAAGTCTGAGTCCTTTTGGCATAACACAGCAAGCAAGTGTTGCTAATGCATTTTTAAAATGTAGCAGGCAAATTCCACAGATCTTTCAGTCTCAAAGTACACGATATCCTTGAAATAAAGTACCCTATATACTTTAAATAATTTTTTTTCAGGTAAGGCTTTTGCCCACCTTTCTTATCCTAAATATCGTATTCTACATCCTACTGTGAGCAGCTCTTAATTAGTGTGTTGGTCAGCATTTTATCACCAGGGTACACAGCAAGGAGGCTCCAGCTGTGCAATGCAGAAGGCAGCCCTTGGGTTTACTGCTGAGCCATGCAGTGGTCTGTACTGGTTAGGGAAGTTTCCCTGTGCAGCCTGCCTCAGTGTCACCAGTTCATGTCATTTCCAGCACAGCGGGGATTTCACCCCTTTCTAGGATATTCCCAACTGCTCCTGGAATAGACATGAATGATAAAAGAAGGAAAAATCATGAACCAGCTCCTGAGGAGAAAAAAAAGAAATGTAGAAGTATTAAGACATCATTATTCCAAATGCACCTGGAAACAAACGGGGCTACATGTAAAGCACCTGCAATACTGTCCTCTTGTCAAGCCAGCTGTACTGAGGCCCAAGGGCTTCCTTTGCTTCCACAGGAACATTGATTAATTTATTTCTTGATCCTTAGTTCTTTCTCTCTCTCCTGCTTGCCTTTTTTTTTTTTGGCTTTTTTTTTCTTTTTTTTTTTTTGTTGGCATTATGTTTTTAATAAAATGCTGCCTGTGGCAGTTTTTCCCTGTGGCCACAAAGAAGATGGAGTGAATACTGTTCCAGACTGTCTGCCTGTTCCTGAATGCAGTTTGGCTGCCTTCATGCTGCTTATTACTTGGCAAACATTCCTGCAAGTCGGTGCACACCATGTGCGTGCTGAGAAGGCTCCTGCTGGGGGGGATGGCAAAAATTCAAGCCTCAGCCTGGGTCAGTATAAGTGACGCACCTCATTGCAAGATTTTGGTGCTTGGTTATTTTTTCTTTCAGGCACCTGTGTCCTTCTGGGTTGCGTTTCCCAGCATGACCCACATGGTGCCCCAGCCTGTCTGTCTGGACTCCATTTCCTCTCCATGCCTTGACCTACTGGCAGCTCTCATCTATTTTTGACCTCGGAAGCTGAATGGCTTTGCTCATGGGCAGAAAGCTGGAGAGAGTCAGTGGTTTGTTGAAATACAGCCAAATTGTGAAGCTCCTGAGAGGACCAAGCCCAGGAAATACATTTAAAATTCTTGACTAATGAATGCTTTGAGCACCATCTAATCACTTCATGAAGAGGCAAAGGCGAAAGGCAGCTCATAAATTATCTATTGTGAATTATTTGCTTAGCTATAATGGTGACAATCTCTTCAGACAGTTTCATTTAGGTAGCTAAACTCTTAAAAAGATTAGACAGTCACCTGATCAAGTTCGACCTGATTAAACCCTCACTGCTGAAATGTCTCTCTCGCAAACGTGTTGCGATGTGAAGCCAGGGAGAGCAAAGATCCCTGGCATTTCTTCCCAGGCTGACCCTCTCCTGTGTCTCAGGAGGGAGCACTCAGAGCAGAAAACCCTTCTTCTCTTTCTCCTCTGCTGCAGCAAGGATTTTCTGTGGAAGAAGAAACAAAAAGCAATTCACCTTGCTCTCTTTGTTCACTCATCCGTGGCTTCAAGCCCAGGCTGCCGGCAGCCCCTCCCAGCCACTCCCCTTCCACAGCACTTTCACATGCCTGCAGTGAAGGGGGCTGCACAGTGACCTCCCTCCTGCCTCCGGTTTTGGATCAGAGTGCTGGTCTTTCTCTCATGAAAACTCCCCTCTGTGTTTGTGTCTCAGAGCAAGACCTGCACCAGGTATTGGGGTTTGAGAGCTGAGATCACCAGCCTTGCACGACCACCCAAAGGGCACCTCACCATTATTTCTGATCAGGCTGGAGCTGTGCCCTTCCTCCTGCACCCCTCTACCCCCAGCCTCATCTTTACCCCAACAGGGACTGCCCTGACCACTGGGGTCTGTCCTCCAGAAACAGCACCTGAGCTAGCAAACCCATTGCACACACCTGTTTAACACACGGCCCCTTGGCTCATTTCGGGCAGGAGCGATGCAGAGGAAGCAAAGCCCAAGAGAACCACACATCAGATGTGTTTCTATGGGCTTGCATGGACGTGGTGATCAGGTTTCTGGCCAGGTTTGCTGTCTTTCTGCTCCCATGAGTGGTTGCATGAGGCTTCGTGGACCACAGTTGCCTCCTTATCTTTCTGAAGGAGTGGACGACCACAAAATCTGCTCCTGGCACCCCTGGGGTGAAGCTTCCATCGGTTTGTAATCCACATGAGCAACTTGCATTAAGCCCCCCAACCTCACCCTCAACTCTTGCCCCCCTCCCCATGAATCCCAGGCGTTGAGCCAGGAATGAAGACAGCCCTGCAACATTTCCAGCCCTGCCAGAGGAGGGGTTTCTGTATTGTACAGCTCAGCCGCCCGCCGGTGTAACAAAGATCTCTGAAATGTCCCAGTTTTTACAGAGTGCTTCAGCCACCAGCTGGCAGTGTGTGGGGTATAGGGAAGTGCTTTATTTTTGATGAACTAAACCAACTTGAGATGCAGGACCTGTTATCAGAACTGTAGGCTGAGCCACAGAAATGCAGCTCCCCCTCCCAACCTCTATAAAGCCCAAACCCGCCACTTTCCATGCTGCACAAAGAGCTCCAGAAATAGATTTCCTTCTGTTAAAAATATGCCAGGGTCTTCATGATTCAACGTTTCAGGAGACCATTTAGGGTTAGAAATTTTTTTACAGAAGCTATTGGCTGCATCTAATTCCTGGTTTTGCTTGAAGATGAAAACTGTCTTCCTAATTCTCAAACAGAAGCCAGTATAAACTTCTCCTCAGATAAACATCTGTCTGCCTGTGGCTGCAAATGTTCAGTTCTTGAGGCTGGGCTTTATCTGACTTCCTTATACATGTATGTGAATGCTGAGAGGATCTCTGCGCTCACTTATCAAGGCTGTCTATGCTATGACTACCCAGTAAAATACGATTTTAAAGATATCCATATTAAATTGGGAATATGTTGTTTGGCAACATATAAGAAATGCTTCCCCAGACCCAGAACTGCCAAGGGTTGTTGCTTCAGAGATTGAGATGGAAATACAAGGCCTACTCTGGGGTCTTTCAGTGCATTCTTACAATGACTTTTTGAGAGTCATTCAAAGTAAAATACTATTTTTTGAAAGAGCAAAGGTTTTTATATGCCTAGAATGACAAAAAGAGTGTTTCATCTTTGATCCAACAAAACTGAAATAAAGGCTGTCAGGGAAAGGACCCAGTGAAAGAAAACACGAAGCTCATCTGCTCAAAACAGCTATGTGGTGCTGCCACCAAGGAGAATTACAATTTTCAGCAGACAGCATATTCAGGAGCAGCCCATCAATAAGACAGGCACTAAGCAAGTTGAAGATAATAACTGCTGATACTTGAACCCAGACATTTCTGGAAAGATGAGGTTTCCTCCTTTCATCAAATTAAAGTCAAGCTACTGATTCTCTTCAACAAAAATACTTGCTTTCCATAAGACATCTGGTGCTTCTGGAGGCAGAAGAAAATAGGCCATACCTTTAATTAGCTAAAAGGTTTAGACAGGACATAAATCTCATACCAAGGCTTTTAATTTTCCAGTTGTTAAGTCCTGTACAATTTTGCACAGACTCGCTACCACCCCTTTTGCTCATGGAAGCCCCAAGTGAGAAGCAGGAGCAGTGTTTCTGTGACATGACATCACTGACACTTCAGCCTCAACACTGAGGAAGAGTGCAGAAGCAACTTGCAAGGGATTGGATACCAGGAAAAAGTTTTTCACCCGGAGGGTGGTCAGGGACTGGAACAGGCTCTCCAGGGAAGTGGTCACAGCACCAAGTTGACAGAGTTCACGAAGTGTTTGGACAATGCTCTCAGGCACATGGTGTGACTCTTGGGGCTGTTCTGTGCAAGGCCAGGAGCAGGACTCAATGATCCTGATGGGTCCCTTCCAACTCAGCTTATTCTGTGATTCTATGATTCTAAGTATTTCTTGTGATGCTTCGAATGGCATAGTGGAATGCTCCTGTGTTTTGAGCATAAGGACATCTCCCATTAAGCAGCAGGTTGTTTAGCCTGTGTACATCTGGAAAGAACGTGTAAGCCTTATTAAATAAGGGGGGGGGGGGNGGGGCTGGGGGGGGGGGGGGGGGAGAAGCCCATAATTTCATTTTAATGTAAGAATATTAACATTAAATTTCTTGCCTTGAAATAATTTCTGGAATAGTTGCTCTAAAAACCTAACCTAGAAAAGCTGTAGGAAATGGAAGAAAGAATTTAAATTAACTTGTTTCAACATTTCTCAATTGTTTAGGTTAATCACAGTAAACCAAACAGGATCCAGCCATACTTAAACACAGCCTTTGCCCAAGTATAAACTGTTTACTCTAGCCATGTCACACAACCAGACAAAATTAATTCCTGATCTGGGGAAGAGTCTAATTTGCTTTTATTAGCTCTAGATGAAAACATTTTGGCAGAATAAGGTTTGCTTTTCAATGTGAAAGAGTCTCAGCACCCTCCCCACATCAGCCTCTTGGCCCAAATGTGGCTCTCATGGCCAGGTGGGAGCAGGGCTGTGTGGGGAGCTGGGGGCAGCAAATGCTCCCACAGCCGAAGCCTGGAGAGAAGCATTCCACTCCATGTGCTTTCATGGCTTGCTTTGGAACCATCCCTTTGCTTCACCAATGCTGCTCAGGTCAATAGGTTTGACTTCAGCAATTTAACTTCTCGTGTCTAAGGATTGCAGGCAGGTTTTCAGTACTGACACCATGCTTTGCCCACCAGCACATGGAGAGTGCTCACAGAATAGCTTAAAGGTTGGTTGTTCTATCCTTTAGGTGCCTTCACATTAGTGCTAATAATACAAAGTATTTAGTTCAAAAATACAAGCAAGAAATACAATGGATTTTTACAAAAAATTTTTTGCCTTTCAATTTTCCAGTGAGCATTTTGACGATCCTTGCTGGTGCCTGATTGCTCTGTGGGATGGCTAGGCTGGAGGTCTCTATTTTTGCACTGCTTGTCCTGATGTGCAAAATCAATCACATTAGCTTCTAGAAGAGATGGAAATTTATTTCATGAAATAAGCTTTGGATACAGGGTCAGAAAGGTCAAATGCTGATGTTCATCTTTTTCATCTCCTTTTCTGCATGCACAGCCAGCACATTAGCAATAGGAATGTATGAATGCTATGGAGCGAATGCCTCCTCTTTACCATCAGCAACACACTTCTTGCTCGGGCCACATATCTTGTCAATCATAAAATTATTAACTTGAGGATATGTGCTGGTTTTGGCTGAGGTAATTTTCTTCACAGTGGCTGGAATGGGGCTGTGTTTTGGATTTGTGCTGAACACAGGGTTGATAGTACAGAGATGTGTTTGTTATTGCTGAGCAGCCAAGGCCTTTTCTGCTTTTCATACTGCCACTCTGGCAAAGAAGCTGGGGTGCCTGGGCAGCTGGGAGGAGACACAGCTGGGACAGGTGACCCAGACTGACCTAAGGCATATTTCAGACCTAATGACATCATGCTCAGTATATAAACCGGGGGAAGAAAGAGAAAGGGGGGGACATTTGGAGTGATGGTGTTTGTCTTCCTAAGTCACCATTACACGTGATGGGGCCCTGCTCTCCTGGGGATGGCTGAACAGCTGCCTGCCCATAAGGAACAATGAATTAATTCCTTGTTTTGCTTTGCTTGTGTGTGCAGATTTTGCTTTCCCGAATAAACTGTCCTGTGGTGGGTTGATGCTGGCTGGATGCCAGGCACCCACCAAAGCTGCTCTATCACTCCCCTTGTCAGTTGGACAGGGGAGAGAAAATACAGTGAAAGGTTCATGAGCTGAGATAAGGACCAGGAGAGATCATTCATCAGTTATCATCACAGGCAGAAGAGACTTGAATTGGGGAAATTAACTTAATTTATTACTAATAAAAATCAGAAGAGGAAAAAAATGAGAAGTGAACCAAATCTTAAAGACACCTTGTGCCTGCTCTTCCCTCCTTCACAGGCTTTACCTCCTCCCCCGCAGCAGCGCAGGGAGACAGGGAGTGGGGGTCACAGTCAGTTCATCACAGGTTGTTCCTGCCACTGCTCAGGGAGAGGTGTCCTTCCCCTGCTCCAGCATGGGGCCCCTCTCACAGGAGACAGTTCTCCATTAACTTCTCCAGCCTGAGTCCTTCCCATGGGAAGTTCTTCACAAACTGCTCCAGCATGGGTCCCTTCCATGGGGTGCAGAATTGCATTTTTAAATGACTGCTTTAATTGCCTTCCGGAAGTAATTAAAATGAAATCATAGGTATTGTGAGCTGCATGTTGTGCTTTCATTAAGATGGTAATTATGGGGGAAGAGCTCTTAATTGGGAAGGGGAAGTAGCTTTTTTTTTTTTTAATGTCATATCTCCTACATGATTGTCTCATCAGGTTCAACACTCTAGGTCCAGAGCAACATCTTTGTCCTCCAGTTCTAAAGAAATCTAGTGAATTAAATGGTGAGGGTATGCTTTATGAAGAAAAACACTAAAAAAAATCAAAAAAGACACAGAAAATAAAACCCATCAGGAAGAACTGAAAAAGAGAAAATCTGGGAAGTGCAGAATGTTTTGTACTTGTTTGGCTATATTTGTCTCCTCTCTAGCTACAATCAGACAATAAAAGATTAATTTTCAAAATAGCACAGGATAACAAGAGGGTGAAAAATGCTTAGTGTATTGTATTGTTTCAGCCTGGCTGATCTGGGTGAAATTCATCCTCACAATCTCAGGTCTAGCCATGCTTCTCTTTGACTACTCTGACTTTCCTGCATAAAATGAGAGTACATGTCTGGCTCTAAATCCAAATGCACATCCCAGCCGCATCGTGACTGTACCAAGGCAAGACTCCAGTGCTCCCTCATCTTCCCCTTCCCAGGCCCTTGCTTTCCCATGGAGTCAGTGGCCAGGCACATGGCCTCGCTAGGTCTTCCTGCACCTACCAGCCTCAGCTCCATCCATAGCCAACCTAAGGTTCAGCCACTTCAGGACCAAATTCTCCTAGCTGCAACATGTCCCCGAGAGGATTTCTGCACATCTTGCTCCCATGTTGTCCAAGGAACTTGGCATTTGAAAGGGGGCAAGCGGACTTGGGGAAGCTGTTCAGTCTCTTGTATCTCAGATAATTACAAGGGGTGGGAAGAACCAAACTATTTGAAGACAACTGGAAAACAATGAGAGAAGAGTAGGAGTCAGCATGGATTCATCATGGGGTTTTTTTCCTATGGAACAGTAGCTCTTGCAAAATAAAGGTGAGTAAACATCATATGTCTTGAGCTTAGAAAGGTTTTTGACATCATCTCAAAAGAAGCTTTAGTTCACAAACCAGGGAAACGCTCTCTAAAAAAATTCAAGCACAGAGTGAACACTGGCTTGAAAGATATAATAGTTACTATGTAGATCCTTAGGCAGCATTTGAATGTGATTCCACAGTGACTCTAGCTCCTACCCAGTGTTTTAAGTAATAGCCTAGGTGATGGACAAAAATATTTGCTTATTAAATCTTCAAACTGCATCATGCTGCGAGAGGCTGGAAGTGTGCTGCTGATCAGACGGACTGACAATTCAAATTGCTCTTTGCAGATCGAATAAATATTTTGAAAAAGCATGAGTCTCTTTAGTGGAAACACTTACTAAGAACTAATTAAATGTACAGATATCTAATGGGGGAAAGCCACTTAGAGCAGTTGTCCAAAGAAGCTCTAGTGCTCAGAGTGGATCACAAACCTGGCAAGAATCAGTCATGTCTTGCTGTTACAAAAGAAGGTGAACATCACACTGTGATGGATAAACAGCAGTGATAGCTGAGAGATGTACATAGTGATCCTGACACTCTTTTAAAACCTAGTAAGATTCCAGAGGACTGCTCTGTCTTGTTTTGGACAGAATAATCACAAGATTTTAAAACATGGCCTCTGAGGAAACATGGGAGTAATGACTAATGCAGGCCTAGACAAGAAGACAGTTAAGGGGTAATAAAATTATAGTCTTTGAAGATGTAGAAAACACAAAGGGGAAAAATAAATCTTGGCCCTAGTCATGGTGGCGATCAAGGACATAAGGGAAAATCTAGATCATCCATTACGAAAACCTCATGAGAAGGCTGCAGATTTTCCAGAATTTTTGGTCATGAGTTATAGACTAGGCAAAGGTTAGACACTTGTTCTCTGATATCACTGATCCTGTTTCAGGATGGAGGTCATAGCTTGTGGATGACATCTTGAGATCTTCTCCTGCCACAGGAGTTTCAGGACTGTGTTCACTCAATGCCTCCAAATGTCTGAGTTGAGAGAGGCCAAGAAGCTGGAAGTTTTGTTCTGTGGGAAATTGCAAAATATGCTGGAGCATGGGGGCAGGACATCCTCTTTTGCAACTCCCTATAGAACATTGATGTTTCTCATGGAAAGGAAAATATTAAAAAAACCCTGACATTTGGATTGCTTCAGAATAAAGGTCCTGCTCTACTGCACACTGGTGCAGACTCACCTCGAGTCCCAGGTGCAGTTTTGGGAGCCACAATGTAAAGAAGACATTAAGCCATTAGAGAATGTCCAGAGGAGGGCAACAAGGATGGTGAAAGGTCTGGAGGGGAGCCCTGGTGAGGAGTGGCTGAGGTCACTTGGTTGTTCAGCCTGGAGAAGGAGAGACTGAGGGGAGACCTCACTGTGGTGTTCAGCATCCTCAGGAGGGGAAGAGGAGGGGCAGGTACAGATCTCTTCACTCTCATTACCAGTGACAGGACCCAAGAGAATGGCCTGAAGCTGTGTCAGGGGAGGTTTAGGTTGGATATCAGGAAAAGGTTTTTCACCCAGAGGGTGATTGGGCACTGGAACAAACTCCCCAGGGAAGTGGTCGCAGCACGAAGCCTGACAGAACTCAAAAAGTTTCTGGACACGCTCAGGCATAGGGTGTAATGCTGGGGATATCCTGTGAAGGGCAGGTGTCGGACTTGATGATCCCGATGGATCCCTTCCAACTCAGCATATTCTATGATTCTATGATAAAACCAAGCCTGGAAGCTGAGCATTCTGAAGCCATACAATGTAAAAGAGGCTTGTATGCTCCTGAACTCCATTTTTTTGCCTTGGTAAAAAGCAAGGGAAAGGAATTACTGCTCGGCTGAGTGGCTCAGAATCAGGGAAGTGAATTTTTCATGTTGCTCTGAGTTCTCCATTGTTCACCTTGGATGCCTCAAATACACCAGTGTCATCATGGGTTACCCAGCATGGAAACACATTCCAGTCACTATTTAGGCACTGTAAAAACAAATAATCACAGGTCTGCATATATTTCCCTGAAGTCCATTGAAATCTAATGTTTTAACAGGAGACTGCCTAAATCAAAGTAAAATTCTCTGAAAAATCAGTTTTTTTCCAGAAAAATGCCAAGAACTTTCACTTCCAGTTCCCTCCTCTGCCACATGTCAGAGATCCAGGAGTGCTCTTTGGAAGAGACATCCTGAGTGTGGCACAAGTTTTTTACCAGAGGACACACCAGTAGGTGGAGCACATGACTCTGCAGCGCTGTGCTTTGGCTCTGCAGCGCCAGTTAATATTTTCACTCTTCAGTGCTCACAGCTTGAGGTATAACAGAGCTGGACCAGACACTGAGCCTGCTGCCCAGCTAGAGTTCCCTTGCTGCTGTGCTCCAGATGAGAGCCTAGGTCTGCTTTGATGACCACTGAATTTCTTGGCTGGGTGACTTTATTTACATGTCATTTAGGCTTAGCTCATACACTGCTTTTTATGCCGTCATTATACTTATCTTCACAATTTTCTGTTTTGCAAATGTTTAGTATGTCCTACCTTAAACAAAAAAATTCTTGCTTCTTTTTGCAAGTCCCAAAGATTTTGCACTTTGTTTGACTGCCTCCCCTGCCACACGCTCTTAAAAATCACCTAATTCTCCATGCACATTAAACTCTAAAATTTCCAACATAACTTCGTCAGCAAATTTCATGAACATATCTCTGATCTTTCTGGAAGGGCTAATGATGACAAAATGAAGTTAGATTAGCTCAGAATCAATACCAAAGTATCATCCTGTCCCCATTACTCATTTTCATCTTTCACTAATTGTCCTACCCACTTTGCATTTTCAGTCCTGCTTCCAATCTTATGTAGGTTTTCCCAAATGATAGAACAGCAAATACTTTAAGAATCCAGTCTAGAAAATCAAGCTTTTATTCCCATAAAGCTCTCTGGCTAGTCTAGTTGCATCTCCCTCTGCTAAGCCTGTATCAGGGCATGTCACATTTTTCACTCACTGCTGTCTCCTGTTAGTGACTCCTTCTGCAATTTTTCTAAAGCTACGGTACAAGTTTCCACAGAAATAGAATTTTTAAGTTCCTTGTGTATCATTCATCTGTAAGAGAGGACAAGTAACATGTCTCTCTCCCACTCTTTGTGTTACTCAGTTTCCCAAGGCCAAACTGGTCTCCCATGTGAAGACTTGATTTTGGTGTTACCATAGTTCTGGCAGAAGCAGTGACTGCTCGTCATCTGAGCACCTGGACAAATCCATTACTGGAAAAAGGAAGGCAAAACATCACATCAAGATAACCTGAGCACTATGCTGGCCTCAACGTTCAATCTTAGCCCTTATGCTACTCTGACATTTTTCCTATAGCTCCAAATACTGAAAATATTCCTCTGAAAAAAAATTTTACAGGCATGAGGGAGGGTACAGAAACAGAGAAAGAATAAAAATCCGTATCACCTGGCATGAAAAGAAAGGATAGATAAAGCTGCCAGTGTCAGTGCCTGACAGATTTAAGGAGTCACTTCCCAGAATGACAAGCTGGGAGAGAGTTTCTTGAAAGAACTGTGCTGTGCGCAATCCTAAAGAAAAATGTTACTTTCCATGGGCCTGTGCTATTTTGTGGCAAGTGCTTTCATCATACTTTCCATTTTTAAATAGCTTTGTACAAGTTACAAGAAAGTAATTACTTCATCAAAACAGAACATGTGTGTTTGATGGAATATTAAGAGTCCATATCTTTCAATTTCTATTATTAGCCTTCACCCTTGATAAAATAAAGATTTTACTAGTTTTCTTTAATGAATTTTTAATAAGTGATCAATTGTTCTTTAGTTGTACATGACCTACCAAGGCTGAAAGTGGTCCTCTCTGTTGGGCTTTTTAAAGATTACCCCTTCAGTGTCACTTTTTTTACTGACACCACTTCAAAACAAACTACCCTGATACATACAAAAGTTGTTTACGTACTACAAAGTGTCCAGCCTTCTGGAAGGGCTTCTCTGGGATAGTGGATGGGCCATGGCATGCTGGGGCAGATTGCTGCAGTGCCAGGGCATGTGCAAGTTCTTTGATGACTCCGTGACTGGAACGGCTTCACTGTTCCACTCGTGCAGCACAGCCACAGAGCAATTCACGTTCAACAGACTTAGCAGAGGGTAATTGTTCACCATAACGATAATAACACAGCCATTGTTTTCTTCTGTGGGTTTGCCTTGAAACCTTTGACATTCTCTTTTTTGTTCCTCTTGCAGAGCAAATTTCCTTGTTTTGTTTCGTTTCTCAAAGCAATTTTTTGGTTGATAATTGTGCAGTTACAGAATTAGAGTAATAACATCTAATTGTACATCTGAAGCAAAAACATGTAATTGTGGGAGACTAGATTCAGTTTAAAGAAAGAAAACCCCTCCACCAGGGTTTCTTGTGGTGTACACAGTGCATTTGCCAGGCAGTGCGGCTTTGATTGCATCTAACCTGCAATTAGCGTGAGCAATTAAGACAAAATTAACGTGTGCAATTGCATTATTTCGGGATTTAACAGTAGCAATATTTAGCAGTTGCTGCAGTAGACACTGTGCTCATAAGCTCAAATAATTGCCAGCATTTACCAGTTACACCACAGAAAGGAGGACAGGCATGAGTGGGCCTTATCTGCAACATCTGATTTCCACCAACCGATTTTCCACACGTCACTCAGCCACTGAAAAATCATGGAAGTAGCCAACAGGGAAGAGGGGCTGGGCAGATTTGGCACTGCTGAAAATATGAGACTCAAATGTCACTTTTAGCTTACTTTTGGCTTGTCACAGAGCTCATGTATGACCTAACAGAAGAGAGCAAACTCAACATATTGTGTTCAGTAATTCTGAATAATTCTCCTCTGCCTTCAACATTTCATATCAGTTTTGTAAGCCCTATCATGATACCCAGAGATTCAAAAATAAAAATTATTTGAGCATGAATTAATGCTGTGGTCTGTGTGAGTGAGGAAGCCTGAGGCACATAACAGGTTTTCACATGCTCTTACCTAGTATTACGGGAATGCAACTCTACCAGTTCTACTAAGCTTTTCTCAAAGGACATTTCTTGTCCTTTAAGGACAGGTCAAATTATGTTTGAAAAGCATCTTAATGCATCACTGAAGAATACAAATGAAAATACATTTCAATTCAGTCTTACAAAAATAAAGATAAATCTGCATTACTAGGAATGCACCTCAAGCAGATAAACTGAGATGTACAGAGTGCTAGACTGGTGTTGAAATGAGAGATCCCAGTGATAAGATCAGGGTCCAATCCAGCAAGGGTTTCCAGTTAAACTGTGGGAATTAGAAGCCCTAAAATCATACGTAACCAGACTCTGATGACTAGTGTTCATTTATCACGGAAAATCACGATAGAAGTCCTGAGACAGGGACTGCTGGCTCTAGACACAATGATTTATGTGAGTGATTTTGCACATGGACCCATTTCTACACTGATTTATGCATATACCGCACTATTTCCAGAACTTGGTTTAGCATCCTGAGAGATGGAGACTGCCAGTAACTACGAGAGGGAGCTCATAGGCCAATCCCAGCTAGCTTGAATAGCAAAAAAAATAACAAAAATTAAATGCCTTTCTGCACAGACAATTTAGTTTTTGCATTTGAAAGCACAAGTAAGATAAATTGTGACATATTTTCACTCAAAATGTTTATTGAAGGTGATATGGGCACAGCACACAGATAAACCACATCCTGAAGCAGGGTTAAACTAGCTTTCACATTTTAAAGCTGAAGTGCTATCTATCTGCAGTGCTTAGAGGTACCTTCTATATTTGTATTATTATTTGTTTTAGACTGACAAATGACAAGCACAGTCTGTATTTATAAGGGTGTCATTTACTTCACTTTTTATTAAAATCACCAGCTACAAAATAGACATTTTGTACATACTACTCATACATAAGCAACTATGAGAAAATTACATTAGTCCTAAAATGAAGCCATCGCGTTGTGCACCTGGGACTTGGTAAGGGGTCAGAAACAATGGAAAATATGTGGAGATTGGATAAGATGTTCACATCACACTGGAAGGTTAACCTATAGCTTTGAAGAAATCAGTGCACATGTTGATCAGAGAGTTATTTTCTGTGAATATGAAAAAAGTTGCAGTTTGCTGTCAGTTTAAAATACTATAGCCACTACTGCTACAGAAAGGAACTGTGTTACTTCCGTCTGACATGTGCCACAAGTGTCACAGCGTCTGAAAACAGAGAAATGCACTAAGAACGTGAAGAGAAACAAGACAGTAACACTTTTTTGATAGTGGTGGTGTCATAAAACACCATGCACCAAATTCTTAGCTGATGAAAGGTGTCATAGCTTCTCCATGAACCAAAGATCAAGTACTCACCAATAACCTGGACCCCAAACAAAACTTCCTGACACTGTATTCTATCTTTCCCTTCAAGGTCAGAAAAAGAGAAGGAGAAGGGGTAACAGTCCTGTCTAACTCCAGAAGCAACAGCAAAGTCATCCCCTCCATGCAGCATTCCTCGTGCTCTCTGCACCCCATCCGGAGTGACCGGGAGGCAAAATAAGCCTTATGGGCCCTGAACTTAGTCACAGGCTTTCCAAGATCAGGATAGCTGGTATAGCCAGAAGCACAAGGCAATAAATGATGGAGTGATGTGTGGGTATTGAAGGGCAAAATCCAGGGGCTACTCATTTTCATATTACTATCAACATGGGTTTTGCCTAAAGTCCAGTGGATCACTATGATTGCACAAGTATATCCACTTCCAGGACACTGGTAAAGGCACATGTCAAGGGCTGCAGGTGACACTTGCTCTTAACTACTGGTCTGACAGTGTGACCTCCTTGGTTATCATGACCCTGTAAAGCTTTCCACACCATCATCCTGGAGACTGGAAGTAGGAATTTCTCTCAGTGTTGGATCCTAGTACAATGTAGAAAATTAAAACAAGGAAGTGTTGTGTTTAAAAATAGCTTTCAGAAGGACAGAAAACATTGTAGCAGAAAGGTTCATACTTGTCAGTGCTACCTGAAATACAGAATAAGGAACAAACAGCAAAACATTAAAGCTGAGTAGATGTTGAGTACAAGGTGAAAGACATGGCTATTTCCATTAGTTTGCTGCAACAACTTCATCACAAGAAATAATTTTCTATTTTTACAAAATGGATCATTTTTATAGAATAAAAAACAGATGAAAAGTCTAATTCTTAACACAAAGTGCAGAACTTAATTTTGTAACTTCAGATTGACCAAAAATATTCAAATTGTTCATATCCTAAAATCACAGGAAGACCTTTTCTGATCACTACTATTGTAATTTCACAGTAAAATTACAAATTATACACCGACAACATAATGAGTCATCTCAAATCTGTAGGAAAATGCAAACAGACAATGACAAATAAGCATTTTTTCTATATTATTAATATAAAGTCATCATGCATAAAAAATATGTCTCTTCTAGGTAAATATATATTTTTTCTCTGTTAAAATTTTAAAGTGCATCTAAAACTTCTAAATAAATCTTTATGCTTTAGAAATAGATGAAAGTGAACAGCATTTCAGAAATTATAGGAAACTCCAGTTAACAAAGAGGTAAGTAGTTCTAAATGTTATTCCATTATTTTCAGCTCTCCTAAAGTGGTGGTGATATTTTGGGTGGGCAACACTGGCAAACACTGACTGGACCCAATCACTGTGTTTCATAGAATCACAATATCCTGTGGGATGGAAGGGACCTTAAAAGGTCATCTGGTTCAACCTGCTCCCAGCAGGGTCGATATTGGTTACTCAGGGCTTTGTGCAGGAGCTTCCTCAGTGCAGTCACCCGGTGTGGTGACTGCACTGAGCCTCATTCATTTCTACTGTCTGCCTGTGCTCACAGCAGAAAACCTGGGCAATCCACCTAGTTAGGGGCCTTGAGGAACTCATTTCACATAAGTTCACAATTTCCAGTCTTATCATGTTAATTGCCAACCAAACTAAAATATTGACAGAGCAGATAAGAGAACTAACTAGCATCTTAAGGCTCACTGACAAATCCACTCCTAATAGCGACTTCAGAGGAATTTTGCCTGCATGCATAAGTGACCAGTTTGAGCTACACTGTGCAGAGGCACACAGTAAATAGCTGCCCTTCCTGGGACATAGACACCATTTTCAGAAGTGCTCCCTTCTTGGGGAAACACTTCCCAGAATGGCAGCAATGGTGCTGGAAGCACCAGCCTGCCCCCCAGCCCCCACCAGCAAATACTTTCCTGGGAAAGGGTGTTCTACCTGCAAAGTTCTCAACACCAACCTGTAAAATGAGAGTTTCTAAATTATATGTCAATCTTTTTACTACCTTTCACAAAATAGCACCAGAATGCTGCTGCCACTCTCTCTCCATAAATGTCACCCATGAGCAGCACCTGATGCTGTGGAGCTACAGCTACAAGTCCTTAGCAAGAAGTTCGATTTCATCCAGCAGGAAGTCCATGTCCTCTCGGCTGACTTGCGGGCTGATAACCACCTGGCGGAAGAAGTTGACTTTGCCCCGGTGAGGCTGGTACCCAAGCATCATGCTGCCCTTCTTCATCATCCTCTCCTTAATTACAGGAGCAACCTGAAAGTAGACACAAAGAAAAGGTTAATGTCACATTCAGAAATACAGCGTCTTTGGGCAGGAAGTGTATTTTGTGACTTAAAAAGTTTTTCTGAACTGAGTTTTGCACTCCTTGCCTGTCTTCCCCACTGCCTCCCCCAAGGAAAGCCAAGCTCAGACCTGTGGGTTTAAAGCACTGAGACCTCTTGGGTTCTGTACTTCCTGAAAGAATTGGAGCAAGATCTAAACCCTGGTGCTTGAGGCATTCATCTGTGACATGGGAAAGGCTGGGTTAAGGTCCCTAGTCTTCCTGATTTAGATCAAAGGTTTGAACTCAGGAAGAACATCAGCTGCAGCTGGTTAAAAGCAGGGTTTGTGTCCTTGCGCTAACTAGGCTAAGCATGACTTCTTGCCCTTGATGACCCTTCTCCACCACATCTGCAAAGCATCTGCCCCTAGAGGACATTCTGCTTTGAACCCCTGTGAAACTCAAGTTGCCAAAAAAGTCAATGTGATGCAATATTAAAGGACAAGGCCTAATCCTGGAGTTTAAGATTTAATCTCTTAGATTTAAGGCATGAGTAGCCATTGGCTACACCAGTCTTTTGTTGCATGGGATGAAATCTCGTAGCTGTCTTACTGCAGAAAAAACCCATGAGCGAGATTGGCAGAGTCAGGTCCTTACAGCAGAGCATTTGATCTCATCCCAGCAGGGCTGTTAACTTTGGCCAATTAATCCTGTGCACAGCTTAAAGCATGTGAGTAGTTCTGCATTGTCATGCTTGAAATGGGTCGTAAGCTTAAATGCATTGCTGGACTATCCCTTGGAAGGCACAATTAAGTATTCTGACAGGAGTATTATTTAAAAGGTCTCGCATTTTAGTATATTAGTAATAACACCAAGGTATTTCAGAGCAGTGTGTTCCTTTTCTTCTCTTTGTGATGGTTTGACTGTGAACTAAGAAAATAGGTGTGTGACCTAACCTTGGTTTCTGCATTAATTTATTTCAGCTCTAAAGCTTTGTGCCACATACTACTGCCTGATATGCAAAAGAAAAATGATGACACCTGCCTTACCTTGATAGCTTTATTTTTACATGGCATATTTCAGTAGCCTTTTTAGCTTGGATAGAAACAGATAAGGTTCTCAACACTAACAGCCTAGCTTTACTGTGTTTCTTTAGCGGCCAAGTGTCCTGAGAACAGGTTGCAGCAGCAGAGAAGCAGCTGCCATTTCCTCAGAACAACATCCCAACAGCATGGACGTGAACTACAAGTAGCTACTTCTAAACGTATTAATCTAGTTTGCTTGTGGGAGTAGCGTGCAAATTAATAACAAATTTAATTTAATTTATTTCTTATCAAATCAAATCCTCTCCCCTTTGGACCAAACATTCCAAACTGCACCCACACCAGCTGTGTCCTGAAATCACCTTGACACTATGACATTGTGTCCCAGAAGTGTTGTGCTGGGCACCATGTACATACAGAAAAGAAAAAATGCCTCTACTTCTGTACTTGACAGAACCCCCAGGTGACTTCTGCTCGTGGAATAAAGACACTACAAGTGCAAGGGGAGAAGCAAATTCTTCTTAATACACTTTCTCAGGGTCTTCTTTAAGATTCAAATCCCTATGGCAACTTTTAGCCTTTATTGATGTTCCATCAGAGTTATTTCATCTTTTGTATCACATTATCGATTCTCTTCATCCCAACACCTGGCGCTCCATAATCCATCATCCCAAAATGTGCAGTAGCACAAATGGAGGCCATGAAAGCAAAAACATTTACAGCTTCAGTAATCTGAGGACTGTAAATATACTGCATTTCAGTAGGTCTTCACTGGTGGAAAGGAAAGGTAGAAAAACTTCACTTTCATGGTCTCATTTATTGTCTCATTCATCCTCCATGCTAATGAAGCTGTCCTCTTAATTTGGAACGTGTTCATCCCTTTTTGAAGGCAAAACAAACACTTCCCACATAAAGAAAAAAAACAAAACACAAAACTGGTTTATAAGCTTTTGACATGATTCGTTTTGGAAAGACTTTCCATCAAGCATTTCGCATGTTCTTTTTGCTAAAGTGGTGCAGTCAGTGTAACAAAACTGTCAGGGATCCTATCCACAGAAAACAGTAAGGAACAGAATCTGTGCTCAGATGCTTAACTACATGTCTCACAAAAGAACCATTAAATGATACCTGCATGCTGAGGCTTGGACTTGAGTGGCACAGGGTATGACTGCTAACAGAAGGGAAAGGCAGCTACCACTTTGCAGCACAAAAATTAGACCTATAAGAAATTAATTGCCTAGTGAGGAGTTCAATGAGTTTAATTCCCACCAAAGTCAATGAGACCTGAGGATGCTCAAATACCAGAAAGAGCTGCACAGCCCCATTCAGGATAGGCTCCTCGGAAAGCAATTTAGTGAGAGTGAGATTGCTTCACCAGTCCAATTATTTTCCTATGGAACTTAGTTCAAATTGTAAATCTAATTCTTTGTGTGGCCCATCCATGGAGCAGTCTCAGAATTTTAAGTGTAATATATCCTAAACTTGAAGCTCTCTTCTCTCCTTTGCTCCCTTCATCTCTTCCTTCCCACTGCTAGCCTCCCCTGCCAATCCACCCTGGAGATTATTGTTTCAAATGCTCACTACAGCAGCATAGAAGCTATCAGACAGGTTCTTCTTCCACCTAGGAATGCAGGGAGGAGGTGCCGTGTATGCAAGGCCATTCTACAGCAGAGCTTCCCACACTGCACTGTGCAGCCAGAGTCCAGGGAACTTTTCCTAAGGATTGATGGGTTCATCACAATCTGCCTGGGCAGAGCTACACAGCAGCTGTAACAGCTCATACTTCCCTTACTATTAATAGCAGAGCATTTTAAAATAGACCAAAAATTGCAGAGTAGTTTAGCTCTTTCTCTACCTACCTGAGTGACAGGATAATCTCTTTTCCCACTCTCAGCCAGCGCTCAGCCACACTACAAACAACAGAAAGTTTAGCCCTAAACTTTAAGCTGTTTCTATCGAGAGTCCAGACCACAGCTGATCCTCATATATATTTACACGGAAGATGCCAATGCTCCTTCCCAGCACACATACACACAGAGCAGTATGATAAGTAGCTGGGACCAGCTTAGACACTACAGCTGAAGTATCTAGTGCACCAGGGGGATCAGAAGAGCAACATATCTCCTTCTCCATAGAGATATGCCTTAGATTTAAGACATTAAATCTCAAGTATCCTTGAGAAAAGTGATTCTGCACAGTCATACCACAAGGGCAACACCAATACCTCTAAACCACTGTGTCCTACTAATTGACTCCCCAATGACACTCAACCCAAATTTCTCCAACGCTTTAAGAATGTCCGTCAGGCTCAGGTTGTAACAGCATAACATGCTTCAGAAACCACCATTAGAGAATGACTCAAGAAAAGGATTGAGCACATTCTCAGCAGGAGAATCCTATACCTAGTGTCTCCAAGAGCTAGTTCCCAAGTTTGGACAAAAAAAAACTTTTCAGAGGACTTGATGAAACCCCTATTTGAGATAATTTCTTCTTCTTCCAAACAGCAAGGCCTCGATAACCATTCTCACCTTGGTCAAGCTATGCAAGCCTTGTTCTTAGGCAAGAACAGCCTTCTGGCATGTGGTTTTTTTTGTGCAAAGGGAAACCTCCAGAGCAGCTCTGTTAAACAGGTCATGTGTCATTAGTCATGGCACCGTACTATGCTTTGGAATTTAATCACTGTTGGCTGCCTATTGGTGAACAGCATGGACATTTGTAGGAAGAATTGGTTTGTAAATTTCATTCTAATTACGAAACAAAAAAGAAAAGTCGCAATAAGATAACCAAGTGCTTAACTTTTTCAGATCACATAATCTCATTGACTTCTAAAATACATACCCCACTATCACCAGTTTGTAGTTCAAGCTGTACACTTACTCCAAAATAGCAGATACCTTCTGATGTGAAGGAGTAGAACAGAGTAATCTGGCACCTTTGTTTACATGAGGTGAATGCACTGAGCCCCCAGCCCCAGCTGCACTGGTGCTGCTGGGTATGGATAGCCAAATAAGTTGCTCTAAAGAGAAGTAGAATTTCCCAACAAATATGCCATCTTGCTCTTTTTTGCTGAAATAAATAAATCAGCACCTACTGGTTTTAATTAGCCCCTTACTTTTCTGCATTAATGTTGTCTCTGACAATTGCAATTAACAGATATGCTGAAAGTGCAAGAAAGCTCAGGTTGGACAACTGCAAAATAGCTTGCTGATAATGGAAGACCGTGTCAACCTTGATTATAAATTTATTTATCTAATACCCTCTTTTAATCTGTGAGTGATCTCATTTTAGACCTAATTCAGTATTTTCAAACTGCCCCATCACAAATTATATTCCCTGCCCTGACACTGTACCTCTGTTACCTGGATGCCACCTGTACTGCCCTCGTTCTCACAGAGTCCAGCTGGATTTCTCTAGTCATACCTGATGTTACATATCACAACAGTTTTTCCAAACTGTAGGCTAGAGACTATAAGCTTTAAAAGCAACCTTCTGTTATGTTTTTATTTAAACACTAGGGCAAAAGGAGTGAGTTGCAAAATTGCTAACAATGCTGGGTAAAAATATTCTGCTAAGCAATGAGTTTATGAAAATATATTGCTTCGGGTGTGAAAAAAAATATGAATTTGACAAATAGCCTAAGATATCACAAGCCAGAAAAATAAAGAAACTGGAAAAGACTAAACTTTTTCTAAACTTCGGAAACAAACATATTTTGAGTATTTGTTTCAAAACACTGTTTTCAATTAAAACTTAAATTCAATTGGAAATTTACCCATTTTTATTAAAGCCAGTAGAAAAGGACTGAGGAAATTGAAACTATGGAAATTGCTTCATTTTAGCTTGCCTGAAAAAATACTTTCTGGTCAACTAAAACAAAGAATTGCTTTCAGTTTCTCAATTCAATGGCCAAGAAAAAAAAAATCACTATTTGTACAACCATAAGTATGTGGGATCAAAAGTGCTGACACTGCTTAAATAAAACATCTGTAGAACTTTTGTCCCTCAGACAAGACAGAAAGTATGAGAAAACTCATGGGACTGCCCATTCTGTTGGCAAAACCTGTCTGGACATCCCATGTGAACAGCTTTGAGTAGTGTGGATGAATCTAAATGTGCTAACCCTGCAAGAACCACGAAGACAGAATGCCTACAAAAACTAGTGTTAACACTGGCAACTGCTAGCAGAAATATTTTTCCAAATCTTCTGAATGGTTCCCAGGTGGCTGAGCATCTCTGCAACGTAAAGCTGAAGAGTTATTCCAGCTGCTGGCAGCAGCAGCTCCCAGTCACAGGACCCCACTCTGCTTCTCCTGATACTAATTTCCAAATTGCCATGGACTTCAGTGGAAGCAGAATGCAATTATCTAAATTTTCTGCTTAAGCCTCTGCTTCAGGTGGCAGTTTGCAAACAGCCTTCAGCTCTTACTACAGACAGCCACATTCGCAGTAAATCAATAACCTTTCTAGGGATCCATAAAAGCAGGCTAGACAGCACTGGAAGAACAGGAGCATATTAGCAGCTCGAACTATTTTTCTTCCTCAAATACAGCCTTGATTAAATTTTCCAAGGTACAGAATACCACATGAGAAACTGGCTGAAGATCCGTAGCTAAAAGACAAAAAAGCTGCCCTTTAGACAAAATGGAAAGATCACATTCTCACGATTTCACAGATATGGGAAACACATTTTGTGTTCTTGTCTCGATTGTTCCTTGCAATGGAAGACAAGTTTATACAGAACAGTCCCTCTCATCTGACCACAAAAATCTATTTTGTCTCCCCCAGAAGGGGCAAACTTTCATTTGGTAGTTCATGATTTTTACTTAAAAGGCAACTATTGGCTGTTCAAAGTCTGCAAGTTATTCTTCCTACTAGAAATGACCAGTTCGAATTCATGCATATTCATAAGAAAACAACTATTGCGCTTGCCACAAAAGAAAAAGTCAATAAAATCCCAGTTCATGAAGTATTTGGACACAATCCTAAATTTTTACATAATGGACTATTAATTTCAGGGGTTCTTCACAATATGGTTTCTTATCTTGCTTAAATGATAGAACAGTGGTTCAAAGTACTAGGATACAGACTTGACAAATAGGATTGGTCCCAAACCCTACCAGAGGCTGTTTGGACAAATTACAACATCTCTTTTGGGTAACATTTCTTTTTTCCTATACAACCCTTTGGAACAGTGAAGTCTTTATGTGTTCATACATGATACATTGGTGAGGGTTGGTGTCTTCTCCCAAATAATAAGCAATAGGAAAGAGAAAATGGCCTCAAGTTGCACCAGAGGAGGTTTAGACTAGATATTTGGGAAAATTTCTTCACTGAAAGGGTTGTCAAGCACTGGAGGAGTCTGCCCAGGGAAGTGGTTGAATCACTATCCCTGAGTGTTTCTAAAAGCCGTGTAGATGTGGTACTTAAGGACATGGTTTAGTGAGGCACTTGGCAGTGCTGGGCTAATGGTTGGACTCAATGACCTAAAAGGTCTTTTCTGACCTAAATGATTCCACTATTGTATGATTCTATCTATTGCAATCAGCCCTGATACAAGTGTACAGAGCATCCACAAGGTATGATACGTGTATTTTATAATTTCTCTGTTAAGCAGGTCTCACAAACACCTGCCACCACATGTCTGCGGCATTTCCCAGTGTGGCTGCAGAACATAAGTTTGATATCAATTATACCAGTCAGTATCAAGTGAGTACAGTAGCTGACATTTTAACATCCATCATTGGATGCAACACAAATGAGCAAAACACTTTCCTTGGTTGGCTGTAATCACAAAACTAGCTAAATGCTATAAATATTTAGAAGTAATAGTGCTTTCATCGTATTTTAACACAAAGAAAGTATATTCCCCACTGCTAAATATCTTTTCTTGCCTCCTGCCGCAACATCAGTTTCTGGCTTTAAAACAGGCTTTTCCCCTCTTGGTGATAATTAAAAACAAACTCAGACCATTTGTCAGCTGTCACACCAACTAGGACAATCGAAATACCAAATATTTGCACACCCAATCACAGCTTTGTTCCTGTAGCCAAGGCTCTCTGTAAAACCCAAACATGTTTTTCTTTTGTCTAGAATTTGTTCTGGGCCCACATCCCTAAACCACTAATAAATTATTGCCTTACACTATTGCGCCAGTGTTCCCCTTGTGCCACACCAGGCAACAAAAGCAGAAATAAGTGCATTTATCAAAATAGCAGTAACCACTTCCACATTCTTCAGAGCAACTAACATACCAAACAAGAAAAGATGCTGCTGTATTTTTGTCCCAGTACCAACGTTCTCTGTGCACCTTCAACTCACACTCAGGGCTGCACAGTACGTCCACAGTACCATATATTGCACATCATCTTCCCATCCACTGCTTTTTGCCAGAAGACACGTTAATGAACTCCACAAATCACTGAAAATTGCCTGAATAATAGGAGATGGTGGGCTGGCTTCAGATTTTGATTGTCTTAAATGACTTCTTTAGGCTGGTCATTTATGCAAGAGAAAATAGCCTTCAGATAAAGGCTTTCATGCTAATGGTATTGGCCTCTGAAAAGGAGGAGCCAGGACAGACAGCCCCCAGAACAGAACCAACACTTGTTCAAGTCTGTGTGTGTTTTTACTTACAGCTAAAAAGTACATTGGTGAACAGCACTGTTTTCCAGGTGCACAGTCCCATGTCTGATTCTGTTTGAGCACATGTGGCTTCTCAAGACAATTCTCATGGAATTATTTTTTTTCTATCATTTCTGTGTTGCTTTACCAAGGTCTTATAAACAAGCCATGCAGAAAGTGCAGGGATTAAGGAAAGGCCAGAGGCTTGCACACAGCACTATGATTCCAGAGTTCTGATCTGTTTTAAAGAGTTGAGCACTACTCTCAGTTACTTTTATAAAACCTACAACCCTAGGTTTTATAAAAGTGATTATTTTAAAAGCTTTCACGGCATACACAAGGTTCTTCTGTGCACCATTTTATTAAGTTCCCATTTTAGTGACTAAGATTTCTTGAAAGACTAAGGTCTTTCAACCCTGCCAAAGCTCCCCTTCTCCATCCAAGATGAAAGGGTAGCATGTCATCTTGAAAGCAAGAGTAACAAAAAACCTATCCTTTTTCATTTGTATGCACAGGGCTGAGATTCAACTCTACGGCATTGAGGGAATGAAGAAACCACAGTGCACTGTGAATGTCTGGGGCTGGGAGGATCACTTTAAAACAGGAGACTGTTGCATTACATGGTGACACAAGTTCAAAAACTCGACATGCTTCTAGTGTAGAAAAAGGAATGTCACTTCAGAAACTTGGAATGATTCCCAGCTGTTAAGATCTTATTTACTATTTGCACAATTCAGCTTCTGCTATAAGATATCAGCACCTTCTGTATTCGCATTACAGTAAGTATTACTGAGCAGCAATGCATATTCTTTAACCCGATCTAAAGAAAAATGGGTATTTCAACAAAACTAGATAACTTTCATGCCTCGATTTTTTCTCCTTAATGTCATCATACTGACTTTCTCAGAGGCTGCATACAATATCTTGGGGAGCATGAGGGGATGGTGCCTACCGTGACCCAAAATGCTAACACAAAAGTAAGGCTGCTGTCTAATTTGATCACCCAGTTTAACAAAGTAAATGATCCCATTTGCCCCTCCACACAGTGAAATACAAGACAAATAATTGTCAGTTATCAAAACTATTTTCCTACCTGAGACTCCTTTTTGTAAAGCCTGATATGGCTATGAAATAAAGGCCACTGAGCCCTATCTAAGTCAACACAACACTTTTCCCATGTACGTCTTGCCCCCAGACAATGTTCACTCCAGCTCAGCCTTGCTCCTCTCCTCATTCCCAGTGAGCTGTTTTGTCTTTTTTTTTTTTTTTTATCCCCAGCTGAAATCCAACATATGTTACAAACCTCTGTGATTAATGCATGGACAGCCAGGAAACTGAAAGAATAAAGCAGGATCTCTAGGGTGTCAAAATGTGCAATTCTATAGCAGTCTGAAAGGGTGAAAAATGAAAGGAAAATTATGATTTGCACCTACAAGTATTTGTAAACTGAAGAGCCAAAATACAGGTAACAATGATTAATAACAGTCTTAGGTAAGTAGAACTAGACTGCAGTCAATCTCTAGATAATTTAAGGTCAGTTGAAGGGGGAACAGCAGACTGGGCACAAAATTTAGAATCCATTTTGCAAGGATTTGTAACCTCAGAGGAATACACAAAATAAAAATCTGCTAACCTTGGGCCTAAACCCTAAGAGTCATAGATATGGCTCAGTATTCAGAGGTGCAGATGAAATCTTCTAATCCTGTACATCAGATTCCTCTGAAGAACTTATTTTTTCACCAGTCTGACCAGGAATTCCCTGCAAACTATGGTAAATGCCACAATTTCCCTTAGTGCCACAACTATCTGTAGTTCACACACAACCAGAAGGAAAATAAAAGCAGGGTAAAGTGCTTGCATGTTTTTGTCAGGGTTCTGCACCAGCATAGATATTCTTACAGACAAGGAGTGAGAATGAGAACAATCTTTAGATCTTTGAAAGCAGTTATGATCTGCTATATAAAACTCATCCATTGAAGTCTGCTAGATTTCACTTCCTTTATTGAAAAAGCTCTGTAGAACTCCATAAATACAAACAATCCTCCTACGAAAAATTATAAAGTCTCTGATTGGTCAGTGTGTCTGGAAAAGATTCTCTACATTAATCAACATTCACCTACAGAACTCTGCCACTGAAGTCACAGGGAGTTTTATAGCTAAATTCAACTGTGGTAGAGTTAGACTAACCCACGTTTCCTTATAAATATCACCTATTAAATTATCTGTTATTAAATTATCTATTAAATTTGAAAGTAAGGTCTAAATATCTGCTGAATGGATATCAATCTCAAGGACTTTCTATGGCTTTTAGAGGAATGCTTCTTAGTTATAAAAAATTTTTTAGACTTCTAGATTTTTCTGGCCATTTCTGACCCCTTTTGAGAGTAACAAGAAATCCCTCCCTTGTAGGCATGAAAAAGAAATATATTCCATCTCATTCCTCTTGAAAATCTTACAGCTAGAAAGGAATCTGTACTTAAATATCTGAAGCACAAAATAAAATCCAAAGTCCTATAAAGAACTTTGTATCTCACTGCACATGAAAGAGCAGGATTTCCTCCCACTCATCCCCGCAAAAATTTTTGACACCACTCACAACATCACACAAGTATAAAGACTGCTTAATTGAGCAGATGACGCAAGCTATAGACTTTTTCTGTGGCATTAATTGATTTTTCCTGAACGTTTCTGAAATTTCTTATCAAGCAACAGCAAGGAAGGGTAGTTTTATGTGAAGAAAGGACAATTTAGGGCCCAGACCTTTTTTCCTCTATCTAGAAATTCAATATTTACCTTCAGTTCCTGAAAGAAGTGTTTGATGCAGCGGGAGGGAAGTGCAGCTCCTCTCTCCTCCTACTGAAGTTGGTGATAGGAGACAGAGGAGTGCTAACTTAATAAGTAGATACTAATTTAAGTGGACACAAGCTTAATATTTATTGACCTGAGAGCAAGAGGTCAATATTTATTCAGAGAACAATAAATCTTTATACTTAGTTCTAACAGATGTTAATCCAATGTATTATTAAATCCATCCCATTAAAGCTAATTAGACTGTGTGTCCTCATGAGCCGTGTTGCCAATAGTCATTAGTATTGCATGGGTCGTTATTACTGTGCTTTGATAATTAAATCATACAATATTAAATAAAATTAAATAAATGGGGATAGAAATATTTATTTTTCTCTACCATGACTATATTGTTGTCCATTTCATTAGGTTCTTCTTCATACTGCTATAGACCTTTCTTACATTCTTCTACCAGGACCAGCACAGCTAAGGAATCTAAAGCTCTGTTTGAACTACACCATTTTTAAAAATTTTTCATTTGTCTTAAAAACCTGATGCTCTTAAAGCCACAGCCATCTACTTGTCATACACTAGGCAGGTAAGAAGGAGAGACACAAATCAGTAAGCAGCTGCCGTTGGGGAAAAGAAAAAGATAAAAGGAAAAAGAGCCATACTCCTGAGTATTAGTGAAAAATTCCTTCTATTTTGGAGTTTTACAGTGCTTTCCATCCTCATGTTTCAATGTACTTCTTAGATAAGAAGAAATACTATTATCTCCACCTTAATCTCTGAAAGGAACTGAGTCACACAGAAAGGAAATAATGACTGAGATCTTAATCACAGCTCTATACCAAAGCTAGATGTCACTCAGATACATTAGTGAGCAGGACAGGGTATTTTTAGAGCAAACTGGCCTTGCAAATACTCTTGCAGAATACACACAAACTCATCCCATTTGGGTCAAAGAGGTTTCCTTCCTGGAGGAACCTCAGCTGAACTGCAGCAGCAGGATGCAATGCAGAGTGTCCCCCAGGCAGTGCAGATGCCGGCTCCTCCAGTGGTTAGCACTCCATGAACTCACAGCACACACCCAGGGCTGCTGACTGGCATGAGCTTCACTCTTGGTGAAGGCTTAGTGAGGGATCATAGAAAATCAAATCCTGGTCACTCCTTCTTCTTTATACCACACACGTCACTAACACAAGCTACCATTTCCCAAGTTCCAGCTCTGTATATTGACTTAGATTGATCTTTGACAGTATTTTTCCTTCAGGACCTACACTGTTTACAGACTGTGGTTGGTTATTTTTGTAAGAGCCTCTCACATCAGGGGAGCAACAGCTCGAGACGAAGTGTTAGGTACATTGAACTGTACTATGCGTTACCCAGAGACACAGCCTCCAGCACTGAGGATAAAATGTGCAAAGTAAGATTCCATTCCCATTGTTTTGGCAGTCCAAAGGTTAGACATCTAGCCTATGCTAGCCATCTAGGTTTTGCCTTTAATTAAGGGAGAAAAAGAGGCACCTCTAGAGAGTGATTCATCTCATCCTAGAGTAAGACAGGCCCTAAGATAGACGAGCTCAATTTGGAAAAGCTTGTCTCTTCCTCCATGGGCTTCAGTGGAAGACCTCTGCCTAAGTTTTAGTTGGCTAAAGCAAGGTAAGACGAAGTCCATGCAGATAGTTTATCTTGAATCAAAGCTATCTAAAACCCATGCTCCTCTGCTTTTTCTAACTGCTGGATTGCCCCAAAAGCCACACTGGACACAGTACAGAGGGAGGATATCCAGAGTACAAGCAGACTCAAGCGGAACCAAGTGCTCCTCCATGACTATAACATAACACACTATAAAGTCTAAGAAACAACAACCCACAAAGGAATGCTAATAACCTGATCAGTGAAAATGGAGAACATCACATTGATTACTCCTCCAACTATAAGAAGAGGATAATTGCCCCTAGCATGCAACACACAAAGAGAAATAAATGAAAAACTGTCACAGGAATGTTAGGTGAGGGGAACCTATGGGATGCAGAGGGAAGAAAATTCTGGGACTGTAGAAAACATATTATGCAATGCTTAGGTGAAGAGCCAAAGGCGTGGACAGAGAGAGATCAGGAGGATGGGGGAAGTTGAGGAAAACCCCATGCAGCATTACAGGTTTGGGGCAGAATGGCTGAAAAGTAAAGGACTTGGGAGTGTTGGTTGACAACCGGCTGAACGTGTGCCAGCTGTGCCCAAGTGGCCAAGAAGGCCAATGGCATCCTGGCCTGGATCAGCAATAGTGTGGCCAGCAGGACCAGGGCAGGGATTGTCCCCCTGTCCTCAGCACTGGTGAGGGCACACATCAAGTCCTGTGCCCAGTTCTGGACCTCTCACTACAGGAAAGACATTGCGGATCTGGAGAGAATCAGAGAAGGGCAACAGAGCTGGGGAAGGGTCTGAAGGGTAAATTCTATGAGGAGCAGCTGAAAGAGCTGGGCTTGTTTAATCTGGAGAAAAGGAGGCTCAGAGAGAACCTTCTCACTCTCCGCAACCACCTGAAAGGAGGGGGTAGCCTGGAGGAGGTCAGCCTCTTCTTCCAGGTAACCACTGACAATACAAGAGGAAATGGCCTCGAGCTGTACCAGGGAAGGTTCAGGTTGGACTTCAGGAGGAATTACTTCACAGAAAGGGTTGTTAAACATTGGAATGGATTGCCTAGGGAGGTGGTGGAGTCACCATCCCTGGAGGTGTTCAAGGAGCAACTGGATGTGACACTTAGTTGCATGATCTAGTTGACAAGGTGGTGGTCAGTGAAAGGTTGGACTCGATCTTTTCCACCCTAGGTCTTTTCCACCTAATTGATTTTGTGCATAAAAACAGAGGGAAAATAAGATAAGCAAGGCACGTACAAACAGACAGATGGTCAGTACCCTTACCTAGCTGAACCCTGCACCTAATCACTGCACACTATCCTTCATTCTTATTAAATCCTATTTCTTTCTTCTGTGTGGGTGTGTGAACATTAATAAACTCCAAGATGGACAAGCCAGCTAGCAGGACAGGAGGTCTGAATACCTGCAACCAAGGTGTCAGCAACTGGATAGACTCAATTTCTAAGCCCAGCTACTGGAGAGACAGGAATGTGCATATATTTCAAGACTTCAGTCGTTACCAGCTGAAGAGAACATGGTTGTTTGTAGTGTCCATGTCTGTATGACATGATTTTAGATGTGTTCATGGGGGTGCCAGTAAAGACACTGCTCTTTGTGCTGATCTCTGCAGCCAGATGTGTGTATATAATGTATTTTGTGTGTGTGTGCACACATGCCCCTCTTGGAATTTGTGTACTCACTGGACTTGAGGACAGGGAACCACCGTGGTCTCACACCTATTGGGTTGGAACAGGAGGAATGTTGCTGGGTCCCAATGCCAGCCACCTTCTGACATTGTACTGAATTGCCACTGCTCTGAAGTCTTTTCTGTGGTTGATAACCCAACCCAAACCATTCTATGATTCTGTGATTTTCACTGAAATGGTTGGGACCTGTGCTTTGAATAATTTTCTGTGTATAAGAAATCATTTGCATTTTATCCCAGGAGCATCCCATTGGTCCCACAAATGCACACTGATCGTTGGGAAACTTTGTTTGGGGTGGAGCTTCATCTGGCATGAAGTTGAAATGGAACTTCAGACTGGGATTAAATCCACATACATTTTTACCTCATTATTCTATCACATGTTAAGTTCTCTATGACCAAAAATTAAAATGCACAGAAGAGGCAACGTGAGGTTTGCATTTCTGATGAAGTTTGAGCAAGAGCCATCTTTAACCAGGAACAGTTGTGAGAATACGTGCTAACGCCATCCTGAGGGTGTGCCTCAGCTCTCTTGACGCTGTTTCCCTTCTCTGTTTGGAGCCAGTTTTTATAAATTTAGCACATACAAATTCCTTTGGTGCACTGCTGCCAAGCTGGCCATGTGTACACGCAAAGATCAATTTTTCCTGTAAGCACAGATTACTTGCATGCATATGTTACATATGTAATACATGCAGCTGTGTAGGACCAAGTTAGAATGAAAGTCAGGGTTGCAGTGGAATCCTCCAAAAAACAGGAACACAAAAAACAAGCCAAAAGAAAAGCTCCATCTTGTACATGGCACAGCTCTCCAACAGGCTACAGAGCAAATGACTCCCACATCTAGCTAGCATGGCTATAGGCTATTGCCCTCCTACAAGCTTCAAACTGTAGTTATTTCACTTCCCTCAGATGATTCTCATTATAACTGGGATGAGTGCTGAGTTAAAAACTCAGTGTATGAATCATATCATCAACTCAGTTGTCTGGAATTTTGCTTTTCCATGCATTTCCTCGTTGCTACACGGATCACCAGTGTAAAACACGTTGTAGCTGCATCGAATTTCCTTTTGCTCTTTTAACCCTACAATAGCCTGTGAGCAGATACTTATTTACTGCTATCCAGCTTCCTAACCAGTGATGATCTGTGCCTTCACTGCCTGCCTCACAGAAGTCACAAAGAGCTGCAAATATTTACGCTGAGGTTAAATCCAAGGGGGATCTCTTTATCCAGCTTCTGGGATAAAGCCTCTGCATTGAGTGCCTGTGTTCTGCTCAGGAAAAAAAAACAAACAAACAAAAAAAAAAAAGACAACCCAGATGTTCAGTTTAAGCCTAATTTAAGTCATGCCATTGCTCCATGCACCATCAGATCGCATCCATCTTTCCATACATGGAGGTGGCTCCACAGCACTGCATCTTTTGCCATAGCCATCACCCCAGCACCTCCTCTCACACTGGAGCAGAATGAGGGTCGTTTCCACCAGCTTTTGACCTTGCCAGGGAAAGGATATATGTGTGTGAGTGGCTCTGAGCCCTAGTCACAAGACAGGCTTCTGCTTCCTTACAGATTTACACAGAGGACAAAACGTAACTGTTCCCTGCTATTAACATTTACTGTTCATGTGACACTCTCCTTCTTTTAGCTGTTTATTTGAACTATATTTATTTGGCCTATAATAGCTGTAGTACAGTCCAGTGTGTTGTACAACATCATCTTACAGTCCTGTGTGTTGTACATTTCCTTTCTATCTAAACACTGCACCACTGATATTTTCTACTTACAGTCACTCTGCACAATACTGTACTTGATTTCCCCTTGTCCCAGAGCTCTCTAGGTCCACCTATCAGCCTCCATGCCTCAATATTATACCTTGGCTTTTTCAGTAAAAGAATATTTTTGACTGATTCTCACCAGCAGAATGCATTTTTTTCCAGTTACGGAATCCAAAACACGTCTTGCAATCTTTCCCTTTGACGCCAGTAGTAATCTCAAAGTACGGGACTAGAGCAGGTTTCGTAATTTCAGGGTGGGCAGTGCAGAAATGGTTTCTCCTTGGTTTGTTTTTAATCCTATAATAAACTGTAATCATGTTTTCAGAGTAATGCTCCCCCCTTTTTCAGTACCACCTTGCATTAACCAATGGTAACCAATCTGTACATTCAGAGACTTAAGTTTCAGTCCACAGCAATTATTTCAAGAACTGGGATATTTGAATTCCTGTATTGTGGAAACAACACTAACCCCAGCTTGAAGTCATGGAATATTTGATGAATGTTTTACGATCAGACAGATGGAAGCACTTCCTACGCTTTTATTAAACAACTGATTTTAAAAAATCACAGTTACATCAGGATATATGAATTTAGCAGCACCTCTACCTTAATCTCTAAGATGATTGTACTAAGTTGATTAGTCATTTATGGACAGCAAGAAGAGTTTAAAAGCTTGGCAGGAAAAACTGTCAGTCTTGTGCTTTCATTTTCCACTGTCAGCTGTGATTTTGGGTAGCAGAAGGGAGCACACAACTTGGGCTGCTTTTGATCACCATCTAGTGCATGAAGCAAAGAACTGCACAGGTTTAAGGAGTGACTGATTTAAAGTTAAGCAGCAGTAGGATTACAGTTCTTTTCATCATTTCTAGAAGACCTCAAATAGGCTTAGAGAACTTGAAAAAGCACGAATTTCCAGATGCCCCTAGCTGCCTGATGAAAGTCAGATGTTTCATGAACATACTGTTTTCTAGTAGTCTGTGACTATGGTGGTCTAGGGATATAAGAGCAAGACCTGCATAGTGAAATAGTGTCTTTTTCAGTCCAAGTTACTTAGTGAGAAAGAGCAACTTGGTTTCAAGCAAGGAATGCTTTCATCAAGTTTCTTCCATGTGTCTAAATGATACATTCATTTCATTGTCTTCTGATTTTTTGTTAAGATAGTCAGAAATACTATTTGCAAAATTCTTCACTTAAAAAAATTGATTCTGTGTATTGTTATAACTAAAGCCCACATTCTGATTGTGCTTCAGCATTTATCCATGCAATGGGGACTTCAAGGCTGGTAAATCAGTTGGATAACTGGACAGAGGAAGAGCCTGAGTACCACTGGGGATGGAAGTACCTGGCAGCTTTAGGTTTTGACCATTGCAGATGACTCAGGACAACTTGGACTATGCTTTTCAACAGCACTGGTCAACCAAGGCCAGTTCTTGGATAACAGGCTTGCTTTTCAGAAATCATACTGTGTGTCCATCCACAGAAACTCAGTATCTTCACCCTCAGGAACTTACTTAAAAAGACCAAAACAAAGCAGAAAACATGTCTTTACTAAAACAGGTTAATATCTTCAATATTAAGTATTAATATTTTGAATTTTCATCAAAGATTAGCAGGAGTTTAAGGAGACACTTGTCTATGGCCTTTGCCTGTAGACAACAGAACAGCCTTCTTTTTAAGGGAAAAAATGCTTCTTTCCCCCCATTTTCCTATGAGGCCAGGTGAAGGAGCAGTCAAAGATGCTTCAACACCATGACTTACCAGTAGCCTATAGTCACTGTTATACAATATCTACCCATGCTAATAACCTCATACAGCAACAAGCCAGAAATAATGTCTATAGGTATCCCTTCACATCTGAAATTCAGACCATCAGCTGAACTGTCAGGGAAAAAACAAACTACTGTTAAAAATGTATGCTAACTCCTCAAATATTACTGTGCTCAGACTCCATATAGGACACTCAAATGCCTAGGAAGAACTGTAAAATACTTACAAGTTTCATATTTTATTAGACACCGATCTCTCAATGATAATTATTCAATATCTCTTATTCGAGGTAACTTTTTTAGTCTAAACCATGCAAATCAATACATAATTTTATACAAAGGATTGAAGGGGAAAAGGGAAGGGAAGGGAA
>VZRS01002196.1:38747-225383 GCA_013398055.1 Ifrita kowaldi | reverse complement strand
GAAAGGAGAAGCTAGTATTGCCAGGAAAGTGGGAGAAACTCATGCTTGCTGTAGTTTAGTCTTTAACAGCTCGTGCCTTCAAAAAAGAGCTTGCAGTATTAATGAGGAAATTATGTTGATTTAAGAACTGGAAGAAATTTCTTGCCCCCCTCAAACACGGGGCTTTTTTCCGTGACTGCACCAAAGAGACATTAACAGCCTGAGCACTAATTAGCAGTTTCAACACATTACTGTCGTTCTGGTGCCCCCCGATGGTCACCTGGCCCTACTACTACCTGCGGCTTAAAATCCTTTTGGAAAAGCCGTGCTCCCCCAAGTGCACGTGTAGCTCTTCAGCCGGCTGGACCCGAGCCCTGAACCCTGGCACAGCTACAGACACAGCAGAATTTTCATCCTTGGGATCCAGAGCGGCGCATCCAGGGCAGGTCCTCCAGCCAGGTCCTAACCACCATCCCTAACCGCTTCCAGCAGAGCTGGATGCTACGGCAGTGAGTCCTCCAGGTCAACACAACTGCCTCACAGCTACTGCTGATTGTGAAAAACGACCTGATTCACAAGCACAAATGCTACACAGAATAGTTTGGGTTGACCTTTCAAGGTCATCTAGTCCAGCAACCCTGCAACAAGCAGTGAAACCTTCAACTACATCAGGTTGTCCAAAGCCCCGTCCAGCCTGACCCTGAATCTTTCCAGGGATGGGACATCTGTAGAAATCTACATTATATTAATCAAAATGAGGCATCGTTCAAGCAGCCAAGACACGTGGATACCCAGCACTGGCTGTATCTTACCTTCCTTCCCCAGCAGTCACCACACCCCGGTACCACACACCGACCCAGCACGTCCACAGACTCTAATTCATACAACAATCAGTTTTGCACACCCTGTCCCAACTCACCAGAGGGGTGGTGCAGACCCAGTACGATACATCTTCATTTCCAACCGTGTTGTGGCCCAAAGACATTACTCACTGGTCTATAAATCAGCACTCCCCCTGTGAACTCATCACAACCTGACTATACTCACCGAAGCCTAAGGAAAAGGATGGTCACAATCACAAAGACTGTTTTAAAAGACTTAATTTCCAAAAAAACTTCAGGTGGAAAAGACAGATGAAGGCTTAAAGCTCTTTAAGAAGAGATTAGATGGCCAAAACCTGCAATCCTTCAATCAAGAAAGAAGACAGCTTTATCTAAAAGCCCATCCCGATTTATTGGCAAAGGGAAGATAGCAAAGCAATAGTTAACAAGTTGAAAGAGAGAAGCAGATCAGATAGTAATCAATACAAATGTGACATGAAGAAAATTTATCAGAAGGAAAAGAAAACCTTGATTGACAGGACTAAGGAAAGAAGAAACAGTTTAGTATGTACATTAGGGATGACTGAAGTCCTATCCGTGGTTAAATCATTAAAAATGCAGGCAAGGCAGAAGTGTTCACTAAGCTTTGCTTTTTCTGCTGGGAGGAATTCCTACCACAAACCTGATGAGCTTTGCAAGCCATCAGCAGATATTGGGATATTAAAGGCCTACTGAAGAGAAATTTTTAGGTCTACGGGCCTGGATGGTTTATACCTAAGATTAAAAACAGCTCACTGAAGCTGTGGATAATTTTTTAGGATACTGTGGAAATTTCAGAAAACAAGCACTAGTATTAGAAGTGGTAAGGAGACAGACCTAGTGAAATAATGTTGCTTAAGTCAATACGAATCTAAAGTTAAAAAAGAAAAACTCAAGCTGGATTTAATTAATAATGAGTTAAAGGGTAAGAATATATAGAAATTCTGAAATTTATAGAAACAAATTCAAAATGCAGTCTTTTGTGTTCAGCTATATTTCTATCTTTGCCAAGCACCATTTTTTTGGGTCAGTCCACCTTCATTATTTTGCTGATATTCCAAGTTTTCGTGATGATTTATTTGCACTTAGAGCATTAATAGGAAAGCCTTACACAAGCGATTTAAATGAAAAATAGCAGGAACAATTCACACAGGAACAGCACAAAAAAATCAGGACCACACAATGGCAATGCAGTATGTCTAAGCAAGGTTTGAATAACTAGCATATCTCCTCACAAAGGAAAAACAGGGCGTCAATCAAACATTGCTGCTAGGGAGGCTCCACAGAGACCAGGATTAACCTTGATGCTGATCCTCACTGTTGGTTTTCTGAAAGTCAGTAAATGACAGCTGACGCCATTTGCAAGTGAGAGACTCACAAAGGGAGACAAACAAGGAAGACAAGCCATTGCACAGACCTGAGCTGCTCAAACTCAGTCAAAAGGTAAGTTGTGCATGCAAGGAAAAAGAGCAGAGACAGCTGAAAGTGGATGACTACACTGAAAACAGTGACTCTGAAAAGACTGCAGCAGTCAACAATAAAACTAAATTCTTATGAGTTTCCAGGTCACACATCAGAAACTAAAAATCCTTCCTGGCAAGCAACTGACTTTTCTGCAATTGTTTTCACTCTACACCTGAGCCAAAATCAGCTTTTAAAAGTTCTGTCAAGAACTTTTAATTTATGTGAATGCTTTAAAACAGTCAAGACTGCTCTTAAACAAAGATTCCCAGATCACAGGACCACTGGTTTGTCTGGGATATCAGTCTGCTTTCCACAGGCCAATGTGAAAAAAACCCAAACCACCCAATATGCCTTGACAATTTACTTTGTATTTTGTTCTCAAATTAGTCGTTTATACACATAAGAAAACTTTTCAGCATGCATTACCACAAGATAGACAAATATATAGAGAGATTTCTTTTTAAATATGTAATATGATCCACAATTTTATAGACAAGTGCACAGGCATTAGGGAGACAATTTTATCTCCATATACAGTACTGGAAACACAGGTGCTGGCAAGCAATACATAGTTCAGATGTTTGTTGGGGTTTTTTACAATAATGAAAAATGGGAAGGAAGATGCTGACAGCCACAGAAATAACTCTAATGTCGAATGAAGACTTAAAGATCTGAATCTATTTAGTTTATAAATAGAACAATGAGTTGACTTGATGATAATTTATGAGCAAAAGGGGAAAATATGTTAGAGAAGGCTATTTTAGTGTGGATAAGCATTTTTTCACCACCATTTTGTATAGGCAGGCTAATTAGCTATTGAAAGAAGGTGCCAAGGAAAGTGGTAGTTTTACCATTCCTTGATGTTTTCCAGTCAAGAATAGATGCCTTTCTTGATGATGTGCTTATACAAAAGTCACTGGGCTACCCAGAGAAGAGTCCCCAAAATACAGAGCTGGCCAAGCAGACAATGCCAGTACCCTAAAACAACCACTAAACAGTTATTTGATCAAATATTTGTGAGCCAGGTATGTTTGTAACTCTTTTTCAGAGATGCTGCATTTGCCTAACTGCCCACATCTTTTGCAACTCCACTGATATGGGAGTTCCCCACTTATCCCTGGTATAACAAATACAGTGAAATACTTCCTCGGACAGGCTAAGACAGTTGAAATTGTCACCCATGTTTCAGACTACAGGGGAAGTTTACCTTTTCTGTGAGGCAAAATAAAGACTTATTCTGTTCAGCAGCTACTCTTTTCTGGCTGATAAGGCAGAAAAAAAAATCTTATTTTCCATCAAATTGATAGTAACTCATGCTGTAGTAGTCCATTAATTAAGGGTGAAACTCAAAGATTTTATTTTCCTTCTGTCCAACTCCCTACAAAATGACCAAAAAAAATCACTATGCTATTTATGTCATGATCACTATTATTGCACTATGGTCAATTCATTGCTGTTATTTATTAAACATGTCAAACCCAACAGAATGCTAGAAGACACTTGTTTCATTCAGAAACCACAGCAGGTACCAGCTGGCAGGGCAGAACAGTCACAATACCATCAAAAAGAGTTGTAACCAGGGGGAAATTTATTGAGTGGTGTAGAAATGGTTCATTTAAAAAACCACCCCCAACAGACCACACTACTACTCACTATTCATTCATGAGATTGTCATTTAATCCACCTGCGATGTCTGCTATTCCAGTACCTATATAAGATATCTAGAGCATTCAGAGAAGGTCCTGTTCCACACCCTTGCAGAGGGAAAGGCAGCACTTAAGAAGGTGCCAAGAAATGGTGCCTTCCATTCCACATAGCAGTTTAACTGGTGCAAAAGCAAGATAAATCATGCATTAACAATTAAACAACTGCTAAGAATGATTTTTGCTTGGCCATGCTCTTTACTTTCACTCTCAGTGAGATTCATCCTATGCACAGGAGCAAAGGGAGGGGAAGATATTACTGTTATCCTACACGTATCCTTCAGCATTGAAATACCAGTTATTAGTGAGGTTAATGAATATATAAAACCATCATAAAGGAATATATATAACCATCATGTATCAAGCCAGTGGCTCTGGTGGGCAGCTCCCTTATCAATCCCTAGTGCACCCTAAAATGTTCCCTGCAAATGCTCACCTAAAAATCACCTCAGTCATCGACCCCATTAAGTTCAAACTCCCACTGTAGAACAGATCCTCTGCACTGCATAGCAAAATCCTCCCAGGGGCAGGGAGCCACAGCTTGGGCAGCTGCAGGAAGGCAGCTCTAGGAGCAGCTCACAGGCACAACGTGAAACGACGCAGGGAAAACACGATGGTCCTCGAGGAGCACCATTGAACACCGTGAGAGGGGACTGACCTGGGCTGCACGGCTGCATCACTGCCCCAAGCCCAAGGGCTCCAGGTCAGCCAGCACAGCCTGCACCAGCCCAGCTCTGGCACAGTCACACAATGCAGCCCTGGCACATGAGCCCCGTAATTCTCAGTCAAGAAAGGTTCAAGGGTCTCAGTTTCGCCAGGCTTCCTACAGTTTCGTTCCAAGTCTTTGTCAGGATGCTGCAAAAGTCAACCTTCCTTCTACCACATTTAAATAGGGAAAGAATTTATCCCTTGTGCAAACCACAGAGCAGCAAGTCCAGTCCACAAAACCCTTCTGTTTGCTGTTGTTTCTGAGACAAAACTATACAACCTCCCCATACCCACACAATACCACCTGTGCAGCTTCAGGGTTGCAAAGTATTGCTTTCCCATCAGCAGGAGACCAGTTAGGATCCTTCAGAGAGCCCCAGAGGCTTCTCCTATGAAAGGAGTGAATTCAGAGCTGGCAGACAGATAGATCAGCTTCACAGACCCAGAGAACATGTTCAGTGCTGCTGAGGGACCATTCTGCAGGCACCAGGACAGAGACGAGATAGCCATGAGTCAAGTGCACTGGAGATACTCTGAAATGCTAATGTCTCTGAAGGACTGTTTTTCCCATTTTGCAGAAAATTAGGAGGTGGAAGGGGCAGGAAAGGGAGTTTATTGTTCCCCTGAATGTCGGATAAAATAATTTAAGTCAGTGCATTAAAATATGACTACAATTTGCTATAAAAAAATAGATGATAAGGCTTTTATTCAGGTAAAAACTTAGCACAGAATGAAGCTTCTAGGGACCTCAGCACTCCAGTACTTAGACATTCCCAGAATGCTTCAATTATTGAGTTCCCCTGTGATATATACTGGGTTTCATTTTGATCCACAGGCTATTAAACATGATCTATGATACTTTCAGAAAAGCACTGGTTTGGAGTTCAACCTGTAACTTGAACTTTTTTTCTTCTATCATTGGTTATTAATGTGCATACGGCACCGAGAGAGCAGGATGAAGGGGTGCACAGACATTAAGGAGCACAGTGCTGCTTTAGGAGAAGTCTGTAGGGTCAGACAGAACAAACTGTGTTGAGTGTCTTCAAACTCTGCTTTCTTGCTAAAAGCAGTTCTCTTCACAGGCAGGCACAAAAGGCCATTTAAAATATTAGCCAAGATGTTCTAGCTCCAAAATGAAGCAAAGGAAGTGTAATTAGTCCCATTTAAGCAGAGGAAAATACATGATGATTGGGCAAACAAGTGCTGTGTAGTAGGGAATCTGAATGCACTTTTTCTTTGTGAGGGTGACCAAACACCTGCCCTGGAAGCTTATGGAGTGCCTCACTCTTGGAGATATTCAAAAGCCTCCTGGACACTGTCTTGGACAACCAACTCTAGGTGTCCCTGCTTAAGCAGGGAGCTCAGACAAGACCTCCTGTGCTCCCTTCAAACATCGACTGTCCTGTTATTCCTTTTACAAGTTTTTTTACAACGGAGTTACTTGAGGAATGCTATATGTTATTCCATCCTCTCCCTTTCCAAAAATAATTTTCTTTTATATGATCCCCGTAGGTAAATACAAACTCATATACATCTGTATGCATAGGAACACACCTGCATTTACACTGAAACATTGCATATGGAGAGCTCTAAAGAGTTTCGCAGTGTTGCATTACAAAATATGATTTTTTTTCATTTCTATAGCAGTAATGAACAAAAATGCAATACTGCTCTGTGGGGCAATGTAACTCCAACAAAGAAGTACTTATTTTTTCTATTTGGAAATGATGAAAGGTACAAATAAAGATGCCACTGAAGTGCTCTTAATGCAAAGAAACAAACAAAAAGAGAGATTATAAACTCTTACATTCATCATAAATTCCCTTTGGTTTCCTATTCTCAGAAAATAGTTTAATATTTACTTTTAAAAAATGTCACAGTTGACATAGCTTTCAGATTAGCTCTTTCAATTCTGCCCAAACACAGAGAGAACAATTTTCAGAGATATGTCACCAACTGCTTGCTTAATTTCAATGAATTGCACCACTTTCACTTAGTCGCCCCAAACATTCACCTTTCTGGAAAAGAAATGGAGTTGTTTTACCCTCTTGGTCCTTCTACAGTTTAGGAGATGCTTCACAATGGATGCAAAGCATCTACTGCTCTGGGTAACAGGCTGTATCTATTTGAAAGCCATACAAATTAAATAGTACTGCCTTTGTTCACACAGAAATAGCAAGGAGCTCTTTTGCAGTGCTTAAGTGCCCTTTAGTCAATTGAATCTGTGCAATAAAGGAGAGAATGCAGTTCCACTGAATCCCCACCACCTCTGTTGACCTGTCAGTTATAAAGTAAGACTTTCTAGAAGCTTCCTGTATATAAACAGAAATATTTATTATGTGTGAAGCTTTTAACAATGCGAAGATTTGAAAACAGGGTATTTTCTAGATCTGAACTGAAAGCTAGAATGACACTCAGGTCTCAGGAGGCAGTATGAAAAAAATTTAAGATATTGGATAAGTGGAACCCATGCTTCCCCTGTAAGAAAGCAGTACACCTACACAGAATAGACATCACTGTCATAGGTCGCTTGCTTTGGTCATGAAAGAACAGTCATATGAACTGTTCCTTTTGAACCAGAATGAAGTACCATATTTAACCTGTGGCCATATGGCTCCTTGTACCTGAGCCAGCTAAGGTATCATCACAGAGCATTACATACCACGATGAAAACACACCTTGCAGTCATCTCCCTGGAAGGTTTGGTCCTTTACATTTAATCTGTGCGTCTCTCATGATTTTATTTCTTTACGGTATTTCTCTCCACTTTGTCTATTGCCCCCAGCTTCATTTCATGCCATTACGTGCATTACCACATAGAGAAATTATCGGATCCTCCATTATTCTTAAAAGGATTTCAAGCAAGAAACGACTAGTGTGAAACCTACTTCATCTCTGGAGATCTGAGCAATCTTGCTCTGCAGGTGGCTTGGGGAAGATGAAATCCTTGTTCAGCTTGAATGCAACATATGGAGCTGCAGCAGACTCCCTCCCTCCAGCTTTGATCGTGTCTGTAGGCTGAGCACCAGGGATCAATAGACCTCAGTCCCCAGTGTGCCTTGAACACACACAGCTCAATGTTAAGTCTCTGACAAAAGTTGCCCTGCACTCTCATCTAGTAAACCATTCAGCATCAAAATCATTGGGGTTTCTTCTCTTTTTTTTCCCTCCCAAGAATTGAGGTGCAGTTTTAACAGCTGTGCAACAGTGCTCTTAAAACAGATCTGTTTTGCTGCCAGATGCATTATTTAGTAATATTGATTGTTGCTTATTTGCATCAATTGAGACAGGTACCACTGACCAAACATATGTAAAGATTTCTGCATGAATGGAACTGCCTTTAACTGGAGCCCAGCTGGTACTACACACCCCTGAAAAAGTCAGTGTGGATAAGGGGCAAAGTGGAAAGCTAGAACAGAAGTATCTACAACTGCCATGTCATGAATTACTAGAATGTCACTCAGGACCACTATAGAAAGCATGGGCTGGAAGCAGTTCACAGCTTTGCCTTATTACATCTGTTGTAGGTTACAATACAGTCACACAAATATACATTTACAAATATACCTCTGTTCTAGCCCCATAAACATACCTGATATGCCAGACATCCCACAAAAGAGCGAGTGTGAGATCAGGTCACTCTCACACACCGTTATATGTGGCTGAAAGTTAGGCCAACTTCACCAATGTAAAATATACACTGAAGTGTCCCTAACACTTGGGTCGAGTGCTAAGGTGGAGTGGGCGCTGTCAAGTGCATTGATTCATGCACTGATTCCTTCTTCTCCTGATGAAGACTTTACCAGTCAATTCAGGCCCTTAGACTAACAGTGATACTTCAGTAACCATGCAAGAATAAATATAAAAGAGAACAAAGACATAAAGTCCAGTTATAAGCAGATACACAGAAACCAAAATATTCTACTTTGAATTGACAAATTTTTTTTAAAAAACATGTTATTTTTGTATTCTTATAACTCAGTTCTATGGAGGATACATTTAAAACAAAGTCATGTTAAATACCTTGTTTAATTAACAGCTACAGTCACTTTTGTACTGATGAGTTACATAAAACTGCAGAAAAAGACACATTAAAAGGGAAAGTGTGCAAATCCCTCATTAACAAGGTACTGAAACACTGCTATAATTTTTCTCTGCTATTATATTATACTGTACTATTCCTTCTCATTTATCAAAGCTTAGACCTTTGGTCTTAACAATAACAGACATTTATACGCAACCAAACTACAAAAATTTTATTCATCTGCTGCTGTATATTATGCGGTATTAGTTGCAAAATAAGAGATGTTGTTACTTTAAAAAATTAATGCTTATTTTATTATTAAACTTCTGAGCATCACCTTCTGCTGAGGAATTGTCACACTACAATGTACGTCCGGATTATTGTCATGTTATTAATTTTGTAGCTTCAGCGCTTCTTGTGCCTCTCTCCTCTAAGGTCCTTGCCTGCAGCCCTGCCTCCACTGGGCCTCCTGATCTCACCTCTCCTGGAATGCTGCAGTCCTGCCCCTCTTGAACACAGTACTGAGAACTGAGGTCCATTCAATAGGGAGGAGATTTTGCAGCTCTTCTCTCCAGAAGCCTGTGAATTAGAAGTCTAAAACAGCACACAGTATGCTGAGGATCTGGTGTTACGCTCTTTTTACTTGTATTTATAAATAATGCAGCCAATCAAGGACCATAGCAGCTCTTAGGTTCCCCTTCTGAATAATGAAGTCTTTCCCAAGGGCGCTTCTGGCTGCAGGTTCCCTAAGTCATGATCTGGGAGGTCCCTTTCTTGTTCTCTGTGTTAAAGATCGAGGAAAACCAGCCAGTTCCTCAAGCAGCTTCCTTGGGTAACTACCTTAAGTTTCATAGGGTGAATCTGAAGCTTCTGTTGACCCTGAAGATTTCCCTGACAAATCAAATGTCTTCAAACAACCCCTTCAGAGGTCCCATCTGATACGCCAAAATGACAATCCACCTTCCCCTGGAAGGTCTAAAAGAGAGATTGCCTAAGCAATCTCTTCCACCTGTAGATTTTTGTTTCTTCAAGTCCACCACAGATTTGAAGGGTGCTTTAAGAGAAAGCAAAGAGGTTAAGGGACTGCACTACTGAAGTCTAGACAGACAACATCCACAGCCTTTCCTTTGTCACTAAGCGGGTCACCTTGTCATGGAAGCCAATGATTTAGCCCATCTAAATCCCATATACTCCCGTGCAAATCTTACCATTTGTTTTCCTGCCATTTTTTGTGGCCCTCAACTGAACTTCATGTCAAGCTGAGCTAGATGGTAGAGACAGTAGGCTACTTGATACTACAAAAATTACTCACATAAGGAAAGTTCACAGAAACCTGTCTCAGTCATTACTCTTCAAACACACGCATTAAAATATTGTTTAATTGTTTTCTCGTTCAAGTGTAAGAAAATCTCAAAGTTTGTAGTACACAGGGATGCCAGCAAATCAAATAACATTTTGCACACAAATCCCAAGAGAAATACACTTGCAGTAACATATTTGGGACCTTTCTCATGCATAAACCTGGCTCACTGCATTTAATACTGGAGTTATAACCTATGTAGTTTTTCTCTTGTTCTTCCACAATGGAGAGGACAAACTGTACTAATATAACCAACTGGAGGTCTTGTTTTCCCTTCCCATTCAAACCTTGTACCATAATCAATAGGTATTTTGAATAAATAAATACTGCTGAATCAGGTCCTTGATTAGTTTTTTATTTATACCACAAAGACCACAAGATTCAGGGGTTGCCAAGGCAACACCTCTTCAACCTCCTTACATTTATGTTTTGATCTGAAATCTCTCATTACACAAATGTATCACCACACCATTCAGCATGACAGGCTATTTTACAAACATGCCTTCAGATAACAGACAGCTATACTCTTCTCTTAAGTGGGAGAGAAAGGCTGGATAAAGGTTGCCTTTTACTAAGGGGGAGAGAGGAGAGGCAAAACAGCATTCCAAGCTCTACAGGCTTTAGTGGGACATTACTACTTTCATATGACTTTGCATCCCGAGCCTTCCATTACAGCCAATGAATTTCATATTACTTGGCCAAAAACCCTCAAAAGTGAAGGAAGGAAACTAAACAAAACCAAAAAACACCAACTGCACCACACAAGTAGAGTCTGAGACTGAAATGCTAGAATTTTGAGTAACTGACACTAACAACTGTGTATAAATCTTTACTGAACCACTGGAAATCTGATACTCCAGCATATGTGTTTTAGAACTACCAAGCAGGCAAAGTTTAGTAACCCACAGAAGACTTACTAGGAACCTACTGGCACTTTTTGAACCTAGATTTTGAGGTTTAAAATGGTGCTTAGCAATAAACCACTAGCCTTCTATACTGAGCAGTATTCATTACATAATATTCTACCTACAGTTATGCTCCAGAATTCTCTGGCAAGGTCAGGTTCCTGCAGGAGGAGGAGGAGTCTGTTAAAGACGGTTACTTCTGTGTCATCTTTTAGTCTGCAAGACTAAAGTCTGAGTTTCAGCAGACTACAAACTGATCCAGAATGAATAAGACATGGCTGGCTGCCTGGGTTAGCAGCAGGATGGCAATAGAATAGTTCCAAATGTATCCCTCCAAACTCTTGCTTGTGCCCTAGCATCCTCTGTGCTGCCAGGAGGCTTCCCAGAGTTGGTATTAGTAAAATCAGCTAATTCTACATCATCTGCAGGCATTTCAGTATAAGCTGAGAAAGCTGATTTTTCTAAAGAGAATATTATTACATGAAAGAATATGCATAGATACTTGTAGGTATGGAGAAAATACGAAAATTGAAATGATATCTGCTTATGTGTTTTTACTTCTTCCCTCACTCCCATTTCTGGCTTGTAATCTCCAGTTCAGCTTTTCTCACCGTGACCCTGTGACACACCGACCATTCTCAGCAGTAAACAAAATAAATCCTACGGTGTGTCTCCAAAGGAAAAGGAGCGAAATTCCCACTGGGGGGCGCATACAGCACTAGCAAAGCCACCGCTCCTTCATCCCGACAATTATGTCAGTTCCAGGTCAGGGACAACGGCCCCCAGCCTGCAATGACGAAATAACACCACTTACAGACACTTCTAGTTGGATCTACCAGCAACTTCTCAATTACCACAGGGGGCCCGTTTGTATGGTTTCTACAAGAAGAAATCTCTCCTCATTTGTGAAGGATGGCACTGGAAAACACTTTACACGGCCTGATCCTTCGTGGGCTATGCCATCTGCTGTGCTCTCAGCGTGCTGCTCAATGTTCCGGGCATGGACTATGTTGGACCATCTAACTGCATCCAAAGCCTTGCTGCACTGTTTACAGAACTAGTTGCACTACACAGCCAACTCCTGCTGTAATCCCAAAAGATGCAAGTGGTGTCAGACTCTGGATGTGCACAAAATTCCTAATTTCACGCATTACAGAGGAATGTACCATTTATGTTGTTCTTTACATCCCCCACCATCATGTTGTTTTCTCACTCCCTAAATTGTTCAGGTGATGAATCAAGTGACCACCTAGTAGCTGTTCCAAGTCCTTCAGGCCATGCTTTCTATCACCTCTCTGTTTTGAGTGTAGGAGACTCTGCAGAGTGCAGATTTTACACCTGAAGTTCAAGGCTCCAGAATTTTAAACAAACAAAGAGCCTGCCCCCCAAAAAAAAAAAAGTGAAGCTTCTGGAGAGACATGTTCTATGTAGGATAACAAGAAGGCTGACATCAGAATCAGGTATCATGCTACCATCCAGTCAGTCCTGACACCTTTCCATATAAAGTGGGCCATGGAAACTGGAGAAGAGCCAGTACAGCAGAAAACCTTCAGGGTTATTTTGCATAGGACTATGCAAATTCTTCACAAAGCTGAGGACTTTAGATCTGAACAATGTGCTTATCAAATTTCACCAGCACTAAAAGTCATATAACTAGCTTTAGAAGACAGCATGTTATTCTGAACAATATTGCTGAACAAGTAGTTGAGTAAAATCAATGACTTGCCCTAGGGATTTTTAAGACATATGTTTCCTTAATTAGTGGCAGATATGCAGGTCAACAAAAAGGAAGATGGATTTCTGGATAAACAGACTAACTGTGATGTTAAAATGTGGTGTGAAAAGAGAAATTGTGAATGAAAACATTTTGATGTTCATTTTAGTGAAATGATGGGAATATTCAGGAAGTGCTTGGAATCAAGAAACTGTCACAGCCCCATCTGTCCATCAATGGCACCATGTGACAACCTCTTCAGCCTCAATGCTCTTACCATTTACACCTTGCTGATCAGAATGCATTCCTTCTTGTCCAGCAATATATTTGTATTGATTAATGTAATTTAATGACCATGCCGGTTGCATCAGTAATGTTAAAACAAATTGATCTTAGCTAAAAAAGTCAAGTCAGTCTTATTTTTTCTGACCCAGTGCTGTCACCTCATCTGCTCATTGACACATGTTGTACCCCGAACTGGCCCTCAGCATCCAAAAGGCAGAGTAACCCCAGACCTATCCCTGTAGGGAATCAGGGAGGTGAAATAACATGTTTTCACTGTGAAGCAGGCTCACTTCTGTGGTGCCAAACTACTTCCCAGCAGTGTCTAAAATAACACAACTAACAATCATCATTTGTTGTTTCCTCCCGGAGAGAAATTTTTGCAATTTCCTAGGGAGTTTTGATCTGCTTTGTTTCAGATTTTTTTTTCAGGCTTTTGTGGGGAAGAGTGAAATAATTCATGTCTTAGGATTTGGGATTTCTTCGTTTTTCATCAAAGCAGATATAAGAATCAAGAAAATGTCACTTTGCCCATGAAAAGAGTGATTGAGATCAGCAGCAGCGGTCAGTTCTTGGAAGAAATTGCATGCAAGCATCTTTCCCTCCAGGTTCTTTTCCACAAACACTGGCTAGGAAATCTGTATTTCCAGCATCAATCTATCTATACTGGTACATAAAATAAAGGCAGGTATCTATTTCCTAGCCTGACTGGAAGCATCGCAGAGTAACAGAGCAAAGAACCAGTAAGTTACACTCCATAAGCCACTCAAGTATACGTGCTCAAAGCCATTTGTTGTGCTTCATCCCTTCCCTCCTCGGTCCCCTCTGTAGCACACATAAATCAAACAGCAACAGCTGCAGCATTATTTCTTCTCTGCCTTCCCATTGCTCCTTCCCAAATCCTCCCTCCTCCATGAGTAGATGAGTTGTTATACAGCTCTGTACACACACACACACACACATATATACATACATTCATATGTAAGTCATTCACTCTACGGAGAGGATGGGAAGCCCCAAATGAAAGGAACATAACTTTGTGAAAGCATGGTAAATGCCAAGCCCTTGCATCCATACTGTGGCTATGCATGGGTCTGTACTACAGAAGTACACTTTCAAAAACAGTACAGATGGGGTTAAGGAAGATCCTTCCCCTAAAGACACCAGCCTCCAGCAAAAATTGAAAGCAATTCCTGTGAAAGCTGCTGAAATGAGAGCAGATGTTACAGGAAGCGTGTATATAAAGTATCTAAGCTTGTTTACACAGTTTGCATATGATACACACATATACGTTCTAGTTTAAATTTCTAGTACCGAATTCTATGAAAAAATAAACACAGAACACCAAAGCTCTTCCAAAGATGAGCAAACAATGAATTAAATTCAATTCCTCACAGAATAACTTATTCAGTAAAACATAATACCAAAATGTCTAGTGGCTTCTTAATTAAGTCTTAACTAATGATTCCCCACTAGTAAATTCAAAATTTTACTGCTGCTTTTTTTCCAAGATGTTCATGATTTTCTATCAGTATGGCAGAGTTACCAAAACACTCATCAGTGAAGTTTTTCCCATAGTATCTTCCCATTGTATTCCTGTTGTCATTTATGTTTAACATCAGAAATACATTGTTAAGCACTTCTTTGCTTGCATTATCATAGATTATCATAGATAATGCAAGCCAGGTTCCAAGGACAGCACTAAGTATATGAAACAGGTAATGAATAATCTGTCTAGACAAGAGATGCGAAAACACTGCTGCTCTTCTCTCAGTTCTGCCAGCTGCTAACAGCTTGGACAGCAAGCTGAATACTTGTTAATGCTTACACCTCTTATATTAAGAAAAGAAATAATTAGCTTTGTCTAAACCAAGAAAAAACTTAAATCTTACCCACATCTATTTAAGGATTAAATCCCCATTCTACTGATAGGTTATAATGGTGAGCAAAGCCAAGGGCTATTTCACATTCTCATCTGGCACACAGATAAATCAGTAAGCCTCAGGTAACATGTGACACTCACCTGGTGCAGCTTCTGCCAAAATTCAGGTGCATCCTCCATTTTTCTTAAGCTTGGTGGAATGTACCAAAAGCAGATGTTTGCATACTCCGGCTGAACAAAAGAACAAGTGATTGCTTATAAAATGCAATAGATGGGACAGGGATACATATAGCTTTTTAAAGATTTCTGCTTTATTTTTTTGGGGGGGTGAAACCTCTGAGTTTATACCCGTTTCTTTAAAGCCTCCTTCTCCAAGTCACCTTTTGTTTCCCTTTTTTCTTAAACTAGAAAATATTTTTCATATAATCCATTTCTCTTCCTGCTGCCAGGGGCTCCTCTTTAATTTCTTCTTCCTATATCCATCTTTAACTCTGTTTTACTCAGTAAAAAACTTTGGCTAGAAAAAGTATAAGAGAGGCACAGAAAGGTAACTTACAGAATTCATATTTGAAGCAACTTTAAAGAATACATTTTCCTTTTAGTGATTTGGGGTTTTTTAACGGAAATCCCCAATGGTGCCTTTTATACAAAACACAAAAACTCAGTTTTTGTGACCATTTAACACTTGCACACCTAGTCATTTTTCTACTGAACAATGCCCATCTCCTTTCATATCATAGAGCACACTATATAGTGCTGGAGTTAATGCTGAATTTCTTGATTTCTGCATTTTCTAAGAATCTCAAGACACCTTGCAGGGTGTGCACCATAGTCTGAATGTATCTTGTCTAATATCTAAGCAGGCTTTTTGAGCAAAGACTGAGACTCCACACCTCTGCTTCTCTCCAAGGAAATTTTGCCTTTAAACTCAGCGGAGTTAGTTGCAAGGCTCCCAGCAAAAGTGGCTGTTCACCATGCATTACAAAAAAGGCATTTTGTGTTTATGAGGTTTCTATATCATATATGATTGATAAAATGTTCCCACCAGGCCAGTCCAGGGTCCCTATACATTTCCTGCTAATTTGTAACTTTTTTTTTTTTGTTTACCGGTATAGAGAACAATAATATGAGGAAGAGATGTACGTTCTGATCCCATCCAACATGACCCATAAATCACTAAGTCAATCTTGATCAACTCTATTTGCAGCACAGCATTCAGATGGCATCTAGATTATAATAAGGATTATGATAATTTGGATTGTGAACTCACACACCCCACTCCTCTCCCACATGCCATCCTCATTAGTACCAGCTGAAATAAAAAAATGCTGTTAAAAGGGAGCTTGGTAGTGAGTCACACCACCTCCTTGCCCCACTCTGGATGTGGCTGCTGTTATAATCTCAGGCAGTCTCCTGAATGAGGAGAGCCCACCAGCTGAGACATGTTCTTTCATGAAAGGCCACTGAGAGCTGCTCATATCATTTTCCGCTTCACTTCAAAGAATGCATTAAATACAATTTAATCATCAAGAAGAATATCATTGTCAGCAGGAACTGAGCTGCAAACCTGCCGTGTGCTGCCGCTGAATGGAATAAAGATCAGTTCTTAAAGTCCCATTTCTTTCCCCAAAGAATGTGCATTGAGTACACACATAAACGCAGACCCTGAAAAGGCAGTGCCTTCCCCATAAGCACAAGCATTAGCTCACTGTTACAGGGTTTACTGCAAAACTATTTAAAATCAGATGGCAGGAGCAGACAGATGGCATACATTACCATATTGCCATTGCCTACACTGCCTTATTGATTACCTCAGTTTCCTTCTTTCACAAATCAAATACATCATTGCCCTCTGAAAATACCATTCATCCCAGAAAACTACCCCCAGCCATGCCTCACACTCTATTTCTGGTTGTCTTGTCACAGGTCTTATCCAAGCAGGTGAGCAAATACACCACAGAAGAGCTCAAGACAACTCAAGCACAAGTGCCATTTCCAGGCCATAGAACAATTCTCCTTACAGGGTTTCCCTCACTGCATGTATCAGAGGATCATCTTCCTAAGCTTTCTGTCTGAAGCCCAACTTCCCTTCAGAAAGGGCTCACAGAGCTGGGCCTCACTGCCTCACAGCAGCCTTTCTTTGAATTCTCATTGCTTATCCCCCCGCACACCTGAAAACTTTCTTAACCCCTTCAACCACTCAACTCAACTCCTCAACCCACAGAAGAGCTCAGAGAACTCGAGTTCTTTCTCATAGTCCATACTACAGCACTCCCTTCAAACCCACTTTTAATCCAAGTGTCCCATTCCTGCAGGAACTACACAGCAGCCTCCACTCTTAGTAAGTTTTCACACCTACAGCAGATCTGGGCTCTCTGCTAAGATCTACAATAACAAGAAATGGACAGCTTTTAACAGACTTGCCACTTTACAAACCCCATCCCGTGCTGCTGGCCTGAAATTCTTCAACTGAGCAGCAGTTTTCAAAGTTAAAGAGAAAAGTTTACATTGCGTGAATAGTATAAAATATTCTTCATATTTTTTATTTTGTCTAGCCTACCCTGGAATGCTCATGGTGGCACTTACTCCACTTCCCATCCTCCTCCATGTACTCTCTTCCTCCTGATCCCACATACCAGCCTGTCTTGCATACAAGTACACTTCCAACAATGCAAAAGTTTTTTATAAAAATGACAGGTCTTTGCGACATCCTGAGATATCAGCCTTATTAACCAAAGAGCTGAGGGCAGGTGGAAAAACAGTACTGAAGCTCTATTCCCTTCACTCGCTCTGCCCCAAGCAAGATCACCAAACAGGAAACAAGCTGACAGGTTTAGTAAAGACAAGTGAAACACACAACTTTGGGGTGGTTTTTAGGAAGATGGGAGTCGAAACAGAATTAGGGGAAAAAATATGAACTTTAGCAACGAAAAGTCCATTTTTACGATCAAACTACTTTTCCATCCAGCACACAATCTTATCTGTAGGTCTGGCAAGCACTGCTTTTTTGCAGCCAGCCTCTGAGCTCTTACAGAAAAGTACTCCATCTATACCCCCTGAGGCAACACAGGACCAGAAGCCAGGAAATTAGGTAGAGTGATGGTAGGGAATACAAAACATGTTATGCGTGTTCAATCATATCTGTGGATCTCCAAAACATAAAATTATTAGATTATACAGTTTAAATACAAATTGATAATTGACTAAAAAGAACAAAATCAAACAATGGGCACTTCCTAATGAAAACAACAGTTCAATTCCATTTTCACTTACCTCCAAAAGAAGCTGAAACCCCTCTCTTTTTTTAATTTCCTCCACTAGATATCTGTAATTAAAAAGTCAGGGATTTAAAGCACAGAACAAAACAATACAAACAGACAACCACAAAAACCATGTTCTTAAACATGTATTTCTTTTCCCCTTTTTTTTTTTTCCCACACTGAGAAAACAACAGAGTTAAACCTCCTTTCTACCTGCTGTGAAAATGCAATAGCTATCAGTTCCTGGAAACAAAAGAAGGCTACAGCAAGACAAGGAACACTGAGGAGAAGCCAAATTCTGTCCTCAGGCATAGATTTTCAGCGGAGCCACATGGCACAAATTGATCCTATTTGCATCAGGTTGTGAACTTTCCCAATGCAAATTTCCACTGATGTTGCTCTTTACAAATTGATACCTCCATCCCTTGTTCTCAAGTGCTGATGCTGTGCTGACATGTTATTTCATGGTCACCCTGACACCTCTTGCATTCTGCTATCACCAGGATCTCTTAGTTTAGCCCAGAATCTAAAAATTTGGACATGCTTCAAGCTCAACAACTTTCCCAGTACTGCCCACATTCCACACTGTACACAAGAGTGCACCTTTCCATTCAGCCGCTGCTTAGGTACAACAATCCCTGGACTTCCTATGCTAACAATGTATTAAAATGGGAATTTCTTTTCTTTCTCACCTGTCAAGCATGAAAAACCCAGAAGCCTTCAATGGAAAAATGGGTTTGAATCAAAATTTTGATACAAACAACTTCAATTTACAGAAATTTTTTTAAAACATGGCCAAAATTTTGCCATGGTACACATCACACAGGAATTCTGAAGCAAAGAGGAGGACATAGATGGGACTTCTCTCTTTCTTCTCCTCCCTTCAAAGCCTTCCAAAGAAAAATTTCAAAGAATTCACCTCAGATGCACGCTGCTTTTCCATTCCAACAAAATTTTAGTCTTCTACATGAAGATACTGCTGTCTAACATTAATAAACCCGACACAGTTAAACTGTGCTGCATTGATGGGGAACAAATCTGTTCTCCTCTTGCATTCACTATTTGGCATTTTCCTGCCTGAAGCTGCATTACTGGTCATCACACTAGTAATTCTTTTAGTTGAGAAAGAGAAATATTGTGAAAATAACCTCCCTTGGTCCTACCCACATGCCTGGAACTTGCCCCCGCAGGGACACCTCCAGCACAGTTGTCTCTGCAACGCCTTCTCCTCAGCAGACGTGCTGCAGCAACAGGCTGGCTGGGGAAGCAATAAGCAATACCCGAGATGGCACACATTTTTCAGAGCAGCGCCTGGGGAGTTGTCACGCTGTTTATCATTAGCAAGTGCTGTGCCTGTGACTCATCACCTCCCAGCACACACCCCAGCAAAGCCACCGCTGCGGCGGAGGGCCAGTGCCCACAACACACAGCTCTGGAGGTGGTGTGGTGTTCCTCTCACTGGAGCAAGTCAAGTGTCTGGTCGTTCCTGCCACGACCATTCAGATCCTCCTGTGTGCATTTGTTTGTTATCTGGCTGTTAATGCCCACATTGTCATTTAGGTTGAAAGAGAGGCATGATTATCTGTAGGGTAATTATCTTATGGCAAACAAGCCTGCTGCTTCTGTCCTGTTTATTAGAAGATACTTCTCTGTGTCATAAAACCAATATTCAGCAACATCAGCAGGTTATTCATATGACAATTGCCTTCAATTTATTTTTTTCTTTAATAAATTATGAAAGAGAAACCTATGCATAATCACTTTTTTTTTTTCATTTTAGGTCTTGAATTTTTAGAGCAATTTTGCAATGCTTAATACCTTTCCCTCTTACCTCGAGTGCCTTTATTTTATACAACCTGGGTATAAAATCTGACATAGGCTACCTGATGTTGGTCAGGTTCACAACACTGTTAATCATGTTCTTAACTACACTGCCAATAACCTAAGAAGGCAGCCATTAGAAAATCCATCGCCCATGATTTATCTTGCCAGCATCATTTGATGGCAGTGGAGCAATTTACTTTGTGCATCTTTCCACAGCTGACAGTGAAGTTTTATTATCGTGCCACAGTTGTAGTATGTTAGAAGGGTTTGAGTCCTAGTGAAGACCAAAGTACACAGAGAAATGTCATTTGCTATGATTAAGCCTTGCAGAAAATGAGGGGTGGAGATCTGCAGTGAAAGTAGACATATGTCTACTAACAGTGGGTGTCAGAAGAGGAAACAGGCAGAAAAACTCCAAAGAAGATGAAGCATAAAATGCAGAGGTGTTTATATAGTAACTATAGTTGTATTCTAAAAGCAGTTTACTTCTATTTTCTTTTTATAAAGCAACATCCCTGCATCAAAAATAATTGGGGGGAAGAACATAACCAAAAAAATTTCTGAACTGATCAGCTGGATGCTCTGATTTATTTTTTATTTTAAAATACTCTAGGTATTTTAAAAGCAAGCCTTTCCAAATAGATAGCATCACAATGTTCCTGGGACATTTAATACCCTGAAAGAGTGATTCATCTCCAGAACAAGAAGATATTACAGGAATAGCCAATAGGCAAAGTGTGCTGCATCAGAAATACATGCCTGCAATCACTCTTAAAAAAAAAAAAAGAAATCTTGCTCTTAAATTCTACAGTGAGTGGACTAATTCCAGAATTAATCCAAGTCTGAGTTCAGGAGCACTGAAATACTACCCTTGCAATCAAAGTAACATCTAAAGTAACAAATGAGGAGAACGGCTGCACAGCTGAGTAGTTAGCAAAGCGGGTACAGTGCCCATGTCCATGCAAACTCAAGATGGCAATGTGAAGAATCTATTTCATCAGATAATGTCTAAAAATTAAATTTCTTCCTAATGGAAAAACAAACCAAAAACCAGAAGAGACAAGCCAGTCCCTCTTCAGAAGTGTTACCAACTGCATCCTAATGTTAAGCAGAAATATCGATCCCAGAAAGGTCATTAATCACCACACAGTCAGTCAAATGACCTTGGCCAGTGACCTTGATGAGGCTGAATTCTCCAACTGATAGTGGAAAGAATTACTGACTCTGAACAGACAAAGAACAGTACAATGCTTCGCAACAAAATCAAGGTGCAATTTAACCAGAAGATATTGAAAAACACATAACCAGCCGAAAAAATGAGTGGATTTAAAAAAATAAAATAGAGAAAAAAGTCACAGCTTTTTTGAGCTTTTCTAGTTTTGGTTCTTTCTTTTTATTCCCTTCAAATCCACTCTGGTTTTAAGTCAGGGGTGTTTTTATTTTTTCTTTAAGTAACTTCATTACTGTGAGACTATTCCTTTAATTTTTATTGAACTAAACATTCAATTCTTTTCTACTTGTTATTTCATATAAAAAGTAAAATGTCAATATCAATTATTTGACTTAAGGCAGTGTGTAGGTAGTTTGGTGAAGTTTTTATTGTGCTTTGTCTTGTATAAATTCTGAACAAACATTTTACTTAAAGTGAACTATTTTTAATGGGTCATTATCTTATTTCAAAATTATTTCTTCTAAGAGAAGAGAAAACAACATGTATGGAAGTTTCTTCCCAGAAACCAAGACATCACCATCACTTTATAAATACCTTTTACCAAGAATTTTGCTGAATTCACTTGTGAAACTCAGTTCTGAAAGACCAAAAACCTGGTGAAAGTGAAGAGGACAGGTGTGGGGAAGATCACAAGGAAAAGGTATTTCAATCCCTAACAGAACATACTGAAAGCATTGTGAACTTCAGCAAAGTTGTGGAGAAAAAACACTCAGTATGTGAGAACAATATTGCTTTCATACACCTCTACTAGCTCCTAATATTAACACAATGTCCTCATACGAGTTTTCCATGATCAGGTTTTTGCATTTCCTCATTCATGAGGAATGATGTGAACAGGAAAATTTGCTTCTTGCCAGACACAGCTCAGATTCTGGCACACAGGACTTCTTTCACACCAACACCAGAACATGCAGTTGAGCTAAAAGAAGGTGTTTTGGTAAATCTGTCCTATGTTTGGTTCAGGTAACATAAATGTTCCACAATACAGACTGATAGCCTAATTTTGACTTCTGTGATTACCAATATCTACACTTACTGCTAAAAACAATAATTGCCATTAAATATTGTAGCAAAACACTAATTATTGTTGTTATTAGTTCCTCCTATTATACACAAACAAAAGGATAGAGGGGAAAATGTAACAACGGGGTCTGTTCCAGGATATGGAGTGTCACCAGTGCCAGCATTTCAGCCAATCAAACAGACTAGACATATTCCAAACTGTGAGGCAGTACCTCGCCAAAGCCAGTGCCCTGTTTACTCTCTCCTCGAGGCCTGTTGTTCCCAATGCTTTCCACATAAGCCAGAATTTGAACGCATCCGGACGTCTGCTGCACTGAATGGACTTGTCGCCCGTGTCGTAGCTGACATCATAGAACTTGTCCTGCTGGAACAGGTACGCAGCCTCAGCAGAGTAACATTTCTTCAGGAGGCCCTATGAGGAAACACGATAGAGACTTAGATTGATGAGAAGCTCCTTCAAACCTCTTCACAAGCCAAAGCCTTTCTTTTCCTTTCTGTACCAATTGCTTATTTAAAAAGATCTGGATATGCAAGATATTATCCAAAGCTTATGGTGTGGTTTAAGAACCCCAGATGGACCTAAACTCAGTAAAGTCAGCACTGACAACAGAGAGATGATTTATTATTATTATTATTATTATTATTATTATTATTATTTTGACTCAGATCTCAAGAAGCCATGGGAGTGGGTACCACAGAAACAGTTGCCCTAAAACATATATGGACGTGAAGGAGAGAGAAGATGGAGACATCTATGTCCCCTGCTCCAGTCTTTAGATCACAGAATCACAGAATATTCCAAGTTGGAAGGGACCCACAAGGACCATCAGGTCCAACCCAAGTGAACGGCCCATACTGGGACTGAACCCACAATCTTGGCATTATAACTACCATAATCAAGAACAACCCCTGAGGAACTTCCCACATGTTCACAAATGGCTCAATCTGTTCCTGCTTTGGTTATTTGCAGGTAGGGAAGATTTTAGTCCCAAGAAATAAATGTTTAGCCCTTACCACCAAATAGTCGCTGCGGATTTAGCATAGGTTGTCTGACTGCTTGAGCAGAAAATCTGCAAGGAGATTAGTACCACCCAATCTTTTCTTCTTTCACAGTTCAGACAAATATAACATTTGAAAATAAACTTAAGAATAGATACTTTCACATATGATAATCATGATTTCTAAATAAATTTATTTTTATTCAGCAATCTCCAGCCTACAGCTTCTGAGGAGCAACCTGGGCAGAGATGGGCAGCAGAAAACAGACAAAGATTAATGAGCAGTGTGACAAGTTCCAGCAGAGAACAAGGCTGGGAAACAGAAAGCAGAGAGGCTCTTATACGTTTAAAGGTGCAGAGGAAGAGAGGAGACACAGGACCGGCCACTGGCTGAAGAATGAAATATCAAAATATACTCTGCAATACTATGAAGTAGAGAGAACAGCTGGCAGAAAGCAGGCTACAAGAGCAGAGATGGGGGTGGCCCTACGAGGGGCCCAGGAGACAGAAAACACAGATCTGTCAGTGCTAAGCACAAGAGCACAACTCATTTTCCAATGCAATATCACTCTTCAATCTGAAACAACAAAAAAAGCATTTTGCATTTCACCCTTTTCTCTGCATCTGCTGCAAGTCTGATTTTGAAATGGCACAGTGTCTGGTATCACTCTTAATCAAAGTGTCATATTCCCACAGCAGAGGTACAATTCTTGATACACATTCCAATAACCTACTTATGACTTTGGGACTGGCAATAAAATGGAGTAAAAAGGTCCAGACAAAAAATAAAAAAGATAATTAATCGACTGGCATACACAGAATAACTCTGCCTCTCTCCTAAACTTTTCAATTGCCTCCGAAAAAAGCAAAGCAAATTAAAAAGCCCACCTACACATCTATTTTGTAGAGCACAAAAGGAGAACACCACCACCAAGGGCTCTCCACAAATTCTGTAAGGGTTTGACAATCCCATTGTAATATTTGTCTGATAAAAGTACAGCAAATTTGGTCTGAACTCTTTAGGCACAGAAGCAGCATGTTCAGCCTTTTGAAAAGACAGTTTATATGACAGCTTGGGGAAAAAGAAGGGCCAGTGACTGCTCTCCCTTTGCAGAGTGATAATGTGCAGCTGCAGCACAGGGTACCCACAAGCTGGAAAGCCAGTGCTGAATGCTGTGTTTTGCAGCATATAAGATTCTAACACCTACTTTCCAATTTTCTCAAATAAAGAAAGGCAAGAAGATGACACTAGAAACCACAGAATAGTCAAGCACTGAGGCATCCATACTTCACGGTTTCTTCACAGCTTGGTTTCCTCTGGCTAGCAGCTGCACAACAAGGAACTGGAGTCATTCTGTCAAGATATTGTGCTCTATTCATTTAGACCTTCATGCCTTTACTTTTGGGAGAAAAACAAGTTTACTAGACATAGTGTTTAAAAAAGAAAAAAAAGGCAAAAGGGCAGCAACATCCACAAATCTAAGCTAACCGCTTTGTCTCTCACTGACTTAAAATTTTGCACAGTGTATCTGCAGTGAGCGTACAGCAGGGCTGATCAATGTGGCACTATCTCCTGCCTTATCAGAATGCAATGCAGCTGCACAATAGAGGAGGTCACAGAATAGTAGCTCCCCTCATGCCTGTAATCCAGTAAATAGTAACCATTGTTTGTCACAAAAAGCCTAAACATGGTTGGCAATATTACAAAAGATTGAGAAGTTCACTTAAGACCACAAGACAGCTGCAGAGTTACATAGTTTTAAAAAAATGTTTTAGAGCGAAAATGCAATAAATATTTTGATGGCCCTGATGAACTTAAATTCCTGGGAATGTAGTTCAATAAAAAAAAAAAAAAAAAAAAAAAAAAAAGCAGGTATTTTCCTAGTCTGTTGATGAATCTGAAGGTGACAATCCATGTTTGTTTGATGATCCTTTTCCATCTGCTTATCTTACTAAGAATTCAACATGCTCAAGAAATCCTGCTGAAGATACTGATAGTATCAATCTCCAGCGGCAAGTACAGTGACATCCTCCTGCATGTCGCTAGAGCAGAGAGGAAAAGAAACACAAATCATCTTTTGCGAGAAAGAGAGAAATATTCCAGAAGAAAGGTGGAGGAGGAAGAGAAGGAAAAAATAAGGGAATGGATGAAAAAAAAAAGTCATCTCAATTTCCCTAGTCAAATGATGAAAAAGTAGAAGGAAAAAAAAAAAGGAAATAAATATACATTAAATATGTTTTCTAACTCAACACTCCCAGTCCAAAGAAGACCCCAACAGTTTTCTACACAGTAACTGAGCTGCTCCATCTGTTCAGAAGAATTGCAAAAGTTTCATTAGAACTGCCCCATCTGACAACTTTGAGTTTCTTTCTTCAGCATCTTTTATCTTTCTACCCTTTTTAATGCAAGTGCTCAGCCTTATAGTCAGTCTGTTAAAGTTTGGGAAATGAAAATACTATTTTCATAGAGGCCCCAGTCCACTGTGAAGTTTCAAAGAGCTTTTGATTTTGATGAAGTCGGTGGAGAGTTTCTGCATGTTCTAATTAATGGCAAATTGATGAAAATATATTGATACTGAAAGCAAGAGCTCCAGTTTCATAATTCAACATATTTTTCTCATTGAACAGACTTACCTACAGCAAGTCTTCTGATCTCTTTCCATTTTCATTGCAAGTTAAAAGTGAATTTCAATTTCATTAATAAAATATCTTTTTCCCCAAGACAAGCACCTCCCTAATTTGCCTTATCTGAGGCAATAAAGACAATCTTTTGAATAGCATACTTGAAAATTGTCAAAAGCAGTGCAGTGTGAAAGGACACTATAGCAACTCACTTCAAGAGGTGAAAAGGAGCTCTCAGTTGGACTAAACCCAAGCAAAAGCAATGAAAATAGAGCATTTTCTGCAGCTGTTCTGGAAAAGAATCAGGGACATAGATATCTCTATGATTTTTCTAATGATGAGGAAGAGATTACATGTGGATGGCTACCATCATCACCTTAATCAATTACATGCTGTACTAAACTGAGATTTCATTAGCTACATTGAGACTTTATTCTTAACTAGTAAGTAAAAATTCTGCTTATTACCTAGAACTGATTCTTAACTACCTAAACTAGTTCTTCACTCTCACGGGTCACGGAACTTCGGCACTGGTGATAAACAGTAGTTCTCTGTTTATATGTAGGTAATATTCATACAGATACGGATGACAGCAAGAACAAATTGGAGCAGCTCTGTGGTTTTAAGGGAGTATGCACAACCCAACACCAATTCCTAGCATTTTAAGAACATATAAGACCAAAACTGACTTCACCAAAGTTTTGAGATTATTGGTCCATCTAGCTTTGTGTTTAAACAGTCACTGCCACTTATGACTCAGCAATACCAGCGTTTTCTGAGTAAGACTATCGTCTTGGAGAAGTGATGAAAGTTGCTCAGGGCATGGCAGTGAATGAGGAATAGCTGAGCACTTCTTGAGTGCTTTAAGCACTGAAGAACTACAGTCATTGATCTGAGCTTTTACAAAGTATTAATCAATCTCTCTTTCCCTTTGGTGAAAATGCTTCTCTCTTCTAACCAAGTCAAACATATTTCTCTTTTCTATCTCTACCTTCCTTGGAAATATTCCAATTTTGTTTCACTGAGGCTGGAAGATACCCTCTTTTTATCAGCATTTCACTGCAGTTAATCTTTTTTTCTAGTTTTTTTTAAAATCTGTACAGGAAAATATTTAATTACAAAGTTTTTCTTTCTAACAAGCCGGCTGCAATGTCTTAAATATATTAACACCATTAAACCCCATTGAAGCAATGCGGCAAAAGAAAAACCTAAACCAAAAAAAAAGCCACTATTACTTTTGTTAATGGGAAATTACAGTGTTACCAGTACAACTGAAACGTGATGACATCTTCTAAAGATTGTTTTTCATACAGAAAGTATGAAAAAGGAAAACTGAGCGTAATTGTGAATTATTCCACGGTTTTCAAATGTACCTCAAAGCAAATGTGAAAACAGGCTAACAAAACTTCCTAATCAGTCTTTCAAAGGGAGATAAGGCAATTCATAAATGGGACTTAACATCTGCGATTAACATTTTGCTGCTTTGATATCTTGCCAAATTCAGCACTTCAGAATCTACCTGAGGTCCCTTGAACATTCACTAGCAGAGCAATGTGTGCCAGACTCTTCCAGCTCACATCTCAGCATCCAGTTCCCACTGATGCATCCTAACCACAGTGTGAAGGAATTATGTTCCCATATAAATGTGTGCTTCATCTTAGCCATAGGTATTTCTGTGCTTTAGGAGAAGCGGAACAAGCTCCCAAGTGAGAAACCAATACATGTACTCTTCCCTTCTCTTACTGGTGCAAAAATAGCATTTTTAATGGGAAACTGGATTCAGCTGCCTGTTCTGGTATGGAAAGGATCAAAGTGAAGCAACACTTTTCTGTCAAAGTGTCTTAAATATGCATTTGATCTTTTTTTCTTAAGGATTTATATTCCAGCTAGTTAATAAGAAAGTACTCAAATCTGTATGTGTCTGTTTGCATATAAAGACTTCACTGGTACATACACAGAATAAGTAAGAGCCAATTTTCCAGGAATTGGACACAGGGTAAAACACCCTTTCTTCCCGATGCAGCGAAATCTGCTTTCCAGAACATGTCTCACTGTACAACAGGATCTGATGCTATGATCCATAACACTTCTGTTTTCACCCCTCAAAGACCTAGGATTCAGCTCTACAAGTACTTCCAACACAACATGGCCTAGCTGGGGTTTAGAAGTGGAGTAGGATCACTCTACCAGACCTTACACTGCAGAGAAGGGAAATACAAGAAGGTTGCCGGAGCCCTGAATTTGGAACAGTGTTCATAAAGGGACTCTAAATGCTAGAGCAGATAGAACCTTTCAATCCTCTTAATTTCCTCCCTCTTTCTTCCTGAAAAATTTCCACTATTCAGTCCAAGTAGCCTAATCATTACCTGCGGCAATATCTATGTACTGGGCTTAATTAGTTAAAAACACAGCACTGGTATCTTCCCAAGCCTGCAATTAAGACACCATATTAATCTTAGTCAATAGCTTCATTCTGTTTGTTTTTCAGTTTGGAATAAAGATAAAGCGATGGAGAGTGACCCTGAAATTTAATCCTCTTTAATCCCACAGACTCTAGTCTAAGGAAATGAGGTGGCACACTTCTTCTTGCTGTCCTGCCATGTCTCACCCCTGACCTAGAGCAATCAGCTCCAAGAGAGTGTTGATCAGCAACTATGCTCTTTAGTCCTCATCAGTTCTTACTAACAGAAGTTAGTAACAAATTACATGGATAGGTAACCCCAGCAGCTGAATAGAAAATATCAGGTTTTTGACAGAGATTTATTAAAAGTAATTTCCAAACCATGGCCACAAGATAGTGGTGTAAACCTTAGAGGCTCCATATCTTTGTGATGTTCAGTCTTTTATAACCTATGGAGTATAAGGTAAAATTCACCCCTAATGGTGGACAGTGGGTATAAGTTTTAGCAGGCCTGAGTTTGAAACGAAGCTTGAAATAACTAACCACTTACTGGTTTTTTTTAAAGATAACAGAATGCCACAAAGACACAAGAAGGTATTTTTGCAACATTGCAGAGTCATCTCGAGATCAGAGCTCTGTTATTTGCTTGCTATGTCTTTAAATTAGCCATGGCTTTTAGGGAAGTTTAAATCACCCTGCTGTTGAGGAAGAACTGGTAGAGGGAGGAGCAAAGGCTCAGCACCTTTACCTGCATGTGCTGTGACTCCTACCCCTCTCCCATCCTGGTGCTGCCGTACAAGGGGACGTGAAGATGAGCTCTGCCTGCTTTAAACAGCCGCAGCACTGCTGCAGTCCCGATGGATGACAGCTATTCTGAGGGCTTCGATGAGCTTGGTGGTAAAGTGTGCCAGGCCCAGGTGACAACATATTCCATTCTGAATGCAAGTCATGTACAGAAGTTAACTAGCAAGGGCACCAGCTGCAAAATTTGACCACTTGTGAGTACAGTGACTTGGATAATTTTCACCCTGCTCTTATTCACCCTTTATTAATTGATTAAGTGGTGAAATTAAAAATAATATAATTCAGCCTTTGTACTGCAGTATAGTAAAACTGACTTTCAGCTGTTTTCTAATTATTTCCACTTTCATATTACAGAAATGACAGGCTATTAGAATACAAAAAAGTCAGGAGGACTTACAGAGCTGTCTTTCACCAGAAGAGCACAGCATTGGATTCCTGCCAACAGCATTTTATGGGGATTCCAGGCGACAGAATCAGCCCTGCAAAAATCATAAATGGAAAAAGGGAGGTGAAAATTGCATCTGTAATCATGGGTACTTAAGAAACAAAAAAGACCAAACACAAGCCAAGCAGACAAATCAGATGTCCTGTACACCCAGTTCCACCACAGGTTCAGAAATTTCTCCAAATAACAGTAATTTCTGTTTTGAAAAATGCAGCACTTAATGGAAGCAAACAAGCCACAAAACTTTCACCTCAATCCCTGGTAAGTGAGCCCATTAACTAAATTGACTTACCTGTGGATACCATGAAGAAGTCTGCGATGCTTCCTTGATATCAAAGCTGAGCCACCCCAAGAAGCCTGTTGGAACATTTATAGAGCCAAGAAAACACTATTTGTAAAAAGTTATTTTGATAATACTTCAACTAGTAATTTCTAAAGATGTCTTATCTCATTTAAAACTTAGTTTACTGTGTGGTCAGTGGGCTAAATTCTGCCTTTAGTTTCATCTCCTGAAATGAAGATGGCAGCCTGGGGCAATGCCTGAAATAGAAGAGGCGGTGGTCTGCGCCACTATGTGAGCCACAAACCAGAGCGGCCCTTCTGTGTAAGCAAGGGCAATGAACTGAAATGTCCCTGCATAACCAGACTCATTCCTGAAACCAAATAGAGTTGCTTCCTTTCCCCCAGCCTTAACCTAAGCAGTGACAGCAGAAAGCCCCACTTTGCACCTCTTCTTCCTGCTAGCCAATTCCTTTCTGAGAAATTCACAGGGGAAAGAGTCGGCAGTGATAATCTCTGCCAGTTGCAAAGTCCAGGCTCAGATTTTGAACAGATATGAAAAGCAAAGTCTGTCAGTGAGCAATAACAGCATTTCTGTTACCAGCAACCCAACTGACCTTAAAATGACTTAAGACTCCCTCAGGTCATCTAAGAACTAAGTGTGTGCTCCAAGAGTCACTTAGGCCTTCTCTGTAGTGAGCAGCTGCCCACTGAAACTCCTTATTTAGTTCCATCTACTCTAGTCACCCATCTTTGGGTGACACCTTTGACAAATGTGTCTCTCCAGCGACTACAGAAAGAACCCAGACAACAAGCTTTTATTACATAAGTTTAATTTCTGGACAACCTGAATCAGGGAATGTGATTCTTTCTTAAGAGTTCTGCAAGGATCATCAGGTGCTGTGAAACTTCAGTTCTTAAACAACAACATTTTTATCCACAGCAGAAAGGTGAAGAAATAATGCTTCATGTCACACAGTGCATTTGAGAAATTACTGATAAATAAATAAATAAAACTATTTTCAATATTCATGCAGGCAGAATGCACTTAAGCAAACTACCTGTGAAGCAAGAAAGGCTCTTCAGAGACACACAGAAGGCATCAGTCCACAAAACATCTGGACTAAGCTTATTTTAAGAAATTATTTGTAAACAAAAAGAAAATTGCTGATGTAAAGATTCCTGACCTAAGCATAGAAAATATATGCTTGTTTGGTTTTTGTCCTTTTTTTCTTTCCTTGAAATAAAAATACATGATAGCTGATATATGAATTTATCATCAGTATTCTCTTCACAGGCCATACATTAGGAACAAGATCTGCTGTCTCTGTAAGACAGGATGGCAAAGGCTCACAAGGGACATGAAAGGTTATTAACTTGTCTTAAAAAGTCATTCGCATTAATGCCACAAATTAATGGATCACATCATATTTGTCATGCTCACAACATCCTTGCTGAGACAAGGGCTGCTGCTCAAGCTACAGGTGGGACCCAAGGTAGGAAATTGTTTGCCCCAAATATCACGGTAATCCTGCAGAACCATGACTTGTAACCTTGTTTCTCCGCCTAGTCCAAATTTGCCATGTTATGGGATGACAATCGAACTGAACTTCCTATTCAGAGACAAATTTTACTCTTCTCATTCTCTGATTCAATAAAGTCAAAACAGTCACTAAGTTATTCCCTGATTTTCAGAATTTTTGAACAACCCATTAAAATATAATACATTTTTACAAAATTTGCATCCAAAGATTTGTGTGTTTGAAAAAGTTGACATTTGCACACTGTTTGTGAAAAACAGGACTAGAAAGGCATTTGAGAGTTCATCTCAATGGTGTGTCACCCCCAAAGGCAAGATTAGCCATACTCCTCTCATTTCTCAACCACATCTTTTCTAGAGGTCATTAATCAACAAATCAATTACACATGTAATTAGCGATAGAGTGAAAAATAAAATGCAGAGAGAGACCAGCAACTGCTGCCTCCACAGCACTATTGGCCCTACTTTCTGCCTTTGTTTTAAAAACTGCTACTGGAGACCTAGATGAGAGAAATTATATTACTCTCCTTGACCGACAGTAATACAAGATGAATTTGTGATCCATGTTTCTTTACCCAATTCAAAGAGCAAGTGCTTAGGGATCCAGGGCTGGCAAAAAAAAAACCAAAAACAAATCCACAAAAACAACCAAAACAAAAAACAAAACACTATGAACGAGAAGGCACTTAAGAAGACAGAATCATTGGCTTTGTCCGGTTTTAAAGGCCTCTCTAATGATGGAGGCTGCACAATTTCACCACTTAATTTGTGTGCAACAGGAATAACACATTTTTAATTTAAAGTGTCAGTCCTAAACAATGGTACCTCTTGTCACACCTCCAGCAGTCAGGGGAACAGATTAGTCCTTTTCTTTTAGCAGCAGCTTTTAAAGCTTCTGTAGACTATTGTGTACTGTCTATTTGTCTTTTCTAGCTTAAATAGCATCAGTGCTTTCCATCTTTCCTCATAATTTCTAGATATGATTCTGTTTATCTACATTGCTTTCCAATTTTCTAATCTAATCTCCTGTAGGGCCTTCTTGAACTGCATCTTTCTATTTGCACACAATCTAGATAAAGCAGATGGCGTATGAAGGAAAGAAAAAGAATCATTTTATGTACCTCCTTTATTCAGTTCTGAAAGACATTTAACTCTATTTGAAAATATCACTGATTTGTGAATTAGAAAAAGATCTGGGCTTTACAGTAAAGATCTGTTTTCTAGCCAACAACCCCCAGCCTGTGTTTGTGCACTTGATTGTTGCAGCTTAGAATTCTATCTTTATTGAACTGTAGCCTAGTTTTTCCTCTTTTTTCTCCAAATTGTCAAAATCCCTTTGATTTCTAATCCTGTCCACCCACTCCCTTTTTCAGAAGTCTTATGTCATTTTCAAATTTGTCAGCATATTTTTTTTCATCCAAGTTATTTAATGAAAATACCAGATAATTTCTACCCTAGCATAGACCTTTGTGGAATCCTGCTGAAATTTTTTTTCCCTTTCAGTGACCCACTGGTAACTGCTCTGTGGGTATGGTTTTCCAGCCAGGTTTTCACTCACTGCCAGAGCTGCAGATTGGCATATTTCTCTGGCTTTTCTGATGAGATGCTGCAAAGACACAGTAAAGCTGTCTGCTTTTCCTCCATCCACAAGACTACAGAAGGAGGGCAGATTTATCAAACTAGGCTGACACATTTTGTTTAAGACAAATCCAGCTGAGAGCAATGCAGGGTAGGTCAAAACAGGATTATTATCAACCCGTGGCCCACACAATGTAATTGGTAACAAGGTACAGAAAATTACTGTGTTTCATACGCAACAAATCACTTACAGCAGAACGATGGGAATCACAGTGTTCACTGTGTGATTAAGCTAATTACCTAAGCATGGGCTAATAGGTCAAACCTGATTTTCTCTACTGACCTAATAATAAGAGAAAAAAAAATAGTCAAAGTCAGGACCATCAGGGAAGAACTCGTACATAGCGTTTAAAGCTACGTGAAGACAATACATGACATACACAAATGCTGGAGTGCATATCGATGATACAAAACAAGTTATTAAGAAAGGCATCACAGATGAAGGTTGGAATATGGTAAGTAACTGGATTGCTGTAATGTGAACAATGTAAGCTTGGTATAGCCTCTGCTCTTAGGCTTGTCTGAACAGCTTGACTGCTAGGACAGTTTGGACCCACTGGTATTATCTTCTTAAAACACTTTCCTTAACTCACCTTTTCCTCTCCGGTTTGTCTTCATGTGAGAGCTTATCTACTATTTCTGACTTTATTGAAATTTATCTTCCTGAAGCTCACTGAATTTATGTTGACGTTCTCCCTTTTGCCCTTCCTAAGAATCACAAGCTTTATCATTTCATATTTAATGGAAAGAGTCTCCCTAAGGCAAACACATCAATTTTTGGGATCAGAAAATACTCTGAAATTAGATGAATTGGTGTAAATCTGGAAGCAACACCACTGACATTCATATAAGATATTCTTAGTAGCAGCTCATGGGAGTACTTACAGTAGATAATCCTGATGTCTATTAATGATACATGAAAATTCCTAAATTAGAACTTTACCTGTGTTTTACTCTTCGTTTTAATTGTACTGTATCTTTTTTCCTTCAGAGTTACAGCAGGCCTAAACAGCAGTGCTCTGTTATTGTAACTCAGACTGCATAATGTGTAAATCATTCTACAAGAAGCCAGACCTTTCAGAGCGCTGTAGATTCTCAAAGATTTCAAAAATATTACATTACTGCCTATAGTGCTAGGAGGTGTGCTAGCTTAAAAGAGAAAAAAAAAAGGGAAAAATTCAACCCTTCTCTATATTTCTTATGGGCTTTCTGAATGGCAGAGACCGAGTCTCATTGGTCCTGCTCACGTAAAATTTCAGTAAATCTATTTCTAGTGGTGCTGTGAGAGAAAAAATGCCACACTCAGAATCACAGTCTGCTCATTTTACCATAGCACACTTGTATATACATGCGTGCCTGATGTCACTTCCGTGGAAAGCTTCCAGTCTTTCCCCATATTGTGTATCTATATACAGCCAGAAACTTTTAACAAAAAAATAGAGAAACGCCCATTCAACCCCTCATAGAGTGTGAAAGATGGAGAAAATACTGATAGAACTTCTGGGAACCACTGAGAGGCTCGTAACATGAACGACATCTTAAGAGAACAATTGGTCTTCCAGACTGTACACCCAATTTATTACTGTACATTTGTTCTTCTACTGGGAAACAATTAACCTCTGACAACTACAGTCATTTCAAAACAGAAAATTAACTTAAAGATATTCCTGGACATGTTTACCTTAGTTTAACAATGCAGCAAAACTGGAAAAAGAAAGTTAGTTCTTTTCAAAACACTATCAACTGGCTATGGTTCAGATTATGGCCCACGTTTATCCCACCATATTTTAGCTCAGCTACAGGGAGACTACTCACTGTTCTCCTACAGCCACTGGAGATGGCTCCAGCCACATCTGTTTGACTCATCTAAGGTCCAACACAGATTCCAACTACATCCCTCTTTCCACCAGCCATACACAGAGACACAAGAGGGTTACTAACATGTAACGAGAGTGCTGCACTTCTGCTGAAAATCGGATGAGTCCTTCTCAGCAGCACACAGCTGTGAGGAGGCTTGGCAGACATTTTAAATATTAGGCCTAAATTCTGCATTTTTGTCTTCTAGACAATAAGAAAACTCTTTTGACTCACACGTACAGTGACTTTATTTATTAATGCCTGTGAGAGATTTATTTGAAACATGCGTCACTGCCTATGTGATCTTACTTTAGATACTCTACATTAAACAAACACTTCAGAAATTTAGAGCAGGTCTGCAAATATCCATAAGCATTGCTCCAGATTCTCTTATTGCTCCATGACTTTTAATCTAGCAATTCTGCATTTGTGGCATTGCAATTACAAAGCGAATGCAACTTCAGAAAATATGAAGTGGCCTATTTTTGGAAAAATACATTTACAGCTAAGTCTTTCAAGTAATAAAAGGGCACAATTCCAAAAAGATTCATGAAAGGATTTTAACATCCAAACCTAAAATTAAAAAGAAATTTAAAAAAAAAAAAAAAAAAAAAATGTCTGAACAGTTTAGGAAAATATAAGGCAATACACAGGAAATTCAAATCTGTAAATATGAAACAGAATAATTTATGACTGGTTGAGCCAGAAACATACCTTTATTTTAACCTGTACAAACCTCACACCCCAGTTCTGTGTCTATTCCCCAAAAGGACTTGGGGAGAATCAAAATTTACATTTGTATGTAATCACTCTTGAGGTATTTTTAGGAGGTCGCAAGAAGAAATTGATTATAAAATAATTTTGAAATATAACCTGACAATAACAAAATGGCTTTGGCTGCTTGTCAGAAACAAGTTATTCGCTGTTTTGCAGCATATGTAACAGAGTCAAATCAGAACGTATTTCTGCTCCCTATGCAAAGAAAAAGAAATATTATTAGAGCCCAACTTCTAAAAAGAAATATCAACAGTCAAAGTAAAATAGCAATTATAAAAAAGCAGTGCTAAACAAAACCACACCATATACAAACTCACATCAACATGAAGCCAGAGGCCATGCTTCTCACAGATATCAGCAATTTTATCCAGAGGATCAAATGCTCCCAGCACGGTTGTGCCTGCAGTAGCACAGACAAGAAATGGTGCTGACCCCTGCAATAGGATTCAAAACAAAAAAAAAAAAATTATCCTTTGCACTGCTCATTTCCTCCTTGTATACTTGCAGAGCTAAAGTATAAAAAGATCTAGGAATGTAGGACAAAGATGTGACAATCTACATTTTAGTTTCCCAGCAGAAGGTACTGCATTTAATAGTGCTGAATCTCTCTCTCTTTTTTTTTTTTTCATTTAAAAAAAAAAAAGACATTTTCCATTTCTCGTTAACACCATCCCAGGGCAGACGTCTACAGCTTCAGACTGTTTTGACAGATGCTAGTTTTGTCAAAATCAAAACATACCAGATATTTGACATCTCTCTTTATACACTGATCTTCATTCCTCAGTCTTCCACATTTCACTACCATATTTGCTGTCATTCTGACTGATAAAATAAAGCTACTAGCTCAGCCAGCAGACTACCCATGCAAGGAAAGGGCTCATCCCTTTAGGGTTTCCACCTGCACTGTCTCTGCAACACCCCTATTCTCTGCCTGGTGAAGAGGAAACTTCAGCTAGGGAACGTGATTTGCCTCCAGCCGCATTGGCACGTACCATGACAGGGACAGCCACCATCTGATCCCACACCCGACCTACAGCTCAGCGCTATTCCCTGGCTCCCACTCCTGTCTAGGAAAGAAGAAGGGCTGTAGACGGTAACTGAATGCTAGGAGAGAGACCACTGGAAATCTCAGACAGTGCTAAGGTCAGGCAGGTGGGATAAGGAAAACTTTTGCCTCAAACAGCCATTGTCAGCCATCCATCTTTGCTTTCCCTTCAGCTGACAGCAGACCAGTTCACAGACCCTTGCAGATCTGTGTGTCAGCATCTACTTAGGAGCAGAAACTGCAACAATGAAAAGAATTGGTGAAGTCTCTAACAACTCCATGAAATTGAGGGTATCAGCCCTAGCAATGCGTGTGCAGTCTCACTTGCTGGTAAATGCATGCTGAAAGGACTGCTCTGCACGGTTCAGCATCTGGCCTACAGAATGACAACACAGTTACTGAAGAGGCACTAAAGTTGTTATTAAATTGTACAAGCTGGGATCGCTGAAGTTCATTTGCAGTGAATTAAATCTCTCAGATGATGTAATTGCGTCTATAGAGGTAACTCAGTGTAGCTTTAGTGAAATCAGACATCAGCTGAAAAATCAAAACTCCACATGAGTCTTCCACGTATCTTCACCCAGCTGAAATCTGATCTCTCTTTTTTTTTTTAAAGTGTTGCTACTTTAAGTATCTACAGACAGACAGGATTGATTCACATTTACACTCTGACAGTTTTATATTTTTTACAGTGTAGAGGACTGTGAGAATGGTGCATAATTATGATTTATCTGTATTTTAAATATTCTTTACAAATGGCTAAAGCAGTGAAAAGTAACTCTGGAATGAACTTAAATTAATCCCATACATTCACAAAGACTTACGAGCCCTTAATTCACTTCTTGGTCATTTATTCTGAGCTACCACAATAATCAATGAAACTTACAAATCAGCCTGAAGCTCAAATACAAAACACTTGCAAGTGAGGCAAAGATGTATCCAATGCATCTATCTTCTGTTAGTGTTCCCAGCAATTTTCTCCCACAGGTGTACCAAAGTCAAAGGTTCTCAAGCAGCCAGTTGGCAGCACAGCTGAATACAGGGACAAGTCTCAGATCTCTACAAACTCCAATAACTGCTACCATCATACTTTTCCCATAAAGAAGGGAAGTAAATTTTTATTATTATTGACAATATAATTAAGCAACTCTTCCTGCCTAAATTCTCTAAAAAGAGGCCTAAGATTCTTGCTATTCATATTTAGTGATCATTTTGTGCATCTATCACTAGTAAATACATCCTCTGTTGTCTAGAGTCATTAGAATATTTACTGCAATTCACTGAAGTGTCCTTCTGTAAAAGCTGTAAAGTAGCACTTTATCAAGGACAGGCACACTTACTGAAGCTCTGATGAAATTAAAACCTCCCAATACACCTGTAACTTCCATTAAAATGCAAGTGAAATCATGTTTCCCTGTAAGCAGAGCATTTTAATATAGAACATTTGCTTTTAAATTGCAGGGTTCCATACTGAGGCTGACCTTTTTAAAAAAATCATAAATGCCAAATGACCATTACATGTACTGTTGCATGAACAAACAAGAACACAGTTTTTGTAAAAGCAGAGTTGATTCTCCTGCAAGCCTGCTTCACCTGCTCTGTTTTATTTCAGTCCCTTTTTTCCCCCCCAGTTTGCTCAAATGAGCAAAGCACAGGTTGTCATCCTCAGGTAATGCAAAGTACGGAAGGAGGCAAGCAAGAGAGTTTGCTAGGTCATTAGGGCCCCCACATATCAATAGCTCTGCTATCCAGCACGAAACTCAAATAAGAGATGGCTGGTTGGCAGAAAATGTTTCTAAATCAGAACTTACTGAAAGCTGTTGTGGCCATGCCAGTGCAGGACAGGACAGGGCTGCCTTGGCTTTTCTATCGGCCACAAAGGTAGATTTCCCAAGATAGGATTCGATGGAATGTATCATCCATGCCATGGACACTGCACTAGTTGCTTGTATTCACTGATCATGGACTAAGGGCTGAACTCTGAATTCTACTGCTCTGATACACAAACTGGAAGTGAGAGATAAGGTGAGCTAACCAAGCCAAAAGAAGATCCTCTTGGAAGTCACATTTAGTCCTTCAAGCTCTCTAAAATAAATTATGTTGACTATAGGTAAGCACTGTCTTGCAGATTGTGGGAATGTATGTTAATGTTGTCCAAATACACACATCAGTGCCTTTCCAAATGCTTGCCTTTGACTTCCTACTCTGCAAAGTCCCTAGGGGAAAAGAGGAACATCTTTGCGCTCCAGATACAACAATAGAAAGGGTGGAATTTAGCATTTGAAGCTTGTAAGATAGTTTTAGATACTAAGCCACATATTACAGTTCTTGGTCACTGCAGAGGCAATACAGCACTAGCTGCTGTAATTAACCAAAAAACCGTTTTAGGAAAGCATACTGCACCCATTTAAAAAAGGATCAAGGGCAAAAGAAATCCTATAAGAAATGTACTAAATACTTCAGAGCAGCATTGTACTCAGTACTTTCATTAGCAGTAAACACCCTGTGGAATTTTTCTCTCTTCTAAGAGTGTAGAACCCATAAGCCTCGGCTTGTTCCACAAGTTTGTGGCAAACAGATTGCACCTGTAAGAAAGGCATTGTTACATTAACTGCCCTATTTTTAAGATTTTGGTCACTCTTAGTTTTCCTTCCTTTCACTCAGACACAAGCTCACAGTCTTCATACACTCCGCTCTCCTTCACGCTCTCTCTCCCCCTCTCACCTCTTTCCTGGCCCGCTGGACTTGTTTCTCCAGTTCCTCAGGTATCATCTTACCTCTAAGGGACACAGATTTAAAACTTTTTCAGTTACATTCAAATAGGTTAGTTATGTACAGCACTACTGCATTTTTAAAAGGCTCAGAGATCACAGTCATGGCTTTTGCTTTCTTACCTTTCATCTGTTTTGATGAAGTACACGTTCTGTGTACCAATACCCAGGAAGGAGGCTGCCTTCTTCATGGAATAATGGCACTGTAAATGAGAGAGGAACACAAAAAAAAGTGCATGCAATTAAAACAAGAGAAATAAATTCCTTAACATAGGGAACTGTGACACTAAAATTAATTCAACAGCACATAACAGCCATGACAACTTATTCTAACACAAAAAGCAAACTGATAAGGTACATATCACAAAGTCCATCTTATACTTAACAATAACACACACTTAAAGCTGGGGGAAAAAAAGACAAAAAAAGATGTGCACAATGTTTAAAATGCAGGCTCAAGGAAAAAAAGGAGAAGCTGTATTCCATACAATTTTTCTTAAAGCTGGTTCTGCATTAGAATGAAAAGTAGAAGCTTTGAAATGTCATCAGGGAAGAATTATTATTTTTTTTTCCAAATGTTTTAAGAGAAATGAGTCAAAAGTATCAATGAGTATAAGAGTTAGGAAATGCATGAGGAAAAGGGTCTAAGGGCTATTTAACTCAACAGCCTGGACGCAATTAATTAGGTCTGAAAGTCCAAAAGCACAACTCCTTGGAAATTGGACCCTTATTTAGGATGTATCTTATGATACATTTGAAGCCTCTACCACTTTATGCTTGTCACTCTTCCGTGTGCTTGCTCTAATCCTCTGCTGGTGGCCGCTGCCAGAGACAGGATACTCTGCTAAACTGACCTGTGGCCTAATTCAGCAACCCATGTTCACAGGATCAAGGAGCTCAAGCTCCAAGACTTACCAAAGCTTGATGTGGTACAATGGGGATTTGCAAGGCTTTCAACATCCTATCTCTGCTAAAGGATCTGAAAATCACGGTGGTGTGAAGATAGTTCATGGGAATGTGAACCTTAGAAGCTATTACGAAAGCAAGCAGACTTTCGACAGGACTCAGCACATCTTCAGACTTTAATGTGGATTCTGCAAAAGGTTCCAGTGTGGACAAGGCTGCATTTTTTCAGAAAATTAAGTTACTATTTTAGCAAAGAATTTTAGCTAGGTCTCATCGCAGAGACATCTCTGAGTGAGTATACAAACATATGCAGCCCACTTCTCACTTTGCACTGAATAAAGGGCATCAGTCTACGAAGCCAGTGAAGTGAGTGTAAAAGAGGATTTTAGAAATGGGTGTTTACTTAATCAGAATGTGGTAAAGTGACTAAGGTGAGAATGCTATTCAAGCCCACAGACCACTCCATGCTTTTTACAAGCTTTTTTCTGTTGAACAAGTAGTAATGGTTTATCTAACCATATTTCCAGTATTCATCTTTATAAGGAGATGCTCTACTGTGGATACTGTTATTCCAGCACAAGAACATTTTGTCTTATTCCAGAACAAGAGTACACTGATCTCTGCTTAATTTGCCTTCAAGATTAGCCTGGGAATTCAAGATACAGTAACCTTCTTGACCTGAAGATATTTAGATGTCAAAACTACCCACTCGTAGCAGTGGAGTCAGTTTCAAGAGTACACCACATCCCATAGGACTAGACAGCTCTTCTCAGAGCCAAGACCATCCAACCTTTGGATTATCACAGCCCTTCTCACAAAAATAAAATTGTCTCTTTTACGCATTATTATTACCGAAGGGTTAAAATAACACATACTCCAGCAAACACGAAGATGTCTAGAATTGTTACTTTTCATACAGGAGGTGAAGCCAGGTGGTTAATTAATTCCGTTTTCTTCCTGAGAGTTCACACAAATGCAGTTACTGCAGAACATAATTATGAAAAATGTTCAACATTTTTATGTGTGGGCATGAATATATTAAGGGTATTAAAGCCTGTCACGCTTATTTTGATGAGATGGATGATGTCAGAGGGCTCTTTTTCTTTTTGACAAAGAGGTTTCCCCCACCATCACCCACTTTTTAAACAAAGGTATACAAAGGCACTAGCTGATACTATTGAGTAGTTTTGAGAAAGCTTAATTTGTAACGTGACACATCCGCAAGGCCTTTAGGGCTCCGTCATTCAGACTGTTACAAGAACAATAACATACATAGGTGGATAATTAGTCTTACATTACATCAATAAAGGTAATAATGATTGTAAGTGGCTGTGTGCTGTTCGGTAGAAGTTTGGAGATGTTTTTGACTGACTAGTGAATCACTTAAAATACAAATTGCCTCCATCACTGATTTCTAGCCATTACTTTCAAATGGAAGGTATGAATCACCAAGAATAATCAGATTGCTCCAAACTGAGAAAGCAGTAGACCTACAAATTCAGTATACTAGTAAGCAAACAATCAGTAAATCATACATTTTATTATAAACAATGGTATGAGACACTGGAAGAAAGATAAAAGAGGCTTGAGTACCTGAGAGATTATACCAAAAAGCAGAGGAAAAGAGAAGAACAAAGGGAATACAAAAACAAACAGGCTGCAAGATACATCATTTTTCCTCCAGAAGCACTTCTGTACTTCTTGGAAAATTCCGTCCTCCAGCAGGACAGAAAAATAACAAGACTCATAATACTAAACAGACTTGGAATATGCTTCCTTTGATGAAAAAAAGATGTCTTTCAGTTATATTGATTGAAAACATGTAAGGATTTCTTCCCTTCCTCCCACCACTATCACTACTAGAAGCCATTATGCTAAATCGCATTGCATCATTTCAAGAAAAAATATACCAAAGAACATTTAGCATCTCCAGTCACAAGAGTGTCAACTAATTCACTTTTCATAGTTCCCTTTCCAGCTGAAAAATCAAAATATCCAGATTAAAAATATTATTTTAAAAGTATTGTTTTAAAAGTATTATTTTAAATGCCGTGAGTTCAGATTACTCTTGCCAACTTGTGAACTGTCTTTCACAGTTTTCACAGTTTAGTTTGTTTGGACAAATTATTAAATCTGTAACCAATTTGCAGTAAGAAATTACCACCTTTGAGCACAAGATCAAACTGGGACATTGGTGCATTTAAGATGTGCTGCTGTATTATTTTACCTATATCTAGACGTAATTTTCATTTCCTGATGTTTGCAAAGACAAGGTACTTTCTACCTGTGCTCATTAAAACAGAAGATAAATTTGTATTTTCTTGATTTTAAGACGTTTCCTAGAACATGATTGCGTAAAGCAATTACATTATTATGAGATTGTTTTACTACTCATTTTTGTCTGTTGTGATTTCAACAGGGGACAACATGATGAGTTAGTGTTGTGTTCTCTCACTTTATTACTTTCATGATCAAGTTGCACTGGGGAGGAATTCAGTTTCATTGCATCTAAAAAAACTCATATCAGCATGTATATTTCAACTGTTTACACATCTTCTTCTAGCCTTAGTTACCTCAAATTTAGCAGATTTCTATCTTTCAGATCAATGTAATACATACTCATGCCGGAAAAAAAGTTTAGATGGGACTCAAATAAAAAAAAGTGATAAAAAGGTGGGCTGATAGCTATAACTGGAACCTTATTCATTCTCTATAGAGCCACAAATCATGCCTCAAGAAAGTGGGATATGACAACTACTCTTCCACTGCTACTGTCTCTAGAGGAATCACTCTGTAATGGTCCAGCAAAAGTACTACAGAGTAGCAGCACAAACTGTGTTCACTGTGTACCACCACAGCTTTCAATATCTAAGCATTTTACTTGCAGGAACAAGGAGCCTTTTTTATTCCTGAAGGCCAAACAGAATATGTGAGGACCTTGGGTAGGCCATGCATTAAATATACATCTTTATGTTATCCAAGAACATACAAAAAACACATAGCCCCAAATTTCAAGTCATTGAAAGTCTGTGCATTCCCCTGCTCTGCAGCAGGGCAAATCTTTCAACCCAACAAGTGCCAAACTGCAACCTAGAGACTTAGCAAATCAAGGCAAAAATCATTTTGTTTCATCACAGCACTGCAGCCAAGCCCTAAAATGACGCAAGGGCCTTGAACAGTCATGTCTTTTGACTCCTTATCAATACTTGGTTCATTACAGCCTCATGGCTTCTCCATGCCAATGCTGTTGCCTGATTCACGATGAGGATAAACCCAGGTTGTTAACTTCTCCAAGTTTTGTTTTAGTTTTTGTTTGTTTGTTTTGCTGGGGGGGGTGACAATTTGCTTCTCCGGGTACCTCTTCAGTTAAAACAAAACCAACAAAAAAAAGACAACAAAAACAAAGGATGTTTGGAGAGGGATCGAGCGTACCCTCAGGAAGCTCACAGATGACACCAAGCTGGGTGGGAGATCGATCTGCTGGAGGGTAGGAAGGCTTTGCAGAGGAAGCTGGACAGGCTGGAATGATGGGCAAGGCCAAGTGTGTGACGTTCAACAAGTCAAAGTGCTGAGTCCTGCACTTGGGTCACAACAGCCCCAGGCAGCACTACAGGCATGGGGAGGAGTCGCTGGAAAGTGGCCCAGTGGACAAGGACCTGGGGGTGCTGGTCAACAGCAGCTGAACATTAAGCAGCAGTGTGCCCAGGTGGCCAAGAAGGCCCATGTCATCCTGGCCTGTATCAGCAATGGTGGGGCCAGCAGGAGCAGGGCAGTGATTGTCCCCCTGTGCTCAGCACTGGTGAGGGCACACCTCAAATCCCGTGTTCAGTTTTGGGCCCCTCACTGCAAGGAAGACATTGAGGTGATGGAGCGAGTTCAGAGAGGGCAACGAAGCTGGTGAAGGATCTAGAGAGTGAGTCCTATACGAGCAGTGCCTGAGGGAGCTGGGGGTGTTTAGACTGGAGAAAAGGAGGCTCAGAGGGGACCTTACTGCTCCCTACAACTGCCTGAAAGGAGGATGTAGCCAGGTCAGGGGTCAGGCTCCCTCCCTGGCAACCAGCAAAAGGATGAGAGGACACAGCCTCAAGCTGTGCCAGGGGAGGTTCAAGTTGGACAATAAGAATTTCATTACAGGAAAGGTTAAGCACTGGAAATTTGCCCAGGGAGGTGGTGGAGTCACCATCCCTGGAGATGTTCAAGGAACAACCAGGCATTGCATTTAGTGCCATGGTCTTGTTGACAAGGTGGTAATCAGTCAAAGGTTGAACCTGATGATCTTAGAGGTCTTGCCCAACTTAAATGCTTCCTTGGTTCTGTGATTCAAAGGTACACAATGTTAAATAAGACTCAAAATAAAAACAATAATAAAAAACCTAAGATTGTATGACACCAGCACTTTTGTACTTATCTCAAGTGTAGTATTGATTACATATATTCTCAATAGGGCATATCTGAACAAAAGCTTCCAAAAGGTCGTGTACCTTGGACTCAGTACAGGTGAACCTAAAATAAGTATAAATGAATACGCCCTTTTCCTCCCTCAGAACAATGAATAAACACCAGTGATCTTAGAAAATAGTCACATTATCTAGATATTAAAAGCAGCAGTTCTACAGTAAATGATTATAGAGTATTAAGGACTACGTAGTTGTCCTTAGTGAATCAAACAAAGTATTAGAGATCAAAAGCATGGCCTTACAAATAATTTACCAATTTATTTTTCCTGGTGAGCTCTATATTTTATGGTTTTGGTCTTCCTGGTGAAGCAAAGACATAAAAATAAATTTTTTCTGGCAGTCAGTTAAAATTTCGTTTGACATGAAATTAAATGTTTGCTTATTTCAGAGTAAGAAATGCTTTGTAGCTAAACCATGCAATGAAATAAAATGTTACTTCATGATAAAAGCTTCGTGGGCTTCACTTCAAAAGCACTCATGGAACTTGCTTCAAACTCATTTTTTCCTCCTTAACTATTTTGAAGATGTAACATGATGGATTAAGTAAGAACTGGCATGTCATTTCATACACACACTTTTCAGGAAAAAAAAAAAGAAAACAAACAAGAAAGTATGTTTTGGTTGGGAGAAAAACCAAACAAACCACCTTTATTTAGGACATGTGGGCTCCGTTTCAAAAGACGTGTTATCCTGGAAAACTTATACAATTCCTTCATCCCTCAGGCTTCTTCAAAATAAGCCTCTCATCTATTTACACCGCAAACTGTTTGGAGCATAAACGTCTGAGCTGAAATTATTCTAGTAACTCTATATTTTCTAATACAATGAGGTTCTGTACAGACTTCCACTGGGGCCTTTATGCAGTGGAGTCAGAATTAATAACAACTCTTCACTAATCAAATTATAAACTCTTAAAATTGAAGGGACAGGGAAGAGAAAAAAGCCTCCAGAAATTACTTTCAGAATAAATGTATGAATGTAACTCAATTTCCCACAGGCATTTTGGACTGATATTATTCAAAAACTTTAAAAACTAGCTACATATTTTCAATTATTTAGAGAAAAAATGTCTAAAGGTCCAGCATTTTTTTCTGAGAGGCATATGGTGTGTTTGACTCTGTACCACAACCAATCTGTATTCAGACATAGGGCAGAGTGGGAGCTGCAGAGAGCCATCTCACAGGTCCACAAGTACTCAGTTTAGTACAAATTAAATATGCAGAAAAAAACCTTTGACATCCAAAACCTACCTACAGCTTCTGCTACGCTTTATGTTGTGGGAAATCAGACGCTGCAGACCTCCACAATAAAGCACATGCATTCTGCTTCAGGTTTGCCCCATGTACAACCTATTCTTATATCAGCAGTTTTCAAAGCAGGAACATCTGTGTTTGTTTTCTGAAAGCAAGAAAGCTTCTGCAGGGAAATTTACCATCAGACTTCTCCACTTAGCTCCAATATTCCACATCATACACTGATGTCAGAATTAGCGTACCAGTGCCCCATCAGATACGAAAATGATATAATTCTGCAGCTATTAAAAAACAGAGTTCAAAAAGCTTTTCTTTGTTTTCGTTTTACCTCTTCCGAAGTGAACAGAACTAGTCTGGGCAGACCTGAAAGCCCTTTCTCCTTTATCTCAGGACAAAATTTGTATCTTGCTAAGTTCATAGCATACATGTTAGAAACAGAGCCACCTGCAAAAAGAGACATACAAATATTGTATTAGTCACAGTATGAGTACCTTTCCTGCATATGAGTGCATCACCTATTAAGAGAAAAATAAACCCTGCAGGTCTCCTAGTGATGCGTCCATCACAGCTTATTTCCTCCCCTGAAGGCTACATACATTTAATGAAGCTTGGGCTCTGCAGCAGGGATGGAAACAGAGCCTATTTGGATGCACTTTGGGGATATTTCCTGAGGAATAAGAACTGTGCCCAAGCACAAGTTCTTCCCGACAGAGAACACCCTGCCACAGCACCTTCCCCTTGGCACCTTCCCCTCTACACTGAAGCAGTGCAAGCTCAGCTGCCTGCACCAAGCTCAGAGCCTTGGGGATCTCTTGGGCAACCAGGCCTCGGAAGACCAAGGGAGAAAAAGGTCTTTGGGAAAAAAAAAAAACCAAAGAAAAACCAAAAACAAACACAGTGAAAGACAAAATTGAAGGAGTAAGAAAAACCCTTATGTAAAACTAGAACCAAGAAAAGGACAATTAATTTGTCTTCTCTCACTAAGTCACTAAGTTCTAAGCCAGAAATTCTGCTGTAAAAGTAAGGCTTCTACCAAAAATACACATCAAATTTGATGTGAAGAAAAACCAAACCATACCATTTAGCTATTAAAAAAATACAGAATTTTAGCTTATTTATTTTTCTACTACTTGTGTGTAAGCTGGAATTACTGACTTTGTTTCAATTTTGGAGGGGGAGTTTAAACTCATGTACTCATTTAATTTCTCTTCTCACCCCCAAAATAGACATAAGATCTTCACATCTAGCCTAATTATTTGTTGTTTGAATAATCTGGAATATCACCATTATGCTTCATTATTTCAATGCAGTGGGCTGGAACACTGCCTTACAGAACATGTGAAAACATCAAGCAGCTTAAGAAACATCTGTTTGGCCTAATCATAACATTTAACAGAATTTTGAAAATTCAAAGGAGTTAAGATCATGTAAACTCTTGCTCCCACAGTTCATAGGCAGGATACACCTATCTAGAGCCTCAGGCACCGTGGGTTGGTGTCTAGCACATAAATCAGCTCCCTGTCTGCCAGCTGACTCATTCCAATGAGGCTGTCAGTGGTGTTAATAAGATCAGGAAGGGCATCAGCTAAAAACAATTAATTTCCATGTAATTATATTTAATGTAGAACTTTTTTTCATTCATTCACTGGTCAGAATCACTGAATTATTACTAGAAACACATATGATAAGCCTAGATTAAATAAATAAATAAACTCCAATGTTCATAGAATTAATGGTACTAGACATTAGTTTATAATGACCTAGCTTGAGGTCTGACTGTTCCTACCTGGATTAAATATACCATCCCCTTCTTCCCAGCCTATGAATTCAACCATTTTCTTGATGACTGCTTCTTCCACCAACAGAAACACAGGGGATACTTCATATGTGTATCTAAAGAGAAATAACAGTGTAATTGGTATTAAAACTACATAACTCATGGCACAGAGTATTGCTAAAACTAGATAAAGGCTTCTTGCACCTTCCCCTAATCTATCAGCAGCTGATCACCACCAGTGGTAGGACTCTAAACTAAAAACATTATGTATCTGATCCAGTAGAGCAATTGCTTAGTTTCTGTCAGCATCTCATTGACACTTCCACTCTCAAAGTAATACACCAGAGTTTGCTCTTAATGTAGGTCACACTCTTAAATTTCAGCTTTACATTTGCAAGTAAACAGTAGACAGGTAACCATCTGCATTCAGCTCTGTGCAGAATGCCTCAAAGGAATGAACAGCCAAGTTAAGTCTGATTAATTCATTTTTATGTACTAAGATAAAAGTCTAGGTTTAATGGCATTGGAAAAAAAATATCTCCTTTTATACCCCATCTTCAGCCAATCTGAACCAGCCTGTTCTTTCTCCAAAGGTCTTGCACAATTCCTACCTCTTCTGTAACACTGAGAACAGAAATCAGAAGCCAGGAAGCAAAAAAAAAGCTGTTATTCCAAAAAGCATGCTAATTCATCTTCAAGAGGACAAAGAACCACACTTACACACTGGGGTTCAGTGCTTCTGTAATGAAACGAGCCACTAACGAGTAATAATCTATTCCAGCATACAGCTGATTGAAAAATCTTGGATGATCTGAAAATACAGATGAAAAGCAAGTGACAGGATACACCAGAAAAGAGAATACATTACAGCCCCTTTTAGCTGAATGCTGATCATTGCAAACCACCAATGGAGTGAATACTCCATTCCCTCAGTATTCTCTGGATTTACTGTCCTTTCCTTAAGTTAGACATTCCTGTGAAAGTAAATTTAATAAGCACTTTCAAACCTCAAAATGTGGTTTGGGAAATGCTAGGGGTGTGCAGAATGAACGTGAGTTGTTCACAAGTTTTATAAATCAAAAAAAACAAAAGGGATTGATAATTGAATATACATAGTGGCTTTAAACAGTGGTTTTGAGAGGCCACAGTCGATGCTCAGCCAAATTTTGCTTAGCAGTAGAATACAGGGACCTGCTGATCCCAGGCAGCTGTGTCTTTTCTCCTACCAAAGTCTCAACACACAGAGAGAGAGAGGCAGTCTAACAGTTTGGAAAATTTTGCTGCACAATTAAAACGAATGAGAAGCTAAGAGAATTTGTTTACCTGCCTTGAAACACTGAGATATAACTAATTTTGACAAAATTCTATACTATTGCTGCCTATAAAAACAACACAGTTCAACAGAGGGATCACCACCTAAATTTTAATCAATAGCAAAGCATTTTTACATGCAAAACCAGGTGAACAGTATGGCTCCATTTATATTATATCTGGGGCTTCAATAAATGTCTATACTTAAATTAAAGACTATTTGCACATCATATCTTTATCTACAACATTCTTTCTAAGGTGATATATTGTAACAAATTATAACCTAACGGCAATTTGCAAAAGTAAGAAAAACAGAACACCTTCCAGTAACTCAGTAATTATATCTGCATATTATTAGTACACTCCCCCTGCAGATCAGTATCACTACTCTTCTGTGGTTTTCAAAGGAATGAGCTCCCTCTCAAAATTATTTTACAGATTTTCTCTGCAGCAACAGTGATTTTAGCAGGCAATACAGCCTGGAAATGCTCAACTAACTATATCAAATGTCTTTCTTACTTACCAAAATAATGCCTAAGCCACACAACATCTGAAATCCTGAGCTACTGATTCACAGCACTATTTCCTGAACAGATGTTGTTCAACCCTTTTCACCAAGATTGAATTACCCTGCACATGCTGCAGAAAGGTTAGCTGTAGAGAACTAATCCTGCAGAGCTGTGGCGTCCTGTCTCTGAAACACTGCAGGCTCTCTTCTCATGGTTTCTGGAACAGGAATTACTGCCTATCAGCCAATTAACACCCTACAAGACTATTGCTCAACTAGAAAAATAATAAATGGAGAGTAATCATCACTAAGAACATATGAGGGCAATGATGGTGGCTCCAAATCTCATCACTCAGACAGCAGGAAATCCCACACAAAGGTCCTTCTCCTGCCTGTTTTGCTAGGCTGTTACATCATTTGTCTAGGTGATTTTCTCAAGACTTCAAAATAACAGAATGTACTATTAATGCTAATGGCATTACATTCATTACTTTTTGATTAGTTTTCCATTATTACATATTTTAGTCAAGCCTATGATGACCAGAATTCCATCAAACAACTGTTTGCATACTTATATAGGCAGGGGGGAAACAAACATTCACACTCCCAGTTCCCTGAGAGGTGACAGAGCTTTGTAAACATTATCCCGTCTTTCTAAGTTAGCATGCAGAACAACCGTGCTTAAAATCCCACTCCTACTGGTTTTGACGCTGTATTTTATAACATCACGGCAGAGCTGCAGGATCTTCTGGTGGCATTCTCCAGTGTCCCTCATTTCCAGGTCAAGAATCTGCTTAAGCTTTTCGGGGGCTTGCCATTCGCAGACCTGGTGATAGGGAGCAGGGCAGACACCATCAGGGAACAGCTTAGCCAGGAGCAAGAGGTTATAGAGGTACAAGGTAATCACCCCGTTCAGCACTGCTTTCACAAAACTTCCCATGGCAGGGCAGCATGCCACCAGAAAATATAACTGGTAAACTGGCCCCATGGGATGTTGGCTTTATCGTATCTTGGGCAACATTAACATTAGAGTGGGAAATGCTGAAAGGCAGAAAAGAAAGAGGCCTGCAGCTCAAATTCTGTCCTTAGCGAAGGATTTGTAATCACAGCATTTTCAGATGCCATCCTGCCAAGGGGTGGGAGCAAGCAGTGCATGCCCAAAGGCAAGCATGAATAATTTTCAGGACCTCTTCCCATACAGCCTCTTAAGCAGGTTCTGCAGAACCCACAGCAACCTTTATAATGTTGTCCTTTCATAGTGGTACCACATCTACTTTCTTCCTTCTCCAACACCAGTGCCCCTGAGGAGCAAATAACCCAACCCCACCCCAAACATGAAAAACACTACAGCCATTTGTGATCTCAAAGAAAATGACCTTTTTATTCTGAGATTAAAAAAACCCACCATTTTCTGGCAGATATGTATGCTAATTTTGTTATTGGAAGGTTTTATAATATATTCTTTATTAATTTGTAAGGCTGTCTTTTTATTTGGAGCCAGGCACAGACTAGAAGCAATTTTCAGCCTACTTAGAGTGCAATAAAATACAGCTTTTCAAAAATTGATTTATTGTTCATTATCTTCACTACAAATTCTTAACAACACTCTATGACTTTACCTTTTCTGTTATATCATCTGCTTTCTGGACAACTTCTTCCATTATAATCTTACAAGCCTCTTCCACAAACTTCTCTCCTGCTTTTGAGTCCATTATTGGACCATTCAAGATGACCCCATCCACCAAAACAGCATTCTTTTTCTGGAGCATCTCCTGCTTGCAAACACCAACTGTAAGAGAAATAACTCATCATTAAAGCAAGGACAACTAAATAATAAACTAACAAAATACTCGTTCACTGCTGGAGATTCAGTCAACTTAAGAAAAAACTCACATGGACTTTTTACATGTACAAAAATATTAGATTTTGGTGGAAGAATCTTTACAGACAAAAAGACAAGGCATTACTTCAAACATAGGCTGTTATTCTGCAGGCAATAACAGCTTACTTGTATCTACTGCTTTCTCTAGCATACAAAAGCATGCAAGAGACCTTCCAAATACAGAGGAAAATACAGTTCTGGCTTAGAACATGTTACAGCTGGATAAATTGAAATACAGTGAAACATAATGGGCATTTTTATAAGCTGAAAATGTTTCCCTCCACAAGCCATCCCTCTGCTCCCCCTATTTCATGAAACAATTTTCAGCTTTATTTCCTGTATCTTTCTGCTGCTCCTTCCCACCAGCCAGTCCTCTTGCTCAGAGTCTTCTGCATTCTTTGCAGAGTGCTTCACTGACCCACACTCCATGAAAATAAAACCTTTCGATGTCACATAACTGTACTTCTTTCTGCCCTTATGCTATGAAGTGGCCTCAGTCACTAACTACAACAATCTGCTGGGCAGATTATCTTATTTATTCCCTTCTCCAGTGATGATCTCTTTCCCCTCCCCCACCTTTACCCAGGAGACGCACTCTCCTGATGTGTTCCGTGAACACATTTTCACTTCCTCCTTTCCATTTCCCCTGAGAGCACACCCAAGATGCTTATGAGACACTGGCCAATAGCGACAACTACGCATCTCTTTCATGTATTGATTTCATATGGCAAGATCAGGACTCCGGTTTTCATCAACACGAGGATGAAGATGAAATTGAGACATTTGGAGATATCAAGGGAATAGATATTTGAAACAGTATCGTGCTGAAAGGAGAAGCGGTAACTACTGTAGCCAGATTATCTGGGTTACAGGCAGTATCTGTTCACTGATCTTGCTTTAGAAGAGCTGAGACCCACAAAGCCAGGCAGCACTGCCACGATGGGTCCTCTTCATTTACAGTGAGGATGGTGCAAGGCTAGGGTGTATGGAGAAAGTTCTGTGCCCACAACAACTTCATCTTATTGCTTTACATTCTGCTCCACTTACAAAGTAGAGAAGACAGGTGGCTCTTTCACAGGTCTAAACAAACAACTGAATTTCCAGAAGACTGCCAGTCACTGCAGTCTGAAACATTCATCATGCTTATCATAATTACAGCTCCTCATGCACAGGAGGACATAGGAGAACAACAATGCTGCTTAGAAATGTGCATCACTTCAAGGTCCATTGATTGAAAGAAACCCTGCTAATCCCAAGAGCTTTTACTTTCTGGTGACTCAGAGAAGCTATTCAGTTCACTTTGACTTGTCAGGAGAGAGATGACAAACAAGATAAAATTCTAACATGAGATGGGACCTCACACTTCCCATAATGCTGCCAACAAAAATGACATACCCCACCCCCCTCCTTCATGCATTTCTGAAATTACTTCTATTTTTAATCCAAATGGGCAGTATACTAAATTTTCCTGAACAGAATAGGCTTCAGCACATTGTTATAGGAAAGGTATAAATGTTCTTATGGGACAGATGGAAAACAAGCAGGAAAACACTATTAAATCTTCAACAGGCAAAGAGGGAAAATCAAAGGCATCAAAAATGTCAATTCTCATCATGCTTTCCAGCACACCACAGCAGAGGCACTGTAAAGAAACTGCAGCTTTGAAAAAGTCTTAGATGTTTATCTCTGGAAACACAAGCTAGCAGATCAACTTCACAAGACCTAAAACCCGGGGTATTACCAGGAAATGGGAGGCATCAGGGCTTTGGGCAGAGAGAACAGAGACTAATTTTGTGTTGAGACTTGGTTATTTGATGCATAAATAGCTGCCTTAAGTACTGTTCAGAGTTTAACACAAACAGAAAAAAAGAATTTCAACCTTAACATCACCTGGAGAGTCTATGATCTCCATGTATGACAAAGGTGTTTTGTTTCTATGAAAAAGAGAACAGGATCTAAAAAAAAAAAAAAAAAACAAAAAACTATGTGGGAGATTAGTATCTATTGCAGAGCACAGATATTGACACTTCCTTTGGTTACAAGTAGAATAGGTGGGGGAGCAAGAGAACTCACTAATTCTTTAACTCTTTTTTTTGTTTGTTTGGTTTTTTGGGGTGTTTTTGTTACTGTTTGCTTGATTGGTTTGGGGTTTTTTGTTCTCCTTCAACTCTCAGGTGTCTGCTAGAAGCAGAGTTGTGAAAAGGGTTTCTATTGGTAACTCCCTTAGCCCTATTCCTGCCACTTTTGCACAGAGATAAGACACTAGTATTTCCATGACTTTACAATGATCTTTTTACAGGAATTCCGCAAAAGCAGAACTTTACATTACTTTTTCTTCCAGGCCTTTAGGGAACTGAGTCATAGGTCTAACAGCTTCCTATTTGAAGCAGGTCTGTTCACCCCTACACACAGTTTTACAGTCTCCCTAGGATGCTTTGTGGATCCTGAGGAAGAAGATATGCCCTGGAAAACAGGTAATGGTATACCCCTAGCCCACCCATCTGTTTTGGAACTTGGGCACAGTCTATGAAAGAAAGGCAAAGCAGAGAGGTTAGAAGGAAGAGATGGAAGACAGCCTTCATTTCAACAGCATTTTACCTGTGTAAAGTTCCAGCAAAGAGTTCGTAACTTTGCCCATGTTTTATTTCATGGAATAATACTCCTTGCAATTACTTACCATTTCCTCAATATTTTTTTGGTTATCACTTATAATTTCAATCTGAATTTGTTGCAAATTCTGCCTTGGAATATACCGTAAGACCATGGCTTGAAATTAGCAGAAACAATTCTTTCACAATCAGGTCCTAAATCAAGCCCCAAGCACACACATTTTTCTGAGGTAGTCTTCAGGTTTTGGAAACCACTACTGGATACATACACCCTTCTCATCCCCCATGATCTTTCTGCAATTGATGATACTTAATCTTCTACTTGTAATTGTCTGAATTCTGGAGTTCTTATGAGATAACCAAACTCTTCTTTATCAAAAAATTAATGTGTTTCCTCTTGGTTGCAGTAAAAACCTGAAGAAAGCTAAGCAGATGATAAACCTCTGAAATTCCACAACATTTTCTCTTTTATCACATTTTTTAAAAGAGGCCAGTGACCAATTTATTATGCTTTAGATAGATGAACCTCCAGAAAGATTCCAGGTTCACTTTCTATGTCACAGTTAAATAGATGCCTTTAACACATTCTCAGAGCTCAGCATCCAAGCTAAGAAACACAAGGTATGCTGATGATACATTGTCTCTTAAGAAAAAAAATAAAATCACTCATCAAATGCTCACAACACTATTTTCCATAAAAAATTTTGTGCCTTTTATATATCTGTCTCAAACACACCTGATTGCACTAAAGGAACATCATTTTCTTTGAAGTGGGAAAGCCCACTTCACAGAAACAGCATCTTGCCACATGTAACTCTTTTGTTTTCAAATATGATAGGGAAACCATCTAGAGATGCGGCTGTAATAAATATGTTCTTTCCTATTTGAGAATACAGAAACACACTCTGAAGCAGACTCAGAAAACAGACTTCCAGAAAATACATCAAATACAACTTCAGCCAAAAGGCTCCAGGCTTGAAAAAGAACTAAAAATTTAGCAAATGGAAGTGCTTTAACACAGAGATTAAGAATTACTGACTGTTTAAGACATCCTTCAGCAAAAGAGAAGACTCAATCCTGCTCCAGTTGAAGGCAGTTGGGCATTCAGCCACTGACTTCAGCAGCAGCAAAGTCAAGCTCATTATTCTCATATTTCACCCTGAAAGAAATATTCTATTACAGAAGCCTAAGGATTTCCAACCAGCATTTCATTTTTATGATCAATATTATTTTCCCAGCAGCAAACATAAATTAATTGGAGTTGGAATAATGTACAGGAAAAAAAAAAACCAACATTTTTTCAGATGTTTCTATATCTTTATATAAGTAGCACCATATATTTTAAAAGCTTCATCTGTGCTTCCATATTTGACTGCTAAATCCTTGCACTGCAGAAAGAAACTGAAGCATTGTACTTGGCCCATTCTAACAATATTTGGGAGAGTAGCATGAAATGACCAGAAAGATTTACTGCTCACAAGGCAAATGAGGAAACAGAAGGGGGTTGTTGTGAAAGAGTAGCTTGTTCCTGAATGCCAGAGCCAAATCCTGTTCAGTTTATACTGCATTAGCACCACTGACTATTCGAGCGGATGCAAAATGCTGGCTTTGACCAAAGGCCTATTTCTGCTTTGTAACAAATGCAATAGTAATTGCCAGCATTAACCAGAAAAAAAAATTAAATTTCTCATTCTGTATGATCTAGTCACGGGTCTTCTTTCAGTGTGTCCAGCAAAAGAAAACAAGTGCCTTCAGCATCAAGACTCCACACCAACATGCTTAATGAATTACTGTGGTGCCATATCAGGTATCAAAGCATTAAAACACATACTTGTCCCACACTGTGCAGCTATTTGAGTCCCTTGGTATAAATAATCTTTAAAGACACTTCTTCTTCTTTAATCACTGCTTTCTGTACTTATGAATAAAGTAAAGCCACCCTTTTCATTTTTGCCAGTCTTATGGCAAAAATACATTGTTTCTTCCTAAACTGATTTCCCAGGCCTGTTGCCAAGTAAAGGAAATGCAGTTTTCTTAAAATCCAATATATGAAATGACTTGTTGTCCTGGAAAAGCTATCCATATGAAAAAAAAAAGTAGGCATGAGTATGGTAGGGCTTATGCAATTCCCCCTGTATTACATATTCTTGTTTTGCAGATTTATGGAGCAGGCCTGTAGCTAGAGAACAAGCTGGGTCCTTCCCCTCAGAAGGTCTGCAACAGCCACCCCCACACGGGAATCCTCTGACTGTGAAAAGGCAAATGTGACCTTTATAGAGCAGGACCTAACCAAAACAAAAGTGCTTGTGTCTGGGCTCCAAAACCCCTGAATAGGCTCATTGAGCACACTGCTAGCACTGAACGGCAACAGCACAACAAATGGGTCCTATTCTCCATCCCACACCTGAATTTCCCTTTCCTAAAGAAAGGGTTGGGACAATGAAACGAGGAGAGGAGACCCAGCAACGAATATCTGACAGGGAATGCGAGGTCCACGCTAGGACAGAGGTCCTGCTTTCAGAGGTGTTTCTGGAGCTCTGAGGGGGTACCCTTTCGAGTTGAATGCTCACAACCTGTTATATTGTGCGGCCCTAGGCAGGATTTGCTTTAAAAAAAAAAAAAAATCAGGCAAAAAGTTAAAAAAAAAATAAATATTCAGACATTTTTATGCAGCGAAACCTCAGGAATTGATGTTAATTTTTCATAACAACTCTGCAATGCCCTAACCAAGTAACTGCAGGAATGATTCATGCTGTAACATTTCCAATTAGGGAGAAAGGCTGTGGAGAATCGGAATTCACCTTGATGCGAAACTGAGAAACGGCGAATGCCAACTATGAAATGGAAATCCCAACTCCCTGACCCCAATGAGATTCTTCTGGCCACAGTGTTCTAACTCTTAACACCTGCTAAGAGCGTAGGAACTATCTGAGAAACAAAACTCTTTTAATTAAAAGTTGTGTATTGATGATGAACGTCTAATGAATGTTCCTTTTTCTGTGGGAAGTGACTGAATCTCCAACATCCAAGTCAATCAAAGGTACTGTGCATGGGATAGCAAAGTTAACTTCAGGAGGCCGAGTTCAGACAGAAATGATGAATATAGGTGCGACCCACATAGAACACACAGAATCCCTGAGATTTTTCTAGTTCCCAATGGAAAGAAAAGGTGAAATGAAAACACAAATAGTTGGGGTTTTTTTCAAAAGGAAGTTCTGCAACTTGTTTTAAAAGGGTTCCTGACAGCCTGCAATTTCATGCAAGAACTGTATTTTTCATCTTAATATAAAATGAATTTTTAGCTCCAGTCTTTCAAAAATCAACTAAGCAGGCAGTAATTTACTAAAACTGAGTTTCATGGGATTTGTTGCAAGTTAAAATGTAGAAATAGATGAAAAGTCTCAATTTCATTTTAGGAAGTTTTACCTCTACATTCAACTTACAGTCAAAACAAGTCTTTTCCTCTCACTTTTTCATATCATAAACACTTCCATATTTTCTGCTTCCTACAAAGGATTTCCAATTGCTGTTCAGTAACTCATGTCTACAACATAACTCTGAGATATGCCCCTATTTACTAACATGAGGAAGCTGGTGCATAGCTAATCAGGATGTAACTTTCCAGCCCACTAGGTTCTCTGAACTAGTTCCTACACAGATATTCATAATTTATTAGCCTATCGGTTCAGTGTAAGAGTAGTTTAAAGTAGCTCAATGCACTTTGAAAATGCAGCAAGTTGCCTTGCCCAGGCTATTGTAACGCTGCTGGTAGCATCAGCGGAGATCAGTGACCCAGATGAGGGACCCAGCACGGCTCTGGACGCACCACTTCAGGTTGTGCCTGCCTTGGGTTTACTACCTGGCTTGGGAAACCACTCCTGAGCTGCAAGAGGCCAGGCTGCTGCATGGCACTGGCAGGTGCCAGCAGAAGACACCAGCAGCCCTTTACTAGAGCATCAGTCTGGATGGTGCCTGGTGGGAGCACAGATCTGATGCTAGGGCTCAGGAGCGAGACTGTGATCCCAGCAAGGCAGCTGAAAGAGGCCCAAGCAGAGCCATCACACCACCTCTGACTGCACTGGGTCTGACTGCACCCAGGTCTTCCGTTTTCCCTCTACTGAAGGCAGAAAATGGATACCTTATTTTGTTTGGGGTTTGTTTGGTCAATTTTTTTGACTTTGCCAAAACTTAAATCTGTCATTTGACCTCGGCATCCGCACTGCAACCAAATACCAGGTACATACAGCATTTGTCACTTGCTCTTTCCCCTTCAGGCTGGTGCCAGAGCTTTTTAACATGACATACTGGCCACAAAGAGGGCTCAATAATCCCTGAACAATGGAGTAGGGCTGCTTGAGAAAAATTAGTTTAAGCAGCTTAATGAGACACTGCAAGCTGCCTTACAGTGTAACCAGCAGAGGGATGCCAAGCCACTTAAAGACAATCTTTCTTGTCGAAACCCTGACATTTGCCAATGGATAAGATCATATTTGTAAGTTTTTTCAGCATACATAAGATGAGATGTGACAAAGGGCAGAGATAGCTAACCTTCAGAGCCACAAGCTCCTCCAAATTATCTAGATTTAACCAACTACTTTGTAGACTCATTGCTACTTTGCTGACAAAAGACCTTGGTCACTAAGAACCACCTTTCTCACCACATTCGTGGCACTGAAAAGCTTCTGGTCCAGTGACTTTTACTTTAAAAGGCAATTCTATTTGCTGACACTTGACAAGTTTTTCATTAAAAAAAATAAAGATCGCATATACTCAAGAACAGGAAACAGAGATGGACATACATACATTTGAATCAGGTCAAAGACATCTTTTATTACCCTTAGACAAGGCCTGACAATAATTATCAACAAAAACAACCACTACTGACATGCCACAAAGCAACAACAATTTGCCTTTTCAATCTATTATTCCCCTACTGCACATGTATAAACCCCAGTAATGCTAAAATAAGATTAGATTACTTGTGTGCACAAATGGGAGAACAATAAAAGGGAGGAAATGGCCCAAATTTAGCCATGTCCTGCTGAGTATCCTTGACTTTTCAACGCTTTACCAACAACTACCTCCTACAACCTCTGCAGTTTGTGACATGAGACAAAGCAAAAAAGGCCATAAGAAGTTCAACTTCTGATTTTTGCAAAGCTTGGAGAGGTAGTTTTCATAAACATCTGGGATGAGCATAAAAAACTACCTCAAACTGGATGGCAGAGTGAAAGTAAGTCAGAAATACAAAGACATGTATGTCAACGTGCCCATTTTTTCTGTCTTGAATATATAATAAATGCTTATGCAAATATAAATGATCTTTAAAGAAGCAGGCAGCTTAAAATACTCAAGAGCAGGGAAATTAAAGGACATGAAATCTAAACTGTTTAATAGGCAATAATAGCTGAATCAGTATGCAACAAGATCTCCTAATGCATTAAAAAGTGACAATTCTTGGTAGTATAAGTGACAGTTTAAAAGATGCCTTAATCAAGAAAGAAAAATTATTTATTGAACTTTTCAAATGTCAAATTAGCTTCTTCACTAAATGTTCCTTAACTGCCAAGAAAATTCTTATTAATTTTAAAGCACCATGAATGCACTCACGTAGAATGGTTTTATTTGATGCAAGCTTCGCTTCATGCAAAACGATGTCTCCCTTCCTCTGATGAAGTGCTATTAGCAAAGATCCTAGGACCTCTTTCATCAGATCAGACCTTAAGACACAGGAGAGATAATATCCCCCTGCTCTGACCAAAATACTAACCTGAGTGTCACATTACCAGCGCCTTAAAGTCACCCTAATTTCCAGGGTGTTTTACCATCCTTCACATCACAGCTGTTTGATGGCAACATGGCAACACCTCACACAAAATGTTTGCCAGCTCACCTCTCCAATCTGCTGGTGGCATAAAACCACGTAACTCCCCATTCATACCTCATACCCACGGAGCCACCAGTGATTCAGAAGTTAAAAGCAGCATACTGCACGAATGCTGGCTGCTCCCTTCCTCTTGTGATTGCCAGCTCTGACTTCGCTGGATTGATGAGCCAGCAACCTGCTTGAAACTCTGCTTAATACACTCAGACTTGTGCCCCACAAGGAAACAGCTCACCTATTTTTTTTTCTCCAAATACAAAATTTGCCAGGCTTTCTCCATGCCAGATAAACCTTGGAAAACCACCCTGATGCCAAATGACTGAAGTATATATGCAGTGGAGATCCCTTTCTGCAGCTAGGAGTAGGAATTTATAACTTGGCCCCCTCTCATTAATGGGATTTTGCTGTCTTTTGTGCGAATGGAAGCATAGCCAAAAAAAAATCCTGTTACTCATGCCTGCATAGTCATTAAGGCTTCCCTTGTGGACAGTGGTGATGTCTGAGAGAAATTAGGCTCAACTAGCAACCAGCAAGATGAAATTCAAGTGGTCACTTTCAGATATATTGAGGGGGTTTAAAAAACAAAAGGAAAAACAAACAAACAAGGAAAAGAACCCAGATTGTCGCCCCACAGAGTGCTCCCACTGTGCTCACCACAGCAGCTACTGCAAGTGTTAACTCTCTGCACATCCAAGTCTCCACTCCAGCTGTGCCCACTTTGCCAGCTGCTCCAGCTGTGCAAAGGAAACACAATGCTAGTGCTGCAACAGGCAGGTGCCTTCAGTCTCTCTCCCAGATGCTTTCCAATAGAACTTTAAAAGCTAAGAGCACAAAATATCAGTACTGAAAGGAGAACTGCACCCATCAGCCCAGAAGGTCTGGTTTTAACAATGGACTCACGTTTGCTTATGAAAAAAAAAGAAATATTTCAGCAGGCAGCAAAGTTGTACAACCTCAAGAACCACAGAGCAAAATTTCTACAATAACTTGAGCTTATAGAGAAGGCTACAACACAGCCTAACTTCATTCACCATCCCATTTAAGTGAAGCTCATTCACCAGGCAGAACCTGGCAGAAAACACAGCAAATCACCAAAGATAAAGGAGAGAGGGCTGTGAAAGTAAAGAATTCCTCATGAGAGGGAAAGTGCAGAGAAATAACAGATGCTACTCATGACTAAGGTAGAGGGGCTGGGAAACCTGCAGCAGCAAGGGTGGAGATCGCATTACCATCAGACACATTCTGTTTTACCAGCACAAGTCATTGGTTTTGGAAGGAAATTAGGAAGGAAATTAGGACTTTTGGTACCGTACAACAGGTAATATTAGAACAAGAACGCTACAACCTGCCTAAACCACCAGGATCTCAGTCTTGGAGACTGCTGGCAGCATATCTTTAGTGTTGTTTTGGCAGGGGATAGAAATATAAGCTGCATCTGAAGCAAATGACTTTTGGAGCTGCTGTCACTCATACAGTACTGCCCCTGCTACTCACGTAGTGCAGCTGTCCTTACAGTACAGCCTTAAATTATTATGGGCACCAGAACATATTTACTACACACCAGAACTGTCATGTAACTTCACAATGCTCATTCAATTTACATCAAATAAAGCAAAAGGGATCCACTGTTTTTAAAATATTAAGTTTCTGGAGTTTTCTTTCAAATATATGATTTTGTTCAGAGACTTTTCGACCAATATAGTGCTAATAATTTGGATCACCCATGACTGTAAGAGGAGACTTCTCAACGGGGGAATAAAAGCTTTTTCACTGTTTCATCCATGTTTAGGGTAAAATATAAAAGACACTTCTTTGGTCTCAAGCCTTTTTTGACAGTTTTTATAAGAGAGTCACAATTTGAGATAAGTGAAGAAATTCTTATCAAGAATATTGATCTTGTGGGAGAGGGCGAGAGCCATCTGCAAACACTTTTACTATTTTCTGACTTAGCAATCAGCTTCCATTCACAAGACTAAGGACTTCCTGGTTTCCCAACCTTGCAAATTTAATCTCTGCATTTTCTAAGCTCCTCCAGCAGTGTCATTATTGTATTAGCCATAGTTCATCCACAGTCCCAACTTTCATAAGCATATAGTCAACTTTTAATTTTCATTAATGATACAAGGCCTTCCTCTTCATGCGGGTAAAGAACTTGATAACACATTCATAAAGCAGGATTAACTTCTCCCTTACTGAAACCTTTTGTTCCAAAGCAAAGCACTATATTGCTATATAACACCATATTATTCTGGTGCCTACTGAAAAAAAAATTAAAACATTTAAATTAAAGGTACCCCTCTTTAAAGATCACTTATTTCAACAAAAAATGCTGTTCTGCAATGTTTTGATGACAACTGTTGCAAACTCTGTACCTTATTAAACCATCCTGGCTACGCTACTGCCGCGCTGTAACACAAGGAGGTTACAGGTAGATCCCCAGCAGGCAGCCCCACACCTGGGCTGCGAACCGACCCTGCCTCCTTCCTCTTGCCCCGAGGTCCCTCTCCTCGCCAAGCCCGGGGATACCCGTGATGGGGAGGCTGCAGGAGCCCCCGCAGGACGAGGAAAGGGTTAAAAGCCCCGAGCGGGGCAGAGAGCGAGCCGCTTCCCTCCTCCCAGCCTCTCCCGAGCCCCTCCGCCCGCAGCGGGGACAGAGGAGGGATAAGGCGGCTGTGCCCCGCCAGCGTTTACCCTCCATCTCGGCGTCGCGCTGGCACCGGAGAGGAGCAGAGGCCGCTCCCGCTGTGCCCTGGCCGCTGCCACCGCCGTGCCCGCAGCCTCCGCTGCTGCCGGGGCCGCTATAAATACCCTCGGCACGGCCGGGCCGCCGCCGCCGCCCCTCCCGCGGGGCAGGGCGACCCGGCACGGCTGCCAGCGAGCCCCACGGGGCCGCGGTACAGCGGGATGCTGCGCGGTTTCGTGCCCGGGGGCTGCCTTCACTGCCAAATCGGGGGGTCGTGGCAGTCGCTGCTCGTGGTAACGGGTTTGTTTCGCTGCCTCTAAAGCCTGACCCGGTGCCTTAAAGCCCTCGTCGGGGCTGCGTGGCTCCCCCGAAGGCAAGCAGCCCTGAACAGGGCTCGTCCGGTTCATTGCCACCAGCCCAGCAGGGCATCGCCGCCCACCGAGGGCAATTTTCACAGAACCACAGAAGATTCTGAGTTGGAAGGGACCCACAAGGACCATCAAGTCCAGCTCTTACCGCTGCCCAGGACACCTCAATAATCACACCATGCGCACAAAAGCATTGTCTAAACGCTTCCTGAACTCTGTCAGGCTTGGTGCTGTGACCGCTTTCCTCGGGAACCTGTTCCAGTGCCCAACCACCCTCTGGGTGAAAAACCTTTTTCTAATATCCAACCTAAACCTCCCTGACTCAGCTTCAGGCCGTTCCCTCGGGTCCTGTCACTGGTCACCACACAGAAGAGATCAGTGCCTTCCCCTGTGCTTGCCTCCGCAAGTAAGCTGTAGACTGAAATGAGGTCCTCCCTCATTCTACTCTCCTCCAAGCTGAACAGACCAAGTTTTAAGGGCTCTGGATGAGTTGTGGCTGGCATCCCTGTTCCAGACACCTGCCCCGTTCAGCACAACATAGGCCTTCTTCTCATCCCTTTATTTCCTCCTAATTACTACCTCTTAAAATAAATTTCCTCCCAATTATTACCTTTTAAAAGAAAAATGTAAACAAGCTTTGTTTTAGAGTGCTGTTGTCACAGGAAGGTCTGGAAGTGTCCAAAAATTAACTACCAATACCCCCAAAATTTTATGTCTTCCCTTAAAACTCAATCCTAATTAAAGTTTGACAAAGATGTTCGGAAGTAGTGAAATATTCGCATGTGAATTAAACATTTATTCACATGTAGTATCCTAATTTTTCTTATTTGCAGGGAAACAAGTGTAGCCCTTTTGTAGCTTGACAGCAGATTCTACCAAGCCATTAATAACACATACAATTGGAGAAGGTAATTTTGTAGCCCAACACTCACCCTACACTGGAAGAGATAAGTATTTGAACTGCATTGTGACAGATAAAAGTGATTGATATCACTGAATTAAGAGTTTGTAGTTGCCTGGGAACAAGCAATTGTGGTCTGATTGTATTCATCATGGGTAAATGAAAGACAGCCCCAATCAAAACTATGTATTTCTGCTGCTGCAAAAGAGCTAATTTCCCCAAACTGAGAAAAAAAGTAGGGACAGCTGGAAAGGAAAAACATAGTTAGTGTGAACTTCGAAAGAGAGGCTCTCATGAAGCCTCTCTTAAATGGCCAAAAGACTATGACTTTGCAATCACAGGAGGCAGCAATTTTACCATAAAAATTCAAAGGTGGCAGTCAGAAAGAAAATGGAAAACAAAGAGAAATTATATAAATTACAGTTGCTATAAATTACAAGTTACAATAGCAGAAATTGATAAGTTAATACACAAGAAAAAATATCCATGGTTGTAACAGCTAAACAGGACATTTAAAGTGCGTAAGGAACAAAACAAAACCCAGTGATGATACTGACCCATGTGGTAAATGTAGTTCCTAAGTGGTTTTGTATTGATGTGTAAAATGTAAAATGTTCTATAAGTAGCTTTGCGCTACAAAAGATACCAGTAGATGGATCTCAAGGGGATTATAAAGAACTGCTCCAACCTGCTAGTAATTAAGAAAGATAAGAATAATGATTTGTGAAATTTCAAAGGGGTGTTAATCTTATACCAATAGTGAAAAAGGAGCAAGTAAAATGAGAGGAAAATACAGGCCAACACTGGTACCCTAAATAATAAAGGGAGTAGCATTCAATTTAAAAATATTTCAAAGTAATTAATAGAAATAATTCCAGTCTTTTTTATGAAGACCAGGTGTAATCAAACTTGTCTAGATTCATTCTTCGATGAGATTGCTTGTTTGGTTACATGCATACTGATGGTTCAGATTTTCAGTCTGAAAGAAAATGTGGTAGCCCGTGGTATCATTAAAGCAGATGCTAAATTGAATAGGCCTTGCCTAAATAACTGATGACAAAAAGTAATTGCAAGTAAAGGAACGTTCTTTGAATGGTTATGTTTCTCTGAAAATGACCCCAAAAGGAGAAAAATTGTAAAGGTACCAAGCAACCAGGTGAAGTGGTCTGAATTGAGTGGCAAACTGGACTTTGTCAAACAAAATATATCTACTTTAGCTAAATCCCTGTAATAAGCTTGAAGGACTGTAGGTGTTGTGTATTGAGAGAGTGAAGGTACTCACTGGAAAAGATTTAGGGGTTGTAGTCACCAACTCATCCTAAACACTGACTGTGACATTGCTAAAAGGAAGGATTAACCTGCATCAAGAGAGTAGAAAGTAGGGAACATAGTTTTATCTCTGGATATATCACCAATAAAACCAATCTTGCATACTGTGTTCCTGCCCATGTTTTGAAAAAAAAAAGTCGAAAAGTAGTAGAGGGGGCAGATTAAGAGCTGAAAATGTGATTTGAGAGTTGAAGAAAAATGCTGCTAAGTGAGACTTAAAGAGCACAATCTGTTTATCGTATCAAAAAGATTGACTTGATTGCAGCATATAAGTACCTCGATGCAGAAAAAAAATACTGGATTCTGAAGGGCTCTTTAATCTAGTGGAGAATGGCATAACAAGAAGCTGTGGTAGAAACTGAAGTCAGACAAATTCAAACGTAGCTCAAAATTTTTCTTCTTAAGATGACAACACATCACTGGAGCAGCTAATAAAGGCGCCAAGATGGTTTTAGATCCCTCATCCATGACAAGATGCCTTTCTGGAAGACAGCTTTTTAGCCAAATGCAGGCTACTGCTCTCACTGCTTGTATGTGTGTGAAATTTAATGACACGAGATACAGAGGAGATCAGACCATATGACTAAATGGTCCTCTGTGTCTTATTTAATTTTTTCTTCTTATGTTAAGTAATTATAAGAAGAGGTGGCTACTGGTGAGCATCTGCTCAAGATGATATTCTTTGTCAACTGACTGCAATCAGTCTGAAAAACATGACTACCCTGAGTGTGTAGGATTCTAAATGATCGCAGTACCTAAGACATTCTTGGCAAGCAGAATATGAAATACCAAAAGACAATCAACATTAGTCACCTATTTCCATTTGTCAGTGCACTAAGCTGACAAGATTTCAATTCATTTGGGTCAAAAAGGAGCTCAGAAGAGCTTAAGGAGTAGCTGAAGGAAAGAGCTGGCATGAATCCATTAAAAACACTGGCCATCAGACTTAGATAACATGATAATTAAACAAAAACTTTAAAATGCTGACAGGCAAACCAGACAACTAATTCAATATGCAACATTACACTAGTAAATATACATCAGTTTTAAATATTTATGAATTTCTTGCCCAGCTTGTGCATAAATGAATCAAGTTACCTCACCTGAAGCTATGATCCCCCATAATGAGCTGTGGTATGCAGTGAAGACTAAAAGGTTTGACACGACAAGTAATGCCTTCCTCTCCGAAAGCAGCCAGGACCACACAACTGAATTGTGTTGCACATGAACTATTGAGAACTGCATTTAAATATTAATGAACTAACATTCTTCTTAAATTGTTGTATTTGCCAGGATGTGAACTTGCATCTTTTGCTTACCAAGTTAATATGGCAAAGTTACAACATATACCTGCTGATATTACAAAGCTGAATGGCCTCAGTGGCCTTTCTGATCTCCTCGCCTGCCCCAATGCCTGAAGTTTATTCTCTCAGCACAAAACCTTTTCGACAAGTAAGGAACCTCCTCTAAACCATGCAGAACTCCAATGGCTGTAGACAAATATTTAACACAGAAGAGTAGAATAACAATTCATTCCTTACTGAAGGAAGAAAGAATTTTGTTGAAGAGGGAAAGTTCATTTTGGAGATAACATGTAAATTTGTTTTTCAAATCCACTACCCTAAAATTCAAAACAAGGGTTCTTTCCAAACAAAAAACTTAATTTTATCCAAAAGAGGCTGGAAGATTTTGTAATATCTAATACTGGTATGCAAACGCTAATACCATGTGATTGGTTCTGCAGTTTAGAAATTATTTAGAAAAATGCCAGCATCCTTAGATGGTCTTAAAGATGGAAGCTTTTAAAATTACCGTATACTCTACAAATCTGACCTGGAAGGTGCATAACATAGAGTCTCAGCTCTTCCTCTGTCTTTCCCCCAGAAGAAGCTGTTGGCTCCATTTTTAGAATGAAAAAGAATTCTCAACTGCAAATGGAGTGAAAAAAAAAAAGGAAAAAAAGTTGCAGGATCCCTGAGCTAGTGAAAATCAGATCCAGATCCTGGAGCATTAATAATTGAAGTGTCATAGTTACCTCCATTGGTGTCAGCATCACCTATGGAACTCAAACATTAGTAGTCTGGTACAGGAAACTGAGACAGGGAAGAAAAAGAATTAAGGAGTTGAAGGGCATTCATTACCTTTTTGATGCCTAGAGGAATAATGTTGCTGTGCTGCTGGAGGCCAACCAAAGGTGAAGACTGGTCATCCTATACAGTAAAGTGAAGAAGTAGTTAGGTTCTCAAGTTGCAGCATCTGATGCCTTCAAAGGAACGGTATGACATTAAATGGCTGGCAAAACACATTGTTCAGAACGTCAAAGCCACAGAACATCAGTTGCTGAGGTTTGGACCCTAAAGGCATCAGCAAAGACAACAAAGCCAGCAGGAATTTGTGAATACTGAATTTAAGCTGCAGTACAGGACCCTTTCTGGAGCTAATATTCTGCATATCAGAGGTGAACAAATGTCATTCCCTTGAGACACAAATAGTCCACATGTTCTCTTGGACAGCACATCTGCAGCTGCCCAGAGGTCACATATATAATGAAGACTCTGGGTGGAGGAAAGATGGGGAGCCGTTCACAAACAACAAAATCTCCTGGACATGACAAATGCCAGGACTCAGTGCTGTCCCTGCTGGTGGTGCCAGAGGCAGGATGAGCAGGAAACAGCAGCCTGAAAGAGTCAGAGGCACTGGAAGGACTTCTCACCATTCCACTGCAGGCCTGGGCTGGACATCCAGTTCAGGCCTGTGGCAACCTCATGCTGCTAGTTTTATCCCCACTTGCTGCTTAAATGGAAACTTACTCCACTTGCTGGCAAGTCTTTTGTCGTTTCATAGAGCCAGCTTATATACCCATGTTGTATATATAAATCTGTTAAATCACATCTGTATTTTCTTGAAAAAGAAAAAAAAAGTAGGGTAAACCAAATAGGTCTGTTTATAACCTTTCAAAACTGACTGTTGTTCATTCAAGTCAATAATAAGAAGTACAGATCTGACTGTTATTATTCCCGTGTTTAATAAAAGCAGAGATGCAACATATTATTTAACAGCAGACTATCTAAGGTGCCTGATCTCAAAACTGTAACACTATTTTTGAATAACTGGTATGTCTTGTACATTGTCCTTTAATCACAGCTTGGCAAACCATGTCATACTTCTTCTCTACTGCTCATCTTAGTGGGAGGTGAAAGAATTTAAAACCTCTGAGGAGGAGGGACCTCTCAAGATTTAGGAATCAGCATATTGTTTCACCCATCATGTTTTAATCAAATATTTTTCTGGAAAAGGTATGTGTTCTAGGAAAGATCCTCATGATGAAATAATGCTTAAGAAATTGCATTACTCAGGTGTATGGAGTTGCTTGCCCCTTCTGTAATTCAGAAGGATTAAATTGCTCCTGAAAATTAAAAATAGGATAAGCAACCAATTAGAGCAAGGCTTCTGTTTGCCATTTGGATCAGACAAAAGAGGGAACAGGCACAATAAGGAAATCACATTCAGAAATTGCAACAAAAATGAGGACATTTAAAATCTAAGACCCTAATTTTACCTCAAGATCCCATTGATTAGAAAGAAAAAGTCTAGACAAGCTTCATTCTTATGGTTTGCAATATTAGCAAAATCTTTTGATAGATATATAACCCTTTTGATAGATATATAACCTATTTCATTGTGTTCTAGACAGAGAAGCTTAGGGAAAAATGGCTAAAAAAAGCAAGGTGTTTTCACCCTCGTTATGTGTCTGTATTTGATTTATTTTAACAAATAAAAATACATAGAAGTGCACGCAGCTTTTGTCTTTCTATTTTTAATGCAAGAATCTCAACCTATTTTTAGCCAAGGGGATCACAGAGAGGGATAGAAAAAAATTAGAGAAACAGCAGATAGCACTCTACTGTGGTCACTGCAGCTAGTGTGGGCATGTATGATCTATCTTTATAGTAGCAAGCTTAGATATTGCTAACGAATAATCAAAAGTAACACAGTGCTCAGGGCAAGCTGCAGACTCTTCCTCAAGGCTGGATATTTGGCCTGTGGCCCACTTGGAGCCACACGCTGCTGCAGCTGGAGTGCTGCCTTACACAGGAAGGTAGCAAGTGATCATATGTGTTGGCTGAACAGATCAAAGATCTGTCCTTAGATTATCCTGGAAGTTAGGAGATAAAATGCCTGAAAGAATATTACAAAAATTGAAGATGGAATTAGTAAAAAGACAGGGTTTCTCTCCTCAGTCAGCTACATCAATTAGATTGTCCCACAATGTCTGTTTTCCTAAATTTTTTTATAGATACTGTTGAATCAGGTTTCACTGGATATTCTTGAGACAGCAAATTCTGAAAGGCACAAGAATAGAGGTGATAAAGAGGAGAATGGGCAAACTCTCCATTTTGACATTTTGAAGTGTGAAGAATCTTAAGAAAACCCTATATACCTAGTTCTTCATATATAGTAACTTACATATTTGTTCCACACCTAAAAAAATTAATCCTTTGTGGTTTTCCAAAAAAATTAAAACTGGGAAATTTTGAGCAGGCTAAGTACATGGCAGCCTGAAATCCCTTTGCAGCAAAGGCTGTAATTTTCACACTAGCAACCCATAAAACAAAAGGCACGAGTATTGTTTCTAGAGTCAGGATTTATGTCCTTTGTAACCCGCAGCCCCCAGAAGGTAACACGGATCCAAGAAATGCACTCAAACAGGTCTAGCACTCCATCCAGCTCACCTCATTGTGTGGAACCATTTGGAAGCAGATACAGATACCAGAGTGTAAGTGAAACACATCTCCATTTTCTTCCAGAGCATGTAACCGTGCTAAGGAGGGCTGGTGCTTCAGATTCCCGTCTCTGTAAACTTTATATCAATTCAAGAGAGATTTTACATTAATTCTTTCCTGTTGCAAAACAAAAGTCACGGACCACATAACATTTAAAAAGGATGCAAAGCAGCAGGTGATTTCAGAACCACACTGAGCAATGTTATTTAGCAAAAAACTAGCCTGTGGGTTCTGCAAATGAAATTACTCCCAAAGCTCACTTCCATGGAAAACGTAGAATTCTATGTACAAACAATGTACACCAAGCAGCATGAAACTGCATTTGAGGACCAAAAAAAAAAGCCTCTTTGAGCCACCTTCAAACCTGATTTGACCTTGGACAATTTTACTGCAATGAGCACAGTTTCTTCTCCTTGTGTGAACACCTGTTATGGATGAAGAAGTCTGAGGTAAAACGAAATTGCTGCATGCAGGGATTATAATAGCTGATGTCATGGCTGGGATACAAAGACTAGGAACAGACGAGAAGCAAACAGCTGCCACCATCCCACACCCAGAACAAAGGCGTTTTTTAATGGTAGCATGTTTTAGATAATGTAAGTACTGCATGTAGATTAGAGCGCCGGTTTCAGTTAAGTGGCTTACTACTTTTCAGTCTTCCAGGAGAAATGGAGCAGCGATAGGGAAAGGCAAAACTTCAGCATATTATTAGCTATGTGAAACCAGAAGGCTCTTCTGGCCTGTGTCTGCTCTCTCATGCTAGCACAGGCAGAAGTTAAGTATTTCAATGGCCCTTTTAGTCTGAGTATACCCTTTGATAAAAAGCACAGCTACACCAAACATTGTGATTGTGATAACTAAAAGTGGTTCTGATATCTAGGTCCCCATGCAGAAAGGGAAATGACCACTTACTTCCAGTGGACACACGTTCAACTGCAATTCGAGTCTGTCCTGTTGCTTCTGGTTTTCACACAGCTTTCACAACACTGAGCTGTATCACTGGTGCAGATAGGCAGCATGTGCAACAAGCTGACCAAGAAAGAGATGGCTGGAAGCTGGACACTGTACAGTACATATCAGTAATATTTGCAAATCTTTTCTTTGGTTTTTATTTCTTCAGCAGCCTTTTTCTAGCAAAGAAAAAGGTTAGTTTATGACAAAGCATCTTTTCTGCGATCAAAGGAGATAAACAAGAAATAAAAGCACCTCTCAAGCCAAGAATTATGCTAAGCAGCTCACTCCTCTTAGCATTCTCAGTTCTTACACAACTTTAAAAGTCCCCTTTGTTAGGTTAAAGAAAGCAGCTTGCATGTAGCCAATATAGGGGACAGGAAGGTCAAAGCACCACCAATGTGTTGCTGAAAGATAACTACTGTACTCCTGAGAGGTCAAGGATCTGAGCTCCCATCTCCTGCATCCAGCGTAGCGCCCTGCACATGGAGTACCTTTCACAGTTTGAGTTTGGGAATGAGCCAGTGAGTTTAAATTATGACAGGGCAAAAAAGTGGAAGTCCCAGCCCCTAACTAGGAGAAAAGCCGAATTCTTGTTGCGGAAACACTATGATCCCTCTTTCTGCTTCTCAAGGACTCAGAAGACCACTTCCTCCAAAGAAAACACCATGAAAAGTGCCAGATGTTTCTGCTGATGGAGCTGAGGCAAACCTAGGACAGGTTTACCTGAGGAAGACACTGATATAAGATGTGGCACTTAATGAGTATAGCACAACTTTTATCCTGGACTGTATCCTTCTGACATGGATACCTTTGGAGACCTTTTGTAATATGGCCATTGTATAAATAAAAAAGAAAATGGAGGAACTGGAGGAACGTTTCTTTCTAGGTAGAAATGGCAGTGTGTAAACATGAGAGAATAGAAGAATTTTGAATAAAAGGTTGTTTTGACTATTTTCAGTTACATTTTCTCTTTGGCAACGACGCTCACAGGTGAAGGGCTGAACTGGAGCCTGTGCACTGTTATTTCTTCCACCATCAAATGATTTGGGAGCACTATTAGATATTAGGGTTGTGTGAATTCGTCTCTTGGAAACAGCACACACAATGGTTTTGAGAAATTTTAGGAAGAAAAATAGAAAAAAACCTGGCTGAAAACCAGCAATTTCAACTTGAGGGAAGTGTTTTAAAACCCTGGATCTTTCAGTTATGTAGAGTCCTTCATGAGATGTGTGCTATTGGATTGCTCAGGCAGGAAGGAGTCATTATTCCAAATAATATTTTTTGTTATTTAACCATTTAGAACTGATTTTCTCCTGAGACATTATCCATTCAAACTTTAATGGCATTCTTTGCCAAGACATCTTTTCTCTTGGGGTCTCTCTGCATTTCACGGGTAAAGGAATGCCGACTGCGATTGCTCACTCAACCAGTTGTATTAAAAATAGTAGAGATGACAACACTGCAGTCTTCTGTACTTGAAAAAATGGAAGAATACAAAGACTTACTCTAAAAGCATGTCACAAAGAATGGTGCCAAATGAGTCACAAAATACAAGGCCAGTCAGCAGTGAAATGGAAAGAAAGTAAAATGAACTTCCACCTTGTTTTAGAAAATATTCTGGTAACATTTTACAAATAAACTGAACTATAGGGAATATCTGATAAATGTATAAACTAAGATGTATGAATACACATACTATTAAGAATTAAATAAAGAGAAAATGCACCACTTTAACATATTTTTTAGTACCTACTTACATAGAGCAGTACAGAGAATTATGTAACACATTTAGAGAGAAAGATGCCATCAAATTGCATACTTCATAACCAACTATAGTTCATTAAACCCAGTTACATTCCCTTCTGAATCACAACCATCTTAAAACATTTAATGCCAAGGGCAACTTAAAACCAAAATATGTAATTTTACATCCTCTGTGTTGCACCCTGCACACAAGCAACCCATTTTGAAAAGCTTGTCTAGATACACTTCTGGTATCAGTGCAGCAGTTCAGACACAGAGAAACCAGCACAACCACTGAAACAGATTCTCTTACCACTGCTATTTAAAAGTGTTAAATCTCTAGGTTAGAGCAGCACACTGCCTTTTAAAATGGAGCTCCATGTATTGACATAGATAATTCTTACTAATCCTGTAGCTATTTGATTTCACTTCAAAGGTCAATCCCTATAGTTTAGAACTTCTCAATAAATAGTATAGTCCCCTAATATAAATTGACTTACTGTAGCAAAATTAGGTATCTCAGATTACTTCCAGTTTTACAAGATGACTCTTTAAGGCCATTTGCTTTTTATTAGTGTTTGGCCATCAGAAGTCAACACTGCTATTTTTGACCCTCCTCTGTAAATGCATGAATATATTTTTTAATCCTAGTCACTTGTCACTCGGTTCATTTACAGTGGCAGTGACAATAAGGGTGTTTGTTCCATTCTGGATGCCTTGGTTTCTTTAGAGATGTCAAGCAAATTCCTGAGTATTCTTAGTACTAGAATGGATGTAATAACTGTGTCATTAGAGTTTTCAAGAAAAACCTCTTTTGACAGCAAATGGGACTTTTTGCTTGACAATCCCAGCCCTGAGTATCTTGTACACTTTATTAATCTCATTTTCTCAGAGGTTAATTTTAAGAACTGATTTAATAAGAGAAATATCCCAAAGACTACTCTCTTTTCCTTTCCAAAGCATGTATAAATTTGTTGGAAGAAATACCTAAATGTCTGACCCAACCCAGAATCATTAGGAAAAACCTGTATTTATCATTTTGTTACTCTAAGGCTTTTTTCAGTATTCTAATTCTCACAACAATAAAAACCAGACACTAATTAGTTTCATAATTAGGCAAGCTATCAAAAATGGAGGGAGTTAATTAGTATTTCTCCCTTACCAGTCCAAGAAAAAATTATATTCAATAAAAATGTTACAGCAAAATGCTAGATGACAGGACTGCATTCAGGGGGCTTCCAGATTCTAGTCAGCACTAAAAGGAATAGGGAGCTTTTGGTGTACTAAGGCATTATAAACCCAAACTTTTCCACCTGTTGGGAACTATGCATGAGACTTTCAAAGGTTTGTAACTCAGAGTTGAGTTTGTCTCTTTGGGAACTGTCTGGTGATTTGTGTGCTGCAGTGTCATTTTCTGTCTGAGGACAGCATAACTACTAATGCCTCTTTCAGAGTCTCCTCTTCTCTGAGTCCTGCTCCAGAGTGCTATGTACAACCTCTTGGTGTAAAGAATGTGCTGAAGCTTTCACTTGATTTCTTGTTTGCAATGTCAACACTTCTGCTTTCTTCTCTGTTGTTTAAAGGCTAGAAGCATATGGCCCTTAGCGGCCTTGAAACCCCAAAGGGTAACTTTTACAGACATTGTGTATGATAGAGAATCTAAAAGTTAACCTAATTTGACAGCAGTCCCACCTGAAGGAGTTTAATTTATAAAAAATGTATAGGAAAGGACAGATTTTCCATCTGATCTGTGCTACTATAGACAACAACAGAGAAAAATAAGATAGACTCATAGAATGACAACACAGGAAAACAAGCCTACAAGACTCCTGTGCTAGTCTCTAATGAGCTCTTTCTCCCTCTCCTGCAGAAAGGTCTAATAGAAAAAAAAACAAAGATAAAAAAAAAGGTTAGCTTATTTTCAGAAGATTGTTTTTACAAGGTTTGACCCAACCTCTCTAACAGTGAGTTAATGGTCAAATATCTGAAATTCTGTGTCCAGTTTCTAGTGTGTCTCACTATCACTGTATCCAGAATCATCAATACTAACACAGAATCTAATTAGCTGTCTCAGAAGATAGAAGCTAGTAAAAAACAGCAGGGACATGGAGGATAAACAACTGTCCAAATCAAGATACATCTTCCTCAGGCACCAAGGGTTAAGCTGGTCCCCAGGGATGAAGCCAAAAAATCCTTCCAAAGTAGATTGGTAGGAAAGGCTTGGAAGGTTTTGGTCTCTATCGATAACGTGATGGATTATTTACTTTGTAGGACCTTCTAGACTTCTTTAAAGGACAAATTCTCCTGGTACTTTAGAGTCTGAACACACTAGTAGTGCCCTAATCTCTTCTGTCTTCTTCCTGTGGTGTGGTGTGCTTTTGTGTTACTGCCTTTTGTATTATGGCCTTTTGGTATTATGAGTTTGGAGGAAGATCTGTGGCTCCCGGGATATTTACATTTCTGTTGATTTAGCTGTAAAAACGTTTATCACAGGGCTGCCTGCTACTGCAAAGGACTGTATTTGATGGCTGAGGTGACTGCTTCAAGATTCTTCTTCCTTCCAGGTGGTCTTTACAGACTATGCATCAGCCAACTTAACGTGCAGCTCAAAGGGAGCATGCTCCAAACCTGCCCTGCCCAGCCAGTAAAAAGAAAGCCAGACAGTCTCCAGACCCATCAACACAACATAAGCTCAATATTGCTGTTAAAATAAACAGCAAAAGCAGAGATTTCTCAGTCTGACTGCAGCTGCTGCTGCTTCCACCATCTCCTTTTTTACCCCAGGGAATCAAACTTGGCACTGCAGATATTTCCACAATACGTCCTCCTGCCCAGCTGCCTGATATGTTAACACCAGGCTCAAAACATCACACGCTCTCCATCTACCTTTTTCTTTAGGTGATTGTAATCCTTTGTCTGCAGATTTTAATCCCTTCCCTCCTGAAATTTGTCATCTTATTTTAGACGTTTTTTCACCTCAAGCTGTCATTGTCACATACACAATTCCAGAGACAGTAGTAATGAGCAGTGCTGAGGGCAAACAGGATAATCAATGTGCTACCTAGATCCTGCCCTCAACCTGTTTAGGAACTGCAAGGAGAAATGCTGTCCCCATATGAGTCAAGAAAATGAATTACTTCTAACTCTAACAGAGTCAGATTTTCCAGCCTCAATTACCGAAGCTCCAAATAAAGCACTTTATACAGAAAGCTTCCCCTGTGGCTGCCACCAGAGGATCTGAATCAATTAACAAAGTATTTGTAGGAAAATATGAAGGCAAAAGTAGATCCACATTCATACACACCCTCCTTCATCCATTCTCCTTCTCCAAGCCATCAATATACCTGACCCACTTTCTAACTCCCTGTTGTTGCAGATGTTGCTGATGCAAAGCCTGCTTCAGCTTGTTGGGAAGATACATTCATCAGAGAAATAATGCAGTGCAGCAGTGTCTTCTTTTGTCAGGAGCAGCTGGAATTATTGCTTACTTGGTGTCACCCGAAGGTATTCATAATTAGGAGCAGAAGATGTGCATGCCAAGATAAGCTGTAAAAGACACATTTTATGCCAAAAGCAGGTTGGGAATGTCTTTGTAAGTATGGCAAATGGTTTCACTTATACCTTAATGAAGGCAATTTTCTTGGATTTCATTTTTGCCATTTGCATAGAAAAATTTGATCTGCTTTAATAAAGATTCAAGTAGCATGCATCTATGATGGCGCAGTACCAAAACCCATTATTTCAGTCTGAAAATCCATAATTCCATGACAAAGAAAAAAAATCTCCACAACTGCTCACGTCTGAGTACGTAGATATAAATCTGAGGGTTTAATTTGACAATAGAAGAGCATTATTTCACATGATTTTCAAATAATTTAAAATTAATTTCAGCATGAAGTGTGTTAGAAGAAGTCTCAACCCTGCTGAAAGAGTTTAAAACAAAATCCCATGACGTCCCAACACACCTGATAGTTGGCAATACCAAAGAACGTGTGTTTCCACTAAGATGACAGACTGTGGATGGGAATGGCAGAGGCATGGGTACATGTCTCTTTCTGCCAGGTTTCCCACTGCAGTAGTAACTGCTGGCAGAGTAGCAATCAGCGAGGAGACTAAAAGATCTTAAACCTATACGGCTGTTTTCTTAGCAGCTGACTTAGCCTTAACTGCAAACACACAGTCCTGTCAGCTTCACCAAATGGGTGATGAACTGTCATCCCTTGTCACATCCCGTGCTTGACCATGATCTTGAGTAGAGGTATCTGTGACAAAAGGCTGCCTCCAGCTCAGGCTCACCACCAGGACTGTGCGGTGCAGTTTCCCAGCAGGACACCTTCCAGTCCTCTTCTTTCCTGGGGACAGACTGAATAAACCAATTCATCAGTCTCTGAACAAGCCTGTCAGGAGCCTCCCCCTTGTCAGAAGGAATTATTGCTGCTTCTTACGAAACAAGTCCTGCCAAACCTCTGTGCAGGACTATCCCCGTGCATCTGACAACACCAGCCATTCCTGTAAGCTACTCAAATGGGAATAAAAAGCCTTACAAAAGTCTTCAGTATGGCATATTGCAGACCACTGACTACCAACCTTTTCAGTCCAAGCCTTACTTCAGGGACCCCTTTTGCCACCAGTCATAGCCAGGAGCTCTTTGGCATCATGGCTTGATGGAGGGCTCTGCAGAACACTGGGTGAGCATCTCTGCATCATGTGCTTGTGTGAGTGCAGACCAGTCATGCCCCAGAGGTCCACGTGTTGAGTTTCATTACTTAATACACAAACATCCCCCATGACCTCAAGTGCCTCTGTACAGTACTCGGATAAATCCCTCTGCCAAGATCAAGTTGCAGGGGCCAGAGACAATCACACACAACACGATGCCATAATAAGCTCTTTTCTCATACCTCTTCCTGGATAAATAAAACTTAACCTATAAATGATAAAATATTTTTTTAAAAATTAAAAAAAAAAAAAAAAAAAAAAAAAAAAAACCAAAACCAAAAACCCCCTAGATATTTGAGAGATATTATCAACTTCATTCTTTATCAGAAAGCCTTTTAACTGGAGTTTTCCAGAAAAAAAATGACCTGGGATTCCCAGATGACTTTATATTTTAACCCAAGTGGATGATCATTATTCTTCTAAAAGCAGGAAAAAAAAAATTAACAGTCACAACGCAGAGGAAGAAAACACTGATACATTTTGACACTTATGACTTGCAGATCAGAGACCTATGAAAACAGTACTGTCCTGTCAAGATTTAAAAAAATGAACTAGATGAAAATCACCTGCAGAATTCTAATTAGGTTTATACTTCTCTGTCCATCCCTGACATGCCACAGCTTGAACTTCTGCTTCTTCCCTCTGCAACTGAAAGTCAAAGAGTGAAAAGTCTGACATTTGTTGCAGGGCTGCACTGACCATTAAACAAATAAATGAGGTGACAGGAGATGTATTTGTTAGGTCATCTCACAACTGAGATGAAACCCACACATTTTTAGGGATGAAAGGAAAAGCACGTACCAAAGCACAGGATTATGGCTACATGATCAGAATTGTACAGGACAGAGTACCTCAAAACAAAAGCCTGAAAGGATTTGGCTCAGAGCAGCAATGTGCAAACGCCGAGTTTCCATGGGAATAAACTATTTTGGTCCAAAAAGAAGCTGCTTGGAATTCAAAGTGGGGCAACACTTCTAAGGCAAAAGCACCATGTGGTCATAGTTTTTTCTTTGTTGAAGGAACAAAGGTTTTCTGATCTTACTCCACTTACACATGCATAGTCACAGAATATGTAACCATTTCAAAGACAATGGCGTAAGTGGACTAAGTATTCACACTTTCACAAAGGTTCCTTACTGTTGCTGGAAATTGTTAGGCATTAATAGCAAAGGTTCTTTTCCTTGCTGGTCAGCCTTGTTGCTAATTGTCCTCATTATGGCACTACCACCACAGTGACCATCATTACAATGTGTTGCAGTGGGACATAAAACACTCAAGAAGTTTGATCTTAATAGGTAAATACAGTAATATATATACAGAAGAAATGCTTTACTTTTGAGGCTGGTGAGGCACTGGAGAAGTTGCCGAGAGAAGTTGCGGATGCCCCATCCCTGAAAGTGTTCAAGGCCAGGTTGGATGGGGCATTGAGTGACCTGGTCTAGTGAAAGGTGTCCCTGTCCATGGCAGGAGGTTGGAACAAGAGGGTCTTTAAGGTCCTTCCCAACTCAAGCCATTCTATGATTCTGTGATTCTATGAAATAAGCAGGGCTGTGTACTGTCCTGAGTTCTGGACTGTGATCATCAATGCCATTTAGGTGTTACTATGCTCCCAGCCCAGTTCTCACCCACCCTGACTCCCATTTTCCCACATCCTGGGCTCTGTTTTGGGGTGGAACAGTATTGGCATGTTCTTACTAAGCCATTTGGGCTCAGTCATCATGTTCAAAGACAGAAAGAGAATTTAGCCATGTGAACCTGAGCTGAGCTGCACTACCTGGGCCAAGCTTTGTCTAGCTTTAGAGATGCTGCCTCTACACAATATTCACAATATTGTGCGGCAGAAGGGCATCTTATGGCCAAATTGCTGTACTAATTGCCACCTGGAAAACCCTCTGCATTTGTTGGTGTTGAACCCAATGACAGTCCGAGAGGGAAGCTGACCTTGGATGCATCTTAGGCTTTGCAGTACACTTACAGGTGTGCTTATCTACCAGACGAAGTGCTCTGATCTCACTCTGAGCTCAGTGAGTCTCCTCAGTGAGACTGAAGCAATTTTAATCATTGACATGTGGCCAAGAGGGGCTGTTTTTTTAAAAAGTTCTCTGAAATAGAATCAGTATATATTTAGGTGCCATAGAACTAGAACATTTTTCCAACAATAGAAGCCATTTGATACTGCTCAGAAAATCTGTAAAAATTAAATTGTAAGAGTTCCGATCACCAAAGTTTAGTCAGCAAATCACTTTTTTTTTTTTTTCAGAAGGAACAGAAGTAAAACTAGATGTTGTATTTTGGAATCATTAATGATCTTATGTGAAATTTTTCCACAGTGTTTACTTTAACAAGGACAATTTCACCTCCAGCAGTCTATGCCCAAGTGCAATGGATGTGAACATACAGTGTTTTTTAAAAGAAAAGTAAGACAGTATCTCACTGTCTTGTTTTGATTCCTCTTCAGGAAATGTTCTCCATATGGATATTTTCATTATGTTACAACTGAATCGAGGACCTGGAAGACATTTTGAATTGGTTCAACACCATCAAGTAGATGAAATGCTGTGAAGTGGGCAAAGTGTGAAGTTGCATGAGATATTAAATCGAGGCCAAGAGAAAAATGAAGATGCTGAGATAGGTACTTGGGAAAGGAAATGGAAAAAAAACATCAAGACCAAAATTTCTCAGAGATCCCATTCCCTGCAATATCAGTGACCTGTGCAGATCACAACTAGGTCAGAGTCCCTGCAAAACTAGAGGACAAAAGATGAGAAAATGACAGAGTTCTCACAGACTGCTGGGCTAAAGGCAAGTCTCAGGAAAAAAGAACATACCCCTACAAAGGCTAAAGGCCAAAACAGTAAAGCAGAGGGCCAGCTTCGGGTCTCTCTGCCAAGAATCTAAAAGAGCAAATTCCAAGTCCCAGAAATATTAGACAGCAATCCCTAAACAGAGATACCAGTTCAGAGCATACAAGGACATTGGGAATGTGCACAAAGATGGAGAGGCCAAGACCGTGAAGCCCAGAATCAGATTTCCAGAATTCAGTGTTTAGGGTATCAGTGCTCAGGCAGAATAGGAAAGAGACATGGTCATGAATCAAAGAGCCTGGATTTAATTCCCGGCAGCTAGCTGGAAGAACTCAGGGCCTCAGTGCTACAGTCTCTGGACCCAAAAAGAAAATTTTTTTGAACTTTCATATGTCAGACAAGTCTGTACAAGATCAGTTTGCAGGATGGAAATACAAACTATATTCTCTACAACAGAGATAATTAACAGGCATCTGTACAAAGGAGATTAGTAATATTCTCAGATTCTTTGATTTATGAGGCCAAGGCACTTGTTTGCTGCAGATCGTGCCTTTAGACTCCTAGCATAGCAAACGTTTTATATCAGAGTCACTTATGCCTATTGAGGAAGGTATTCACATAGGCTTCATTGAAGGGAATGGTTTGATTTGGTTTAGTTTTTTTGTGGTCTTTGCAAGCTGCTTCTTTCCCAATACCAAAGTCCCAGCACCTTCCGTGTGTGACAGAGCAGTGTATCTGGTAAGCCTGTGACAGGAAAAGACCCTGGCAAAAGGCTCCTGCTGAAGTGCTCAAAGTCTCTCTTAAACCCTGGACCTCATGAGAGGGCGTATCTGTGCTCCGTGGCAGAACTGTGGCCTTGCCTCTGTACCAAGCCATGCATCAGGTGCCACAACACACCCATTGCAGGTCACACTTGTCATGCACATCCTCCATCATCAGCTCCCACAAAGCAGGAGAAAGGACAGGGTGTTTCTAGTGGATGGCTAAGGCAAAGGACAGTCAGGTGAGAAAAATGAGATGCAACGCCATGGCAGGAGCAGGCAGAAGCCTTTGAGCAATTGTGAGATTTGACAGGTCTGTGATTTCCTTAATCTAAAATAAAAAGAATATGTTATCCCTTTAGGAGGAAAAAAGCTTGGGGCCCTTAATCCTAGTGACAATCATCCTAATGACATCCTAAAAATAATCCTAATAACAACCCACAATAACTGGAGGGTCAAAGGATTGCTGCTAGGTTTAGCTAAGGAAAAATCACTTGTGGTTTTAATCAATGATATCCAACTGGCTTAAAAACTATTCTTTGAGCGCTCTTGAGCATGTCTCACAACACATTCACTGAGCCTCCCCATCCTAAACTGCAGGGAAGGAATTTATGATAGTCACTGAAGAGCTAAAAGTGCAACCACCAACATAATGAGTCTGCCTGAGCTGCCTAAACTTGATTGTACCCCTCATGTATTTGCAGCTATGAATACTGTGGGGGCTAGTTCTCAGATTCTCAGACCACTTGCCAAGCACGAGATAGTCTCAATGAAGCACACAGAGAGGAAACCAGGACAAGAGGCTTCCTTGATGGAAAACATCTGATCAGATTTCTGCAGTATCAAAAGCATTATACGAACAGATCTTTCCGTATTCATCTTGTCAATAATTTACAATTAAATTAGCATATACTTAGAATCACCTATACACAGATGGACTGGAAAACTTCCATGAAGCATTACACAATCAAGAGGACAAGTGGATGTTAGATGCAAGAGACCAGGGATCAAAAGCAGGAAGCTGCAGCCAGTACAGGCAGAAGGGTCTAATAAGAGACTCCCACTAACACTGACTGAAGCTTCAGCTCGCAGCAGAGAGCAGCACGAATGGAACTTGCTTTCTGATATTCAGCTAAGAAAGGAGACAGCTGACAGGACTGAAATGGGCTCTGCCACAGTTAAAGGACCAACTTTATTCTCCCACTGGTGCTATAAATATTCCCCTGATTTAACTGTTTTCCAGCAGTAAGTGCACAGACATGTCAGGAGAGAGATACTGCTTTTTTTTAGCAGGATTTCAAAATTGCAGTCTCAGTGACTCGCTTTTAGGGGGGCACGTAAGTGCCAATCCAGATTGGAAAATTATATTTCTAAATGGCCTCCTTTGAAGCCCCACACTCAAAAGTAGCACATCTTGACAAGCAGAAGAGAATTATGGTATTTACCAACGTGTTACTGCTCACAGTTGCTAGAAATATGTATACCAACATTTTTGCTTTATAGTGTATGGATAGAAAGTGAAAAATACTAGGCAGAGCTCAGTTAGCCTTCTGCACTGTGAAACGCACTGTGGTCTGCTCTGCTTTCTTGTGCATAGCAGGGTAACAGCTCCCCAGGCAAAGCACGGGGATGTTCAGTGCTGCCTGTGACATTCTCACCTACCTTGTACATTCAAGCATGCATTGCACAGAGCCTGCTACAACTATACAAGATTATGGTAAAGGTCATGTAGATTTTTATAGTGACAAATTCAAAAATAAAACTGATGTAAGAACTGCGTGAAGAAAAAGAAGTCAAATGTGAAACTTTCTGGCCTACAACAGAAAGGGTTCCAACATTCAAAGCACTGTGCATGAGCAGGAGCTGTCTGAGGAAGTGCTGCTGGATTTTTCAACAACTTCACTATATCATCAAAACTTGCATCCCATTAAAAAAACACCTGTCTCAATGCAATCCAACATGTTTTCAAGCACTGCACTGTTACGATCTGGAATCCTACTAATTAAGCCTTGCAGGTGAAAAAAATAATCCCCTGCAGAAATCATTCCTAATTCCTAAACTTTCTAAACTTTCCTCTAACTAGTTTTCTTTGTGTAACTTGTACAGCTGGCACCAAACATATATTACTGTGGTTTCCTTGGCACGAGGCTGCAATGGCAGAAGGCCATGCTGTTCAAGTGAAATAGATACTAAGTACCAGATGCACAGAAGGGCTAGGGCATATACATTTCACTTCTCTCTGTATTTACCACCCTGCCCTGAAGCTTGGATACGTAAAACTGCTGGCTGTCTCCTTCCCCTCTTGGCATGTAAACCCTGAATTCCCTCAAGGGACTCAAGCGTAAATGTGAGTGTTCCCTGGGTCTCTGGAATACTTTTGGCCATGCACACAGATACTTAACATCACTTGGCAGTCGAGCACCAAGCCCTGCTGAGTTCCACCAGTTGCTGCTCCATCTGAGGGGTGATCCAGCTCGTGGACTGTCAGCATGTCTAAAGGAGGAGTGTTATTCCTGCCTTCGGAAGCACAGCTAACAGACAAACTACTGCTCCCCCTTTTGTGCCACAACCTAGTGGTAAATTCAGCAAATGAAAACATGCATTTACAGCCATCTTCTGCCTATGGGATTCAACTGGCCCCTCAAAAAAACTTCTCTTACCATAAGTGCTTGCCTGTTTTATGGGGCAGATGTCCTTACAATCTCTCTGGCTGAGTCAGCTTTACTCTGCATGAAAAATTTAAAGCTCGTTGGGTGAAGGAAAGTAACTTAACTCTGTCACCTAGTGGTCAGGATTCTCTCCAGGGAGTCTGCAGTCCCAGGTCAACGGGAGGGATTACAAATTTTGCAATGAAAAGTTACAATAAACAGTCAACATTGGTGAAGGGATGACGTCCCAGAACTTCACACGGGAGAATTGTTGAATGCAAAGCCTACCTCTTAAATATTCCATTATTTTATTAAAAAAAAAAAGGAGTGAGGGAGTATAAAAGAAGTACCATCCCTTATCCTCAGATAAGGGCAGTTTCAGAGAGAAAGATGGGTTAAATTCCATCCACCAGGGCAGAGCAAAGTGCCCCAGTGTCTCTGTGAGCTGCTTATTGCTTCTGAGCTGTTGTGCTGCTGTCTCATTCTTCAAACAAAAAGGACCAACACAAATCTAGGCTTAAGAAAAATGCATCCTGCAAGCCGAAAGCTGGCTGAAACATAGCAAATCTTACACTCCTACAATGTACGAATTTGTATTCTAGCACTTGTATCCAGGGACACTGGGAGCCTCTGAGCTTGGTTAGTTTGCCATCCAGCAACCATTTCACGGGTGCAAAGCACACCTGGAGAGCCACTGTACTGTTCTGTTTAGACAATCATCTCCTGCTTGTTTTCTTCCACACAGAGAAATCTCTGAGTCATCAGCATCATTACTGCCTCCTTTTTGCTTACGTAGCCTCATTAAAAGGATTAGACAGATCAGCAAGGGGCAGCAATTTAACCAGTACATATTTTTCAAACAAAGCTACACCAGTTTCTTCTACCTCCCCTGGTATTTTTGCCACATGAAGAAACACCATGGCCTGATTTTCCCTGTGTAGGACTTCTGTTCTTGAAAAGGCAGTGCTTATTATTTGATGTCTCAAATACAAAATGTCCATGTATTTTAATTCTTCTCATCAGTCTAACACCTCTATCTATAGTAAGTTTAAGATGCTTATCATTCTATTGTCCAAGCAATTACCCCATACATAGCAGAGAACATTAAATGCTCCTTAAATCCCATTACAGCCAGAGGAAGATGAGTCACTGAATGGCAACTAAAATAACCAAGGCATTGAAGTTGTTTTCAGTGACTGTTGCTGAAAGACTACGGAAAAAGTCAGGATGAGTGACACCAAGAGTCTACTGGTAAAATCTGCCTCTTTTCAAAATAAGATAATGACAGTGGTTGAGGTTAATGATTTAAAGACCACAAAGTGTATGTATGCTCACATTTAAATACACTGCAAATATCTGAAATGCAAGGAAAGCCACTTTGAAAAGCTGTAGAGCACAGAGCAATGTTACAGGACATGAGCCGAGTCTCATACAGCTGAAGGATCGATTTGGCCAGGGAACATTAAAGGTGAGGCCTATTCTGCCTCAACAATAAGACTGATGTAACAATTATGGGCAACAACAACCCTTCCCTTCAACAGGGAATTCAGTCTAATTCTCTTCCTTACTCTACCAGGGCAGCGTTTGGTGCTGACCAGGAAGGGGGAGTATCACCTATTGCCCTGGAAAGCACTGTTCCATTTCAGAAGAAAATTATTTTCTTGCTATATGAGCAGGCACCCTGCCTGCCTGCCAATCTACCTATAAGCAGCTTGTAAGCCTGATGTGATGCCAGTGTTTTATAATCGAGGATAGGAGCAGAGAATTCTTTATCTGTGGGTTCTGACTGAGCTGATACTTGATACCCAAGTGAATGCTGAAGCCTTTATTCCTCTCATCTCAATGGGATCTCTGCCAGTGAGGTACCCAGGCATAAGGATGCCGTTCTCAGGGTTTCTGCTGTTCTAAGCTGCATCTTAAAATTCTACAGCTATTGTTAAACTAATGAATAAGACTTGGCCCAAAGTAACAGGGCAAGCTTTAGATCTTCTGTTTATTGCATTTCATTTAGCAAACTTCCTTGCATGAGATTAACGATGCGGCTTTTTACAGCAGCAGCAAATGTTTTGATTTCTAATAAAAAAAACATGTTGATTATTCAGGCCAATGGATCCACAGCAACCGTGACATTACTTGTGACAAGTGATGGGAACAGTGGATATTTTTTGCTAGAGACAGTAAATTGGAAGACAGCTGAAAAATGGAACCAGCACTGGAAGAGATTAATGAGGAACTAAATGATTTACAAGTACCATGTCCTCATTTGACTGGAAATTAGAGAAATTAACCAAAAAAAAAAAAATCAATGCACTAATGAAGCTGAAGGGCAACTCCACAAATATATTACAAATGGACTTGGAGTCAAAATGGGGGAAAAGAGAGGAGGAAAAAAGCAAGCAAAGAAAGAAATGACAGCCTACATGTAAAATGTGCTTAGCAACCCAATGGAAATGGTAACAATTCAAGCAGAAGCCCTTAATGTTGTTTCCTGATGGTGATACGTAGGGAAGGAGAAGCTGGTATAGGATAATAGATACATCTGTTAATAAGAGGATACCTTGTATGTGGGGAAATCTTATAAGAGAACTGGGTCATGCTACCAAAATGCTAGAAATTTAATTTGAAAGATAATAAATTGGCTGGACATAGCGTTGTAAATGCCAAAGGTAGAGAGAAATTTAGCCTATATTGAGGAACACACTTTCGAGGATCTTCCAGGATACATACTTCTGGCAACAAAAAAAACCGCAAAAGCCACGTAGCTTGTCCTACTTCAGCAAACTTCCATAGCCACAAGATGAAAAATATTGATTCTGCACCAAAAATAAGTTCTATATGAAAAGGAATACTTCTTGGGAACCTGAAAAACATTACCACATAGCAGGATTGTTACAAAGGAAACAGCCCTGCTGTTTTTCAATAATTATCATCACCAGATCCATTTCTTGGGCACTGAATTCAATCTTATTCTTGACAAACCAGAAAAGGGGCTACAGCTCAGCAGAGAATGACCAGTTACTTACATATTAATGGTCATCCCTCCAGCCTATTGCTTTAGTAACACAATTTTCACTGACCCTAGATTTGAGGGCTGTTCATACTTGGTTAGCTTAAGCATTTTAACAGGCCTACTTATTGGTTTGTTTCCAGCATTCAGGTTCCTGGAAACTGGGAAATTATTCACAGAAATTTTTTACAGGCCAGGTTACCCCTGCAATTCATTAGGGCGATTCAGCTATATCTTTTTAATAAAACATCTCTAAGATTTTACATCAGTTTTACCTTTGGTGGGAGTTTGCAACTGCAACAGCCATGTTTGCATAACATAGTCTATTATGTTTAGCCTGCTTAAAGCTTCTTACTCTAACACTTAATAGTGCACATTATAATGAATATGTACGTTACTAAAAGCATATTCTTTTGAAGCTTTTCCCAGTTATGAATAAAATCAAAAGAAAATCCAATTTTTCTGGTTCAGACACCAAACCAAGAAATGGAAAAATATTTTAACACTAACCTATTTGTTTCCAATTTGAATATTATCTTTAATATAGACCATATCCAAATATTTGCTTGACCAGAGAGGAATAGTGAGAATTGCTCTGGATGGCTTCAGGCCTTTTTGTAAAGGCAGTTATCTGGCCTACCTTATCTGCTGCAATAAATGCTTCTGTATCATTGTGCATTAAAATATTATATCAGGAGGAGTCAATACACAACATCTAGAGATGGACAACAAGTGCTGTTCCAAGAGGTGAGAACCACTGTTGTAATTTCGGTTGAGCCTAGGTTTAACACTTCCTAATCTAAAGTCCAAGCAAGAACCACTGGATTTCAGGCTATTAATGGAGAATGAGATTATACCTTCCCTTTCTTTATTTTTGCAAGTTCCCTTCTGAATCAAATCTCTGATTAATGGTTGGGCTTGATGATCTTGGAGGGTTTTCCCAATCTTAATGATTCTCTGATCCTGTGATTCTAATGCTGAAAATACTCCGGTTTGGAAAATATTAGAACTGTTCTTGTCAACATTTCCATCTCTTCTCTTTAGGCTTTTTGTTTGGCTTTTTTTGTTGCAGCCAACAGAATTTCCTGAATTAATCTCAAATTCAAATATCATTCTGACCAACCAAAGATGACCTATTTATTATTGAAGGAAGGTAGGAAGCAAGCAGGATGCAATTCTGCTCTGAGTAAATTTATTTTATAGGTTGCATATGTGTAAAAAAAGGTTAAGGACAGGGACCATGAGATGAGCTGTCCTTTTAGTGTGACATATATAGCAAATTTTAACAGCATACTTAGAACTACTGGAGAATGAAATTCATCTTTGTGTAGAAAATTGCACTTAAGCCTTCAAAACAAGGCTATAAGTGAGAGATCATGGTTGTATATACCTTTTCCTGGCTCATGAACGGAGCTGAATTTCCTCCCAAGAGTTTAGGGTAAATATGAATACTCTTCTGAAAAACTGCAGAAATGCCACAGGTAAGCAAAAAAATATTTCTTTTAATGAAGGCTTTTAGTGAAACAGAGAGGTGTTGTGAATTCCTGTACTCTTGCAGAAGTGCCCCTACTGTACATGATACTTCCTGGTAAGTGTGTTCATGCTGTGCCCCTTCACTGCTGGGTAGGCACAGCCATAAAAGCCATGTGGATTTTTTAGTATTTACTCCTGAGGATTTTCCTTTCTATTCCATTTGACTGCTTAGGTGGAACAAAACAGAAACACACTATCTGAAAAGTATCATGTGTTACTGGTGCTATTTCAAAAAAAGGGCAGTTAAAGAGAGATTCCTCATTTGGTTTAATTCAAAAAGTTATGCTAACTTGCTGGACACAATCAATGCTCTCAGCAGGGCATCCTTAAAAGATTCATAGATCTTCTAAAAGCGAGATCCAGTTTTGGTCCAATCAGCATGCAAGCACATTTGTTTCAAGGATTTGAATATGAATATAATGTTGTCATGAAGCTGCCCAAAAGAATATTTTTCCAACATGATGCCAAGTACTCATTAAAATCCAGTTTTGCAAGGCAATGAGTGAAGGAAAAAAAAATACAAAGATAAGAAGAAGAAAAGAAGAAGTGCATTACCCTTCTGTTCTGCCTTAAAGATATTTGCTATCAATGTTGATAATGTAGCAAAGAAATTAAATCTATTCTACGATGTTGTATTCTCAAAACAAACACATTTCTCAAAACAAACACATTTCTCAAAACAAACACATATTTATTTATTCTCTTCATATAAACAGTCATGCCAATCTGGAAGAATCAGAGTTGTAAAAGGAGTAACTTCCAAAGCACAGGGAACTTGTTATGTTCTTCCCACGTCTCCCTGAAAGTACACAATAATCTAAACTGTTGGTCTCAGCAGGCAGGCAATGAAGGAGCACTAAAGCCACTGCTCCACTGGTAAGGAAATTACTGATCTCTGTGTGCAAGGACAGCAGTGCTTCCTCCCCTCCCTCTGAAGAAGGAACTCCATCTGCCAGGACACACCGGGCAGTGAGCAAACGCCTCCGACGCAAACCACCACCACCAGGTGGGCACTCAGTGCATGCAAGGCGTCTGTGGGACTGCTGGGGAGATGAAACACCAGCAAGAAAACATGAGTGTACGTGAAAAGGAGGCAGGAGGAGGAACAAGGAGCAAGGACAAGATCACCTACCAGCTCAGAGGTGCAAGAGAAGACATGTTTGTAGCTTCACTTGGAGTAACTTTGTGATTCTACCCACCAAAACCAGCAAGACCACCAAAATGTTTCCTGGTGTGTTTAAATATAAATCCGAATAAATTGGAAGCAGTGAGAGAAACCTCGACATGAAATCACTCTGACAGACTAGTGAGCTGTACGAGAAGGAAAATCAGGTTCTGAATGAGTGAAAAGCTCCAGTTGCCCTGCCATCAATACACTAATCGAGCCATCCTTACTCTCCACTGGCCCTGGGACAAATGACAGACATGCTGGCAGATTCAGAGGAGTGCCAGCCACACATAAAATATACCTGTGACTCCTTATCCTGCAGAGGACTCGGGACTAATCTCTGCACTACTGGGTGACACTGCTGAAACTTCATAAACCATTGCACCACAGGACAACAATTTTTTAAAACAAAAACAGAGATCAAGAGGAGGAAACCCCGAGGACAAATTATTTGAAATATTTAGGCACCCCATTGCATTCATACTGTTATGAAGATCACACAAAATATTTGATGGAGCAACCAAAAGTGTCAAAGTGTAAAACATTCACTTCACTATTAAATTCTAAAGCTTTAATTATAAAAATGTCTGACCAACTCTAACTGGCACCTTTACCTTTATGGTAATGAGAACAAAAACAAGGGAACTTGAGAGAATGAACTACTCTTTCATTTCTTTGGATGAAGAGAAAGGCATAAATCTTGTAATTAAGAGGGAGTTTGAACTGCCAGTGTTTGAGCCAGACAAACTAGATCTGTCTTGCATGTAAGCAGGGGCATATAACCTTGGTATGATAGTTAGGACACACACTCGTTAACGTCTGTCTAGAGCTATAATACGAATATTCCCTCACACATCTGTGTCTTTCATTCTCCATTCACAGGCTTCTAAACTAGCTTTTTTTGGCTTGCCACCTGCCTTCTCATCCATTCAGGAAATCAGCTCACTTTGTGGATTCAATGCCAACTTCACGCCAAGGGCTGGCACATGCTCTATGGACTATTTGAAGCAGGAAGGGAGCTCAGATCATACAGAGACCTTGTACTATTTTTCCAAACACACACAACATCTCTCCCTTGTAACTACACCTGAGGGAATGTTAAGAAACCATGGAGGTGGAGCTCAGGAATGCAGTCGCAGCTGATGGCAGGTGTGTCCAGAGGTACTTCCTGCTGGAATCCTCTCTCTGACAGTGGCCAAAACTGGATGTTTTAGAAAGACAACAAGAAGAGTTAACATGTAGAGAAACCACCCCAAAGTGGATGGAAGCATTAGCAATTTACAGCTTCCTGAGCTATTGATGATGTGTTTTTATTTTTTAGTTAGTCCATGCATTCGTCCTGTCACTTTTGAAACCTGCACAAACTTGTAAGGTACGGAATGACACTTCCCCCAGGCAGACCTAATTATACCTAACTTTTGTTGTGTAGGTCTTGAATGTCTGGTCTGAGCCTTTTTCTACAGTTTCTCTATCAGCTGGGAGAAGCAGGTTTTTCAGAGGGAAATTCCACTCATCATAAGGTTAGTTATTGCAGACACTGGGGATGAGTTATCTCATGGAGGTGTTTCTTCCTCCATTAACTCAGAAGGGAGCCTAACGAAAGCCTAGCTTCTGACAGCTATAGCTAGGTGGCACAGCTGCATTGCCCAAAGCATGCTTCTGGAATGAAGACACCTTTACTCTAAATGGGTGATCCAAGAAACACAGAAAATGGAGTTAAAAGGGATCTTAAGAGGGTCCCTTTAATTATACAGAGATTCTCTCAACATCTCAACTGAGCAATGCCATTGCTCTTCAGGATGGAGCTGGTTACTGGAACGACCTACTCACAGTATGTATTTTCTTAATAAAGTCCAGGGCTCTGAAAAAGAAAACCAAAATTAGTACAATATTTGACAACATACTTGACATTTCCAAGAGCATGCACTATGTAACAATAACAAAAACAACAATAAAACGTTTCAGAAGAGCTGAATCTGATTATGCAATGAACTGCTAAACAGGAATCTGAACAGAATCCTTTAAAGGGGGGAGATAATTAGGCAAATGTTCGAGAGACAGAGCCTCATGAGAATGTCAAATGTCGCAATTATCCATTTACTTGATAAAACAAGTGCTCTGTTGATTAAATTTTATTGCTCTCACTGCTTCCTGCTTTAAAGATTAAAACATCAGAAACAATTCTAAGACACCATCTTTTTAGGAAGGGAAAGAGGATGCCTGTGTCGTAAGAGGTCTTCAGACGAATTCTGAGCCACTCCTGAGGATCTGTAACACCCACTGCCAATCACAATCACAAGTGCCTGAGTTTTGTGGCCTGTGCTGGTGGGAGGGATCACAGTTTTGGTTTCATCCGACTTCCTTTTGGGAAATCTAATCCACCCACCAACACCAGCCATTCCATGTAGCACTCCTCAGCAGCCACAAAAGCTGGCCACTGCAGGAAGACAGGAGAAGAACATGTCACTTACATTCTGCTTTTCAGTAGAACCAGCTATCACCTGGCTTTAAGCAAACATGAAAAAGTCACAACCATTTGTGCTCCAATCTGGCTCACCATGGCATTTCCATTCCAGTGTAACTTTATCATGCATCAGCAGAAGCCTGGAGTGACATAGGAGTTATTTCAGCCCTGGCTATTTAAAGTTCCACAGAGATGAGCTGTTACAGTAGGTCTGTTTACATGGGAAGAGGGACATTGTGATTTACAGCTCATGACAGATTTTGGAAAGGCCAGCTGCTTTCACTCTGTATTACACTATCACTGGCTCTAGCATGAAACTGCCCCATCAGTTTTGGAAATCCTTCTGTTTCTAGATGAGGCTATTTTCACGTCTTGCTATTCATGTGTAGCAGCAACAGCTACTGCCTCTGCCACCAAATCCAGATGCATCAACTCCAGTCTTCCATCCTGCTTATTCCCTGTTGTCACTGAGCTATGCCCTGCATGGTGTGGAGTGGTGCTGTCATACTACATGGCCTCTGAGCTTCTTGGCTCAAGCTTTCAGTGGACTAGAAGTAACTCTAAGCTTATCAAGGGTCTTCTTGCTCCACCTCTACAGTGGAGAAGAAAAATGGGAACTGTGCAGCAACAGTGGCTGAGCAGCAGCAACTCCAACAATAATACCTGTGGGGATTCCTGGAGAGACAAAGCAAGTATAAGGAAGGGGAGGGAGCAAGTAGGAGCTCCTTCAGTCGAATCATCTTTTGATACATACAGATGTAGAGGAGCTGAAGGATGCTCAGCCTGACATGTTGGTATTACAAAGTGTCTGCCAAAGGACAGTGAGTACCTTTATCTCTGTTCTGCTACGTTTTGTCCTTAGCAGCACAATTATAAACTCCCAAAGACTTAGGCCAGTTTTCAGAAATAGAAACCCCAAGTTAGAGCTACATTTAGACACTGGGATCAAATGGTGAGGGGTGGCTGTTGCAGGCCCAGAAGCTTTCACAGTTAACCCGCCCGTGTCTTGACACAAACTTAGCTGCTCAGGTCTGTCCTATTCCTAAAATCCTTGTGTGGTGAACCCACTTTCACCACACCCCAAACCCCAGCCCTGCCTGCTCATTAGCTTCTGATTCAGTAACCTGCCAACTAGCCTTGTGTTCAGGTGAGCTACACACAATTCCGTCAGAGCCTGCTATCACCTTTCACTGAGATTCCAGCTGCTGAGCAGATTAACATTCACGAGACACAAACAATAAACATTTTACTTCATTACTTTTAAGGAATAAATAAAATGGATTCTAAATGTCCTCCCAACCTCTTCCTCATTCCTTATTAGTTTTGATATACTAAGCCACAGTGTCCCAGCCACGGCATATTCCTCTCACATTCCGCTTACTTCACCGTGAAATGACTCAATTCAGCAAGAGGGTTTGAAATACACACTGAAAGCAGTGTAAAGCAGCACCCTTATCAAGTGTGGAAAAAGAAGTATAGTTCATAAACAGAGTAGAAAGCATATTTAAAACAACTTCTAATGAACTCCAGAGGCAGCAGAGCTTGAACCAGACAACATACCCCTGACATCAGCATTGGCTTTCAAAAAAATCACATTGTCCATGGGTCATATATTTCACTGCATCTCTGAAGAAATGCTAAATCAATAAAATAGCTAAAGGTTGCCGATGAATCAGGCAGTGTTCTATAAAAAGCCAACCATTATTGCTGCAGGGCAGCTTAAGAGCTGAAGAAATATTTGCAAGGAAAAGGCCATCCCTCCCACTGGAGCCCATTCATATTCAGTCATTTGACACATTCCAGCGGACACCAGTGAGCAGTACCAGGAGCGAGCTGGAATCGTGTTGGCCTGCTTGCTCTGCTACAGCAGCTTTTCTTGATGATGTGGGGTTTCTTACACACTGTCAGTTTGATTTCTTGAGTGTTCCCCCTCTCTGAGCCTGGATTTTAGCACCATTATGGAAACTCAAGCTTGCGTTGGCAACACATTCAGCAATTAATGTCTGTGTTACATCAGCACCCATATATCCAGACTGCAAATTCCATACTCAGCCTTCAAAGGGCCACTAAATTATCCATACCTGATAATTGTGAAATCAGAGCTGGGAACTTTTTAACAATTCGCATAGTTCCTTAGTTTACCTGTTTTTGTATATAGTACAGGATGCCATCTTGCTGAGGGAAATATACAGAGGAGAATAAAATATTAGGTGAAAGCAACTTTGATATTCTACTGCAAATCCAGAAACTTAGCTTATTGGTGTCATAGAATACTTTTGTTTCTTGTTTCCTTCATATGCTGACATCCATCTTATTGAGTGGAGTCCTTAGAAAATCAGACTATCATACTCATCTGACACAGTTTTCACAGTAGTAAAAATAAATGTGGGTGTCTATTTCCTGAACTCCTCCAAAACACTCTGATCTTTTTAGGCTATCAATTTTAAAAGAGGGAAAAGCAGACTAAAAGTTAATTCAGTGTTGATGGGGAGGCTAAGAACTACTGGAACTAAGATTATGTTAATTTCGTGCAAAAGCTGGGACTAGAACTTTCATCTCCCAATGTAAACATTCTAAAAAGTGCTCTCTTTTCAGTCATGGGAACATACAATTTCTGCAGTAGTTTCAGAAAATAGTAATCCAATCCAGAAGTATATAGTACATATATTATGTCTTGGCAACGCAGTTCTCTATTCTGCTTTCCTGCTGCTAAAAATACAATATTTTCATAACCATACTTTCAATATGCATTTAATATTTGCAAACAGGCTGTCTTTGACAAACAGGGCTTTTGGATAAGCTTCAATGAGCACTGTGTTCAACTCCATTACCTACAGCATCATGGCCCTCTGAAGATATATCCTCCCACTGTTACCACCAACATAGACACAAAAAAGGGGTCTTATTCTCCTCACAGTCACTCTCCTGCAAGCTTCACAGCTGGAAAAAGCCAATCTCACCTACATTTCATTACTCACCTCAAAGAATTTGAAAGTGCAGGGCAATGTCAGAGAGAATTTAGGCTTTATACCTGTCTTACTTATAAATGTTGTTCAAGTTTTGCCCTACATCTACACTTTTCTTCCTCTACACACTTCCATGCCAGATTCACTGCTCATAGGCACTTAGCAATGGCAAAGACAATGTTTTCAAGCAGATGACTTTGTGGGTGACCAAATACTCACCAGTTAAACACACATCAAAATTGTTCTCCTTATTCTTTAGGAAGGCAGCCCAGAAAGACTTATGGATTTCAAAATGTTTACCATCATGTGTATTTCAACATTGTGCTTGCTGGCAGATGGTGATTAGAAACTTATTTTCAGCTACCAGATCTGTGGAACACTTACAATACGTCAGCTTTTTCTCTCTCGTCTGGTAGACACACTTGACGCTCACAATGTACGGATTACAAATATTTTCCATTTCTTTATACCTTTCTGATGCTAGGCTCTGAGATACTGGGCGATGAGAAGCAATGTCAGACAGTATATGGCTAATGAGTTTCGTTGTAAATTCGTCACACATTTCCATTTAGCATTGCTGTGATTTTTATCCCCTTGAAATTATCCTTTTGATTCCAATTGCATTCTATCATTTTCCCGAGCAGAGCATTTATCTTGTAATAATTTTAAACATGTTTCTGCAAAACAGTCATCCTTTTAGCCCTAATATTTTAAAAAATAAATAAATCCTCTGCTGCACAGTAATTTTTGTCATTATGCTGTATCCCTTTTGCACAACACTGATTTCTTTTTCATATTCAAACCTGACATAAGTGGCATAAGTGGGTGGGATGATGAGCAAAATTCAGTCCATGTATCTTCAAGCACAGAAAGATTAAACCAAAAATTAATTAGGCCTAAATAAGTAAAGGTCTACTGCAGGAATGACAAAGCAGAGCATCTCAAATATCGAGTGCATATCTTACAAGTTAGAGAGGATTTTTTTCGTTTGTTTTCCACAAATTCTGATTCCCAGAATGCCATTAACAACACCAACTCAGTAAGTTTAACAAAGATAGGTGTTCTTGTCAAATCCTCATCAAATGTGACATTCATATCCTTCACCCATACGAGTCTTTAGTATTAACACAATAACTACTCCCACAAAATAACTTGAGATTCGTTTGCATTGTTCAACATCTATCAGGCTCTAAAATGAGCACAAAGCACACCTGGAGTGAGACTTTACCCCTCCAAATTTCTGGGGGTTGCATCTTGTGGGTTTTGTTGTGGTAGGAGAAATCTACAGGGAGCACCTTAAATATTGTATTTTAGATCGAAAATATCTGTATGTACAAGCTCCTAACATCAGGGTAAATCTTGCCACTAATTTCCAAAGCTGTTAGGCAAACCCTAAAAAGTGCGCTGAACATATTCCCGTTTCTTCCTCACGAGTGCAAATAATGCTGGGCACAGCATGACTCCTCCTGTTCGGGTGTTAAATGGAGGCTGGAAAAAGCAGATGGCTTTTTGTTACTGGGATGCTGAGGGTACCACAGGGAAAAGACAGTTAAGGATCTAAGTAAATCAACATTTCTGCAGTAAAAAAATGAGCCGGTGGTAAAATGTGCGCAACTTTTATAGCATTATTTGTGTTCCTTCAGGCTTGGGATATGGTATTATAGTGGTATCACCTCTCTGCCTGAAGTGTGTCAAATCTAAAGTGTACAGGTTCTGAAAGAAACAGACTGCTAAAAAAGATATATGAATGGTGAAATCTTTAAACAGATGATGATTATACCTACAAGACCTTTTCAGATGATATATTATGGCATGCATCTCCATCTTTTTCTCTCCATACTATTCAAAATGTTAAAAGTGTCTCTGATTATGATTTGTGTCTGAGCTAAGAATACAGAAGGTGATCAGCTACAGCTGCTTTGTCACACTTCTCAGTAGGTGTAAACTGAGATATTTCTATTGTACTTTTTAGGCTGAGGTTTGCTCTTTTCACCTCCACAAGAATGCTGGTTTTACAGCTGGAAACCTGCTCTGGTATCAGGATCAAGGAAAACAGTTCACAATTGCCAGCCACAAAGGACAGTCAAACTTTGGACCCTACTCCAGGAATGAACAGCCCAAGCCCACACACTGCACTACTGGACAGGCCACTGAAGGGCTCGGCTACCACTGGACTCTCGTATTAGGTCCTTCTGATGTGAGCATAAAGAATTAAGTGCTCCAGCACGTTCAGTCAAGCAAGGTCAGAAAGAAGAAAATTAATGTCACGTTACATTTGATCCGGTGTCAGCGAGGTTCATTTTCAATAGAGGTTGTGGCAGTAGGGCTCAGGTCATTGAACTCTTCCAGCCGCTCTTCTTGTCTGATTAATTTTCCTTATTATTTGATAGCTTTCAGGTATGGTGGAGTTTGCTGAAATCCTCTGGCCACTGTGGAATAGAATAATGCACTGTAATTTCATCATTTCATTTTAAATCTCAGCTGAAAACAGCTGTTCCCCAAGTCTATAATTTGCTGTGACTGACTACTCCATCTACTGTTATTTATCCAGGTAGCTATATTATTTAATTCTGAGAAGCACATTGGAATACAGTCTACCTGGAGAACACTAGTAAGTGGAGAATGAAGCAGGACTCTTAAATCAGATTTCACTGATGGCTTTAAAGAACTTCCAAAAATTCTCACCTGGTGCTTCCCATACAGTCATTCTTTACACATCTATTCCATAATATGACATGAAAGGAATTTTGGGCTTCAGTCCTTCTACTTTCTGACTCCAGCAGCTCCTGAAAATCTTTCAGATCAAAGAACCGATGGCAGTTTGTCATCTTTGCAATGATGCATTTTAAAAAGGTATAGCTGGTGCAAGAAGTTACATGTACCTTTTCTGCATCAGTGCATTTTTCCAATTAAGTAAGATTCCCTGTTTCTGCAGGCTCGACTGGTCAGATAATGGACTGCAGTGAGATATGTCCTGAGCTGAATGCTGCAACGGGGACAAAATTAATGCTGGGAGAAAAATGACATGGAAAGTAAAATTAAGTGGAATGATTGAAGTGCAACTATATAATTCACTTCTAAATTGTTAGAAAAATTAGAAAAGTGTTAATCTTTTAGTATTTAATGGGCCAAGTTAATCCCTAGTTTTTATAGTCCATTAGAATCTAATAGAAAAGTCAAAAAAATCTTGTGAAGAATCTTTAAGCAAGCTGCAGAACTTGGATGAAAATTATATCCTTACTACACAATACCAAAGGATTTTTTTCTTCTTAGGGTATAAAAAAGAAGGATACACTTTATAATGACATTCTCTTGTTGCATGGCTGTCATACTTAGGGAATTCTAGCCAATCTATTCCTGCCTTGTGGAGATGGGATCTTTATTTGGACCCTGGCTGCTGGGTAACATACAACTAATTATGTCACCGTTCTGCAATGTTTTCCTTTCTACCCTTCACATATCTGGTCAATTCAAATTGAAAATGAGCCCACAACTGCCACTTACTGCATGTACTTAGAGTAACAAGGCAAGTGGTGTGCTCATTGCAACTTGTTCTTTAGTCAATTTTCAGCAGGAGGAAAAAAAGAAGAGAAATGTGAAAAATTGTCTTTGGTTGCCTTTTACTTCAGCAATGTGGTTCATGATGAGTAAATAGACTGAGGAGTAGGTCTTGAGCAAAGAGACACTGTTCAGATGCAGAGTAACCAGCGGCCATAGTATCCCACAAGTGTGCTACAGAAAGGCAGGCTGCCCAAAAACCCTGGTCAGCCTTCAAGCTGGATTTCAAATTGCTGTACATGCCCATGATACCAGATCTTCTGATCAACCATTGGGATCAGTAGCTTCTTGGATATGTAGCTAGACACAGATTTAGAGACCTTATAAGGAGCAAAGGATCTTACTTAAAAATTCTTTGTGGGAAGGAAAAACTGCAAATGAATGAGTCATGGCTTTAATTAACATCAAGTGCACTCTAATGCCCAGCTTCACTCTGTCTGATTCACCATGTAAAGCTACATGTACCCCTGCAGAATGTATAACTAGGGGTTTACTAGCGCAGACACTCAGCTTGCAGGGGTCCTGTGCTGGTTCAGGACATGAAAGTACTCTAAGCCCATGACTGTCGTGACACACCAAGATTCAGGGTTTATAGTTACACAGGGCAGCACTGCATCCCCAAAAAGTCCTGTCCAAAAAGACATGGTCATGATGGATAAGTGATAAAAGTACTTTTACTTTGAGAAAAGAAGCCTCCTTGCAAGAGCCATCCAGCAGTGAGATGCTATAAAAAGACAGAGAACATAATCTACATAGAGAAATGTTCTCATTTTAAAAAACCAGTATAGAATTAATCAATACACCTCTGACCCTGTTATTCCATTTTAGTAAGGTTTTGGCATAGAGAGGCAAGGACTGTACTCTGACACTGTTGTTAGACTATTTCGTTTTAGCAATAAACCAATTATTTTGGATTAATGATTAATGAACTTCAAAATATTAAAAGCCATAAGATTTCCATTTACTAATTCCTGCATCAAGACCAATGATTGTGCACAATTGAAATTGAACATGTCTCTCAAAAGAAAACATTGAATTCTGATTTTCTACATTAGAAATTTTCAAGAAGCCATCACTAGTCTACATAAATGATTTCCAGTGATTAATTATCTTCTTTGTTAGATGGGTGTACCTTATTTCTCTGAATCCCAGTGTCCACCATCATGAATAGGTACTATAAAATTATCTTTTTTTGGATCCTTCCAGGAGCAAAAATAAAGGTAGAGCAGAAAAAACAACTGATATCAGGAACTGGACAAAATAGATGCCCTCGCAGCTTATAACTTGTGTTTATACCCAATGTCTGAACTGGAGATTAAAAGTTTCCATCTTACTAGAGATGTGAAATCAGTTGCTACAATCTTTTTGTTTCAGGAAGGAAGATATTTTTCTGCTCTAAGGAGTAAAACATAATGACTGAAAACCTCAGGTTTGTTTTTATTTTTAACCAACAATTACTCACTAGCATAGGACAAAGTTGAACACAACACGAGTACCAAGGAAGGCCTGATTCAGTGATGGGGACAGACCTAAAAGGATTGTGAGGATGCTGCTTTTGAGGAATGCTGTTATGAGCCAAAACACAACACTAAGAAACAATGTGTATGTGTATATTATATCACATTGCAATAGTTTGCAGAGCTGTTCAGCCAAATTATCTGCCAATTTTAATTCCCAGCATAGACTGCAGCAAAGATATGCAGGCTTCCACCAGTAGATGCCATAGCCCATCTTCTAGAACCAAACAGAAATGAAAATGTTTCCAGGTACTGCATTAACACCGAAAATTACCATCCTGCCTTTTACCGAACTTAAAATTCTTGAGCATTACTTGTCTTTCTGGTTTTAAAATCTGAAAAACCAAAAACTTTCCTTAGAAGTAAAAGATATCCATGGAGAAAGATCAAGTCTGAGAAAGAGAATGCTCGATGGTGAGCCAAAAACTTGCCAGTTCATCCTGGACTGATGCTGTAGTGATAGGGAATATTGAATGTGTTGGAAAACTGCAAGGTTCAGTTCCCCTTTGCTGAACTTCTTCTCACTCAATGGCCAGCTAAAGGGATACTGTTGTTTCTTCATTAACACTGCTGACAATCAGCCTCTGCTTTGGCTCAGGGGACAGAGATGCACAGGGTTCTGCTAAGCAACAAAAGCCATTTGCATCAGATTTCCAAATCAGGAAAATTATAAAAATCACTGATTTTATCCCAGGCAGACATAGTATTAATAGATTCATGTTTATTCACCCAGTTTCCTCACAGACTTCTCAAGCATTCACATGATAGGAAGTCAGCAAGTAGTCACAATGAAATTTACTTCTGAACCAAGTATTACTCCTCCTCAGCTCCTTCCCACTTTTCAGCATTTTTTAATCTGCTCAAATACTCAGAAGTCAGAGTAATCGGTTTTAAAAACAAGATCAATTCTTTTATTTCACCTTAGATAAGACGAGTTGTCGAGCACAATCAAAATAGTCTTCATTTTCCAGGAACAATAAAGCCAGGCTACCTAGGTTTGCATTGTTTTGCTTGTGTGAGATCCAGAGGGGCTGTCTTCTACCTTTGGCATGGAAATTCCAATGCATCCTGAATTTTATTAACAGATGAGACAGCAAGACATTGTTTGTGGCTAAATTCTGCTAAGATCTCTGCTGCTAGGCAACCTGCCTTAAGCACAGTGTGAATAAGGTCAGTCAAGTTTCTAGTTCAGCAGGATGTATTTTCTGCGAGCAAAATTTGATGGCAGACTTGATCTCACTCTCAAATCCCAGTTATCCCTTACTCTGCATCTTTCCCTCTCTTGTATTTGGTCAGCTCTTTATCAGCTCTGAAATACTGCAGGGATGAGGCACCTCCTCACACAGACTGATGCTGTGACTAACGTGGGCGTCATGGGAGAGGCTGGTTATTGCAATGCACTTCAGCCTGGAAACCTGCTGAATGTTCTGCCGTGCTGAAAACACACCTTGCAGACCCTTGGCAGGTGCTGGGACAGGGACTTAATAAAACATGCTAAGTGCAAACAGAATGGCTGCAGCTGCCATGAGATTACACCTCTCACACCAGGTCACATCTGAGGACAGGCTGAAGCCACTCCAGCCCAACAAAAAGCCTCTCTGCTTTTTCTCCAGCTCCTCAAAAACAGAGTCTGCAAGAATCCATAACTCAATGCAAAGAATATGTGCAGTGCCACTGCCACAGCAGAGACACAGTGGAAACAGAGAAATTCAGGCTTTAGTGCTAGTAGCTCAAGGGCCAAGGGACAAATGACTTTATGTTATGGGCCCAGATTCACCACAGCTAACTTCAGTTTCTCCACTGAGGCATCCAATTCCTAGGCTTCCTCTGTGCCTGCCCTTCGGTGAGCAGCTCAGATAGTCTCTGGAGGTAAGTTGGTTGTTGTAGCCCACACAATTCAGCTGAGTGTCTCTGATGAAATGGTGTGAATGAGGAGCATGGAACCCTTTCTTGATAACTACTCAACTGATAGCACTGCAGGGGTTGCACTGCAGCCCACTACAGCCTGATTCAGTGGGGACATGATGTCCCCTAACTATAGCTAGCAAGAGTTGTAGGACTGTCTGAATTGCTGGAACAGCTAAGGACCTGCGCTGCATTACAAAAAACCCAAACAACATTTTCCGGTTTATATGTCAAATTTTCCAAAACACAGTTGTCCTGAAGATATGGATGGTTAAGAAAAATTGATTACCTGCCAAAATCACCCAAACTCTTCTTTTCTTTTTGACACTGGATCCAGGTATATATTAAGTAATGAATACACAGTATATTAACATATATATATTAAGTAATGAACACACAGCATATGAACATATATATGGTTGAATTCTAATCCTTGCTACCGTGTGGCAAAATTGATCAAGGAGTTTTTTGATCTAGCTTTAAAACAGTGCAAGCAGTGAACTGTGTCTATGCATTTTAAATAGCCTGAATGCATAATAGAGTGGGTTTGGGTTTTTTTTAATTATTTCTTACATGAAATACAGGTAAGTTGAACACACTTATAATATACATGAGGTCGGGGCCTTTGCCTCATGGAAGAGTTGCACGTCATATTATGCTATGAATAATATGTCTGAAGTTTTATTCCGATTTTTTGCCACTTTAAACAGAATTGCCATATTCATGTTTAAAATAATTTTGGCCATTAAGTCTTCAAATAAAAGCAGAACATTAGCCATCCTCCCTATAAAGCTGCACCTGGTAGACTTTCATATGAGAAGTGCTTCCTGAAAGGCAATGGACCAAATGCAGATGGCAATGGAAGTATTTTGCAAAACAAGAACAAGGAGTAACATGCATAGAAGTCCCCCTGTTTTGATGGCCAAAACAGTCACTGTCACAATGTGGGTACCTGAAATCCTTATGAAGTCAAACAGAACACTCTGAGCCAGTGACTGTGTGCTGTCTAAATTACACCGTTCCAGGGCAGAAGTTTTTTTACTACCAGATGGTTGTTGCGCCAGTTGTGGTAGCCTTGATATGTGCTGACATCTAGTGGTCCTTTAGAGAATAAATACAGTCCAAGCGCTTATTAATTAGCAATAAAGAATAATAATCTCAGACTCAAAAACGTGTTTTCTTCCTTTTCTTGCTTTCCCCCCACAGTGCATGTAATAGTGTTCTAGATAACTGCATTTTAGTGATTATTGTGCTTTTCGATATTTGTTCAAGCTGATGTTTTCTAAAGCACTGTTCCCATTGACACCATGCTGAGTCCTTTGGGAAAATTCACCTGGAGGCATTTCTTGACTGACAATCACCACATATTTAAGCAGAGACTGTAAAATTGAAAAAGAAATAGATGGGAGTGCAGTTCTGCATGTCTGCAGCCACAGTAGGATCTGTATTACACCTGGTTTAATCAGAGACCCTTTAAGCTATTTCTACTAAATTCAGATCAAAATTTGTCCTTAAGCAGTTATTTACCTACTAATGCGAGTAAATGGCTGCAAATAGCCTTTAAATGATAATTTAGTTTACTACTATCATGAAAATACTTTACTATATTGCAGACACCAATGAATATTTATGAGATAACAGTCAAAACTTTACTTAGAAACCCACTTTCCATTGTATTTACTCCATCTTCATTTAGTACATATTTCTGTTCATTTGCAAAGCCATGCATGCAGTGCACTCCTTACTCAGGATAACTAAACTGGGAAGAAACTACTAGGACCTTAACCACTGATTTCAAAGTAAGCTGAAAGAGGAAACACAACCAGAAAATCAACTGCCTTTAGGAAGAACTGATTCAGGAGACCAAAAATTCTTGCTTAGGTTTCAGCTGATTTTAGAGTCCCCACCAATGAGAAAGGCTTTTACTACTTGAGAAATAAGACAGCTGGAGGTTTTATAGTGATGTATGTGGTCAGAGAACCCCAGTCATATTCAAACCCTAAAAAGGTCTTTACCACCTCCAAGGAGTCCCTGAGGCCATCTTTTAACCAGCTTTGATGTCCAGGACATAGTCTTTTAAGCTAAAGGAATAGGCTGTTGCAGAAGACCCCAGGTCACAGAAAGGGAGAGGAATGATGTGCTGAACCACTACTGAAGAGATTTATTCTGAAGAAAGGAAATGGAAAACACCCTCATAGCAGGCATATACGTGTTGTCACTGTTTCACACAATCACCAGGGTACCTTTAGTGTTTCCCTGACATGCATCCACCGGTGTCCCTAATAACCCAATGTGCTCAGTTCCTCATGAACAGATCATTACTCACCACTTTCATGACATTCATTTTGGGTGTATTACAATTCAAGTGGCTGCTCAGCTGGTACCCTATAAAGAGTCTTGCCACATAATGTTATTTTTCATTTTTTGCCTCAGTGCAGGACCTGCTCGTGATTTATTGGCTGTAGCAAAGCACAAAGCCATAATTTTCTTTTATTGAACTCACTCTGGGTAGCCATCACTCTGCAGAAATGCAGATGGTCATCTTATTCTTATTCTTAGCAATGGGATGAATGCCACAACTCTGCTGACAAAGACAGCAAAGCAGCCATTTATAATAGTAAGAGAAGCATTCAATTTAATATCTGTGTTAACTGCACATAGTTAGGCTTTTTGGACACAGTTGTTACAGGATCCTGCTCTGCTAATACTTCAGGACTTTACAGCATTTAGGCAAATTTGCATAGCATGTGTACTGGCATCCAGGTGTGATTTCTGTGCTTATGGCAAATGAAACTGAACTACACCCTACGATATATATAGTTGGCCTCCAATTGAACTCTAATCATAATCAGGCTGTATGATGTGTATTTGAGCTACTGCTCAAATTACTGTTTAGTAATTTGTCTATCTCCTCCCTTACTTCAATTTTCAGGGGCATCCACACACTGCAGAGGAAATTCTCGTTCTGGATCAGAACCTATGAGCTTGAGTGAATTAATGTGTTTAACTATTTCATTGTCAATAGAATTAAGGAGATGACTTGCAGCTTCCCTTCTGTTTCAGAAAATACGGATTTAGGGAATTTCTGGTGCCAGCATGATACACAAAACACGCTTTCTCTGTTCTGGGGTGAGAAGAGTGGCAGTGAATAATTCACAGCAACTAGTGGAGTGCCCAGAGACTTGCCCTGTGATGACCAGTGAGTTTGTGGAGAACAAAAATATGGTGCTGAATATTAAACAGAAAGGGTCAGGTGTTTTTTAATAAGCACCCTGCTGGATCCTGCCAAAGGGCCCCCATGCAGACCTTAACAGCTGAACCTGGAATGTGCTTCATTTTATCACAGAACTGGCGATTGCTACAGCAACGGCTCTTGACAAATAATTCAAAGAAACAAAACAGAGATGCAAGTCAAATCCAAGAATTAGAGTATTTAATAGCTTAGAATAAGGGGAGCTTTACCTACCATTTTCAGTGAATGGATTCAGAGCAAAAATTCATCCAACATCTGCTAATGCCACATTTTAGTATTGCCTCTTCAATCAGAGTAAATTATGTAGCTTAAGTGTTCATATCACCAATTAATCTCTTCTGAATCAGATCTGCATATTAGTTGCTTGAAATAGGCTTAATATAGTCATAATTGTACAAAACATGAATACCATTTTTCATAATAATTAGGTAGTCACTTTGCCCTTTTTCTCAATTTGTCTAAATGTTCATATTTACATTAGAAGTTAGCAGTTAATTTTATCCATACAACCCTTCTCAATTACTCCATTGGTCTGTCAATAGAACCTTCAGCTTAAGGCACCAAACCTGTGCACAGTACAAGCATTCAACGTGCAGTGTATTAATTTCCTCAGAGGCTCATTTGAGAGGGTTGGAACTCTGCTCCAGCAAGCACATGGCAAGGAAGCAAGCAAGATATTTCCCACTTTGGAAAAGGCTCAGTGAGAGGAGCCAGGCACACTGACCATCAGATCCTTTCCACTCAAGCTGAGAGCAGGCCAGGAGCTTGCTGTGAGAGGGCCACGAAGCTTTGCAGAGCAACTGCCTTGTGCCAAAACTACCCAAGCATTACAATGCTCTTCCACAGCATAGTCTGAGTGCCTCGTTTGCTACAAAGACCCCAAAAGTGACAAGGAGATAATTACTCTGACCTCTGCTTGTTGGAAGCTGATAGAGAGAGAGTTGATAGCAGCACCACAAACTGTCCTCATGTTTCATTTGCTGATGTGCTGTAAACCTTTGACTTGCTGCCAAAATTTAAGGTTGCCTTATGAGATAATCCCAGCTAAGAAGTTCAGTTTCTGTGCATCTTCCTGCCCTTCTGCTGGAGACAGGGGCATGATGTAGTTAGCTAAGAAAAGAAACACAAAAGCTCAAGGGCTGTGAACAATGATCTTGAAAAAGTTCTTCCATTTGCAAAACAGAGATAATACTATTTACCCTCATATTAAATTTATAAAACACTTCTCCCCTGCTGGAGCCTCTAAATCCCTTATTAGACCACCAAGAATTCTCTTATACGTTTCCTGCTGGTTTTAATCGCCTACTCCCAGTTTCAAGGATATTTTCCTAAAAAAACCAAACTAAAACAAAACCAAACAAACAGAAATTGTGCATTTCAGAAACAAACACTTACAGCAGCACTCAGGAAGAGCATGAGACTTGGTTTGCAATAATAACATAAAAGATACTGTAAATGCTTTATTAATCCATGCTGTTGACAGCTTTGAATGCCAAATTATCTGTGTTGCACTGAGCCATGAAACTATCCCATGAGGTACTAAAGTCCACCTTGAGACAGCATTGAAGCCAAAGCTTTGATCCTCAAGGCTGACTTGAGTAAATCATTATTTTTAAACTCTTTAATCCCTCATGCATCCGTAGCACATAATTTTAGTAATGCATTTGACTTAAATTTCTTATTACTTCAGAATTCAGTCCAGCTTCTACTGCAAATAAAGTCAGAGCTCCCAGGGGCTCCAGAGAGCAGAATTACTCCTGTTCTACTGCAATTCTCCATTGAACTGATGAGATGACAGAGACAGTATGTCATCAGGAACCATAATTTTACTTTCTTTAGGTGTTTTTTTCTCTTTTATTGTATTTCAATGCAGCATTTTCTGGAGAGGAGGAGCACAAGCATTGGAAGTCTAGAGGTCTTCAATTTCAGTCTTGCTCCCACATCAGTTCATGAGATGACTGCTAGAAAATGACCACAGGTATCACACTTAGTAGCAGACAGCCCCTTACATCAGCTCAGATATACCAAGCTAAGGATTGGGACTTTACCTACACTGCTAAACAAAGATCAAGCTGTGTGGCATTGCCTCATCACTCTGCATAATGTTTGGCTGAGGGTTTCCCTTTGGTCTCCTGTGCTTGGCTCGTAGTCTGATTGCATAAATGCTATTTCACTGTGTATTATTCTCAGTTCAGAGCATTTTAAATAATGCTATGACAGTGTCACAACTCATCAAAACAACATTTTATCAGCACAAAATGCAGGCTATAGGTTGCATTATCTGTGGTTTAACAGAAGCCTTGAAGGTGCAAAGCATCTCAGGATATCATTAGAGAGAGGGGAAAACAAAACTGGTCCTGACAACACAAAAACAGTGCCAGACTGCAAAACAAGCATTAGCAGCCCCAGGAGCTCATTCCCTGTCTTCTGCAGTAGAGACACAGCCATGGATCCCTACATGCTCCAGCTGCCCCAGAGTCTGTAGGCTCTGCCCACCACAGACTGTACAGGGCTGCCTCAGGCTGCCCCTCCCTGTAGACACACATTTTGTGCAGCCAAATGCAAACTCAGTTTCTGCCTGTAATGCAACGATAATAACATTTACCCAAATACTCTCTGTAAAGTTCACCTTATCAATGCCAATATACCATTCATTGTATTGGAAAGCTATATCTTCGTTGTGGGCACATATCTTCAATAGAAAGAGTAAACAGAGAGCTGTTTTGTATCGCTGCGATGGCAAACTGTACCCGTTATTTAGGCAGTCAGTGGCCAAGTGCTGTAAAACACACCCACTTCTGAAACTGCCCTATCTATTAACTGTCAGTTCAAAATCAAAGGCCAAAACGAGCTCCTGCTGGCAAAATTAATTAGTGCCCGAATATTGCCGCAGCATTCTGCTCTCTCTGCAATTCCTGGAAGGACAGGTTGGAGAGGGAACATGGGGTGCTCAGCTGCAGGATAACCCCTCAACAGAAGCTGCCTCTGGAAAGTATCACCAGCAAAGCTGAGAGGAGCTGCGAGTGCCTGATCAGAAATCCTGCACACTTACTGCTTGGCTGATCTATGTGTCTGTTAATTTTCATGGTGGTGCCGTAACGCAGACATCATTCCAGCTGAAGGAAGCTTATTTTGTACGATACACAGTGTCCTGAAATAAAGCCTGTCACTGCTGTCTCAAGCTTACATTGCTACCAGGAGACAGTGAATCTCAGTGAACTTGACAATGTCTTCGGAAAACAAATTTCTTACTGCTCAGAAAAACATCACGTGCTTAGTGTGAAAGGGATGGATAATACAATCCCCTGCTTTGCCTGCTCTGCTCTTTTCAACTCACTAAGTCTTCAAAAATCTCCTTGCTGGAAAAAATAAGCTGAAATGTGGATGATCTGGTTCTGTTTACCAGAGGTATACACTGCACATATGTGTCAGTGACCCTGTTTTCTTGAATACATTTTTTAAAAATCACAATCAGCTAAATGTTTCAGATTTTTGCTCTTGCTTTCAGGGGACCTAGATGAAAAAGACACATTTAGCAGGAAAAAAAATTTAAAATAGTCAAATTGTTTACCAGCTTAAAGCATCCTGATTCTTCAGTGAACACTGTTTCTATTTAGTACTGCACACATGGCAAGGGCAACAAATCCACTTAGATCAAGCAAGGGAAAGTATTCACCTACCATCCTGAAAACAAGATGAATGCTTGCCCTCTGGGTTATGTCCAGCAGACATCATCCCCTTAAAACAAACTTGTTTATATAAGCTGCAGAAAATTACAGTTCTTCTATTGCCACCACCAGGGAAAAAAATGACCCTCAGTAGAGGGAAATAGCAGATTCCCTACCACGCAGTAAGTTCTCAGTGAGCAGTTTGGTGTGCTGGCTGTTAGGTGCTTGAGATGCTGTGCATCTCCCTGTTTACTTGAGAAGGACCTAGTTTCTACCATAAGAGACACTTCTGTATAATAAAACGTTTCTCGTGGACTGCCTCTCAGCTGGTCCTTCTGTCACTAAGTTCTCCTGCAGAAAATGCAGAAATCAGTGCTAACAACTATTCTGACATCATCATCATTTCCGTACGTTGCAGACCTCCCTGCTTAGACATGTGTAGCTTAGCAGCACCTTTCAGTCTAGCTTTGCAGCAGCAGGTTGACAATATGACCTCTGAAATCACATTTGGTTGGCTAACAGACTGAGGGCTAAGAGGGAGACAAAAATCATCACTCTCCAGAAGTTTGACATGCTGATTTTCCATATTGGTGGTTTTGAAAAGATAGAAATAGGAAGGAAAACAAAATGTAGTGAGACTGTCCTTTCACAGCTAAAATGAGCCATTAAATAATTGCTAATGAAGAAATTCACTTCCTATGAATACAGAATTAGCAACTGTAATTCTTATGAGAGAATCAATTAAGATCAGCATAATGGTAACAATATATAAGTTTATATGACAAAAAAAATTATCTTCAACAGTTCATTAATATTAAAAAGTGTCATTAATATTACTTTAGAAAACATTCTTGACGTGTTTGTAGGTATACATTTTTATGTTTTCTGTGTAGTTATAAGTCCTTAGCACTATAGAATTTGAGCACCTTACAACTTCCTAAGGAAGTTCATTGTTTTTTATTTACTTTTCTTCAAGGATGGGAGACTACAAAGATCATGAAAAACAGTCAAAATGCTCTACATTTTGTCTACAGCTTTGCATATTCACTGTAAACACAGCCCTAGTCTTCCTAGTGTAATAATGTCAATCAAAAACTTTGTTATTTCACAAGAAGAAAATAAGAAATCCACAACCAACAACTGTTGAAGCCAACTGAGAGAAATAAATGCTGCTCTAGATGCTATGTCCACCTATAAACTCTCCCACAAACACAGCAGGGAGCAAGCTGAACATGACTCAGAAATGGTCATGCTATTTGTACAAGGAGGTAGTCACCAGATAAGACACAGCAGAAGCTTCATGCTCTGCATTCTATGCAGCAAGGGATGCTGCAAACCTGCCATTCAAAACAATGCCTTGGAACTGCAGGCAGCTATGGGACTTGGGAGAAACAGAGAGGTTGTACAAGCCAGTTTATTAGAAAAGGCAAAGAAAGGGTCTGTGCAATTATCATAATAGTCAGACAAACTATGGATTCACAGCTGTATGAGACCCAATTGCAGCCACAAGTTGAATGGAGAGAGCTGAAGGCTGGTGAGATATTTCTTCTGCTGTTAGAAAAACGTCAGTGACGCTATCCAAGAGGCCTGAAGGAACAGGACTGAATATCAACCAGAACAGGTAGATTCCACCTCAGGAAGACTAAACTGGAAAGAAGTGGCAAAATTTCATAATGAAAGGGCGTGAACATGGGCAGCACGGAAAGAGATCCTATAAAACTTCTCTTATTATCCTTATCATCTCCACCATCCCCACTTCCCTCACAGTTTTGCTTATTTGAAATACCCTCTCCTTCCAGTCATTGTCCTTTACCATTCTCCTAAAAAATACTTCAAAGTCCACAGAATCCAACCTGAGCTAAGATATTAAATATATGCATCTTGAAGATGAAAGGACAAGTGAAAAGCCAGAGATGGAATAATTTAAATAATGGGGAAAATGCTGGCCATGAAATAAAAAGATGAGTGAGTTTATCCCACTCCTAAAAATTCATGTTCTTTCCCAACATCCTCTGTAATTCAGATTGCCTCTTATGTCTGCTCTGTCCATATAATAAACTAAAGGATCACTCTAAAAAATGTTGTCATCACTCCCATGAACCCTCTCAAATCTACAGTAGCTTCTGCATTCTTTGTAGGATGATGCTTAGAAAACAAATGTGCTATATCATGTTACTTGGGAGATCTGAAAGACAGGGTGAATAGGGACATTCTTCACATTAATACTTGGTCAGCTGAAGCGAAAAAATGTACATGCAGAAATGCAAAAAAAATTTTTTGAAACACTGACTTGTGAATTTTAAATCATCACAGAAAGGGATGTGGAACTGCAGATTTTCTCCACTGACTTGGATACATAGATACATAAATAATACTGCTCTTTCAGAACCACCCCATAAATACAATCAGACTCAGACTCACATGTGCATCAACGTGACTTATTCAGAGTCAATAAGTAATCTAGTAATAGCATATTCTGAGGTGAGTGAACTCTACAATAGGCAGTATACAGAAAAAGGGTAATATCCTTTTAAGCAGTCCATGAGCTCTTTAACAGCCTCCACTCTTGTTCTGTGTCCAGAAGGCTCATGAGAGCAGCTGCATACAAAAGGTATTAGCCTGCACCTGCTCTGTATGATTAATAAAGGCATTTATTGATTATTACTCTAATTATCCATATAGGCAAAAAGCGGTTCTGTTTGCACAGGACAACTGTGCCCGTCCTTATCAGGATCAGATATGAAAAGACATTTATATCATGGTAATATAGCAGAACATAGATAGTATTAGTATTAATACATGCTAAATTTTTCAGTGTAATTATATTATAAACTTAAATTCTTTATATAATTGTATGATAAGCATATATTATACTGCAAGCATGCATATAAATAGAATATCACCCAGTTCCAGACATCAGTGTTTGCTTTGAGCTGCTCCTATTTGCTTGGAAATTGTGCTCCTGAGGCTGCTCTAAACTACAGTCTCAAGTTTTTGTCTCTTGCCCTTTGAACTCCTCACAGAGCCTTGAATCTCAAGCAGACAACAGGATTCCATAATCTGAGAAGAGTTACCATTTACAGCTAAAAGGCACCTGAAGATAAACCGGGCTTTCTGCTTAATTATAGTGCAGTACGGAATAATTCTGCACACCATGCAAGTACAGGCAAGTGTAGTGGAATATGGTGTCATCTTTTAACTACAAAAAAAATGTTATAGTGGAGGATGGTCAAGTCTCTAGTTCATTGTTAGCTGGATGGTAACAAAGTAAGACATCTTTTGACACACAGGAGGAGCACATCCTGCAGGGCACGGTGTAGGTATTCTGTAGCTTGCACTAGAAATGCATTTGATACAACATGAGTAAATGTGAGATTTGTGGTCAGGCTGCATTTAGGTGAGTAGATAGGGAAGCAAAGCCAAGTTGGGTTTTTAATGGTATCTGTGGCATCTTGGAATCCCATTCTGTGAACTGTGTGTTTGAACTTGAAACTTCCAAAGCAGTATTAGCGCATTTTTCATCTCAAAGCAAGGGATGACTTGTAATGGAAAACATTCAGGAGACATTTATACACTCACTTGCAACATGCACAGAATTAAGTGATATAAATATAATGCAGTTTTTCAGATTCTAATACATATATATCTCAAAATTGAGTGCTGTAGAAAAGAGACATATGGGTAAGAGCGTAATTTCTTTCAAATTACATAAATTCTTATATTGGAATGAAAACATGGCATGCTGTCTGTGCTAGACACTAAATTAATTCTATTTTTTATATACACAAATATTTCATAACTTTGTTAATTTAAAAGGTTTCTACCTTTTCACATTTCCCAGTTATTAAAGTAAATCAATTACTTATGAAAGGTTTTACATTGCCAATACTGTTCACATGGGACCAAGGACTGCGTTCTTTATTTTATTAAGCATCAACATTTTTTGTGTGGGCCTGGGTGGCTTGAAAATAGCAATGACTGGGGCTAGATCTGAGTTAGAGAAGCTGGGATGTCTCTGTGGTGCATCCCGGAGGTAAGTCTGAGTCTGACTTACTTAGAGATGGAGGTCACACATACTCTGTCCTCTCTTTTCCTAGAGAGGTGGTTGGTGCAGTATAGATTCTAGCCCTGAGCTGGTACAGATGTTTGACCAGCAGAGTAAAACCTGCTGCCCCAGCAGCTCTTGCACACCTCTTCCAAGGAAGAACTGGCTAGCCTCATGGAAGTGTCTCACAACCTCCACGAATTCAACACTCCACAAATTCAAAAAAACTATATTGCAGGTTTTGGACTGGCAGCACCAAAACACACAAGTAATTTTAAGTATGTTAAGTAATGAGATCTATTCACAGTTCTCTTCTGGGTGAAATATCGGAAAGATAATTACAGTGTCTCAGAACCTTCTCATGAACGTGCCAAAACTTTGGCATAGAGACACTAATGTAGGAGAGTTATTCGAACTCCAGCTGTATTCAACTTTCATCTGCCTTGTTAACAGTTTTCACAAAACTCATAGTCTTATTAGCACTTCTTTTTTTATTAGTAATTTGACTGACACCGTATCAGCCACTACCAGGTGTCAAAAAGTTACAGGCTCTGTTTCTACTGACTGGCAGGAGCCACCCTTTAACTATGCAACAGCAAATACACAAAGCATGTCTTCATTAGACCCCAAACTGTTCACCAAAGACGCATTTGGAATCACAGAAAAAACTGCAGCTGCTTCAGAAACAGAAGATACATTGCCATGGTAGGAATCACAATATAGACAATGCTGTAAGAAAGACAAAAAAAAGCCGGTAGGGTTGAATTAAAAGTTCAGTCCAAATGTTGCTTAGCAGTGTGAGTGCAATTGTCTGTCAGACAAAGAGCATAATTTCCAACACTGTCAGTCATTTACCATAGAAAACTACAAAGTTGCATTCTGAACTGGTCAGAGCCCAGGAGACTTCACATGAAATGAAAAGCGGAATGAAGAAATGCCAAGGAGTCAGCGAACTGTTTAAAGATCTTTCTGTTTAAAAAAAAAAATAAAATAAAAAAAGGCAGCTTGAGAGAGATCTTTTAAGCTAAATTTTTTTTTTAAAGTCAGAAAACAAATATAATTTTAAATAATTTCTTGTGTGCAAACATTCCAAGTGGCCTTGAGTACATAGTAATCTCATAAGTACTGTCAAACAGTTCTCACCAGTCAAAGCACTTTCCCAAGTTTTATGGCAATTCCTTAAATTTTATAGAGGTAGTTAAAGGGGATGTGAAGCAAAGGCAGCATTCTCTTAGCCTTTTATGACAGGTCTCACAAACTGCTTTATTCTAAGGAAATAGCTATACCTATTTCCTACTGTATACAATAATGGTGCTTAGGAAATAGTTCTTCGTGTCAAATCAATTGTAAACCAGGATCCTTTTTATTTTGTACTGAATTGGTCTCCAAAGATACTGCCAGCATTAAATCCTCGACATTTCTTGGCCATGTAGAAAATTAGTAATGGGTAGGAGTATCATGCTGCTTTACTTCTAGAATTACTACAAAAGACTAAGTAAGACTGGGAAATAAAAAATAAATTCTCAGAGGAAAAAAAGCTATTTAACCCAGAAATACAATCAGAGATATAGCTTGGGGTTCAGAGGAATGATCTAAGATTTAGTCTTTCTTTATATTTAGCTAATCATTAGAAAGAAAAATGTTTCTGGAATATCTTTACAGAACATAAAATCAAAGCACACGTGAACAGCAAATCCAAACAAAAGGAGGAAGTGTTTGCTATTCAGATCTGCATCTCTGTGAGGAAAAGGCACTCACTATTCCAGGATGTGTGTGTCAGATGAATGTTAATCTGCCTTGTTAAGATACCTGGCCAGGTTTTCTTACATGTGACCCAAATAATACAACTCTAATTTGCAGACACAGCACCGTGCACAGGCATTCAGTCAAGGATTTCTAGAAGGTCAAATAAAAAGATGCCAACTTCTGCTGAACCTCAGCAAGAAGGGGATGCCTAACTCATCCAGGTACCTTGGCAGATCCAGTCTGGGACAGAAGCAATCCTGAATGCTGATGTTTCAGTTGTACATGGCAACAAAATATTTGAAAGGGCAAGATTGAAAAAAAGTTAGCCTTTTAAAGTTTTGCCTTTATTTATTCCACAATCACTCACCACCTGTCTAATTTGCTATAAAAAAATGCATCTGTCCTCATGAATGTATTTTTTTAGAAAATGGAGTTTTTTATCTAGATAGAGCTTTTCATCTCAGAAACAGAGTAAATTTCTCATTTCTAGCAGTGATATTGATTCCAGGACACAGGAATAGAAAAAACAGCTGTACCATGCTGGATCTCTGCCACCTCATCAACTCTGCCACTGGCCAGTACCACTCTGCCTAGAGCAGAGTGTAAGAAAATAAACATTTACCCACAATACTGCCCCAGCTTCCTGCAGTTTATTGAGGCAGATGTAAGAACTTTATTTAGGCAGCCTTGCCTGGATTTTCTTTCATGAATCTGTCAACTGCTCTATAAAACCTTAACACTTTTCAGCATCTTGTCTTGATAACTGTCTTGGCTGAATTACCCATTATATTCAGAAGTGCTTCTTTGTCTGTGAAACTAACACCTTCTAATTTCATTTGAGGTCTCTATGTTTTGCACTGGAAAGGATAATGAACCCTACTCACCTTCTTTATGTCAGGCTTTAGAGACTTCTAGCTTTTTGTCCTTTAGCCAACTTTTCTCCAGACTAAACAGTGTTAGCATATTTAACTTCATATTATGGAAATTTTTCAATACCCATGATTATCTTTGTTATTCATCTCACTAACTTTTTAAGCTATTTTACATTTTATTTGAGATGGGGGAACCAGAATTGTTTAAAGCATTCAAGATCCAAGTCTAATGCGGATTTATACAGTGGTATAATAACATTTCCTCAAAATTGTGAAGGCAGCTTGCTTTCATCATATAAAAATATAGAGATAAAGCATCAGAACTTAGAATTCAGTATCTGTAAGTGGATTTAGACAATATTCTTAAATATCCATGCTGTCCTTAGGGCAATCTTATTTTCATATATATCCAAGAGAACCTACAAATCACTCCAATCCAATAACTAACACAGACTGACCTGCATTACTTCCTGCTTTATTTGTAAGGCAAGAATCATGGTCCTTCAGCTAACATCAATATGGTAGTTGGTACTAATTCTGTCAAATTATTAAGTGATGAGATAAAACAATGATCAGCACATTAGAAGAACCCAGATAAAATCAGGCAGAAGACTGTAATAACTCAACTTGTTCTTCACCCAACCAGTGCTGAGGTCAAACACGGGATTGGAATGGAACAACTGCTTCTCCTGTCAAGAAAAGTCAACCAAGATGATCAAAGCCTATAAGGTCCACCAGTAAATTTCCCCTGCAAAGACCTGCACCCAACAGGTGGCAAAAATCATATATATAAGTTCTCAATTTAGTTCTTTCAGATATTTGCATAACAGAAACAAATGTTATATGACTGTTAAAGCCTGGGCTCAGTAGCAGCTCCTGGCAAACGGCAGAGCAGGCAGTGCTCCACGCTGAGGTGCTCTGGCTGGGATATGCCCCATGACAACCTGATGGAAGTTGTTATATCTGCTCTATCAAGCCTGACAGCAGCAAACTACATCTTCCTCTTTGGATGTTGTAAAAGTGTTACTAGGTTGAATGGGATATTTCATTTCATAAGCAAAAGGTGTGTGAGGTAACACACCGAATCATAATGCAGCTTCTCTTCCCTGCATCCCTCCCTCACAGCAAGCTGCTGAGTTGTATGTTGACAGGTCTCTTCAGGCTGGAACTTTAACATCATCCTTCAGTTATCAAGCCCCCAGCAAACCACAGAAGGAATAATCAAAGGCCTTAAGGCTTTGTGCTGGAGAGAGAAGACAAGAGAACTGCACTAAAGTACACATACAGATGTTGTTCACACATTTATAATACATCCAAACTGAGGTTGTCAACTAGTCTACAAGACGTAACACCAGACCGTGATGTTACAGGTTGCAAGGTCAGCCAACAAATATCCTGGGAACTGCTCCTCAACACTGGAGGAAATCAAAGGGAAAATTAACCAGCATTTCTCAGCCTCTGTGAGCTGTTCAAAATTGTTTTATGGAGGGACATACATCATTCCTTCTTGTAAAGAATATCTATGGTACCAATTTCCTACCAACACTACCCAAACTGAGACAAGAAGCAAATACCTGGAACTAGATATATATTACTTGGCTGAGCAGACTAAATGCAATAAAACCGAACTGAATCCCAAAAGTATTTTAGTTGTTGTGTATACCACCTTCAACCACTTCTCAGTCTTTCTTCCAATAATTTAATATAAGTTTAAAGATTTATGGGTCTTAAAAGAAAAAAAAAGTTAAAATTAAACCTAGCACTATGAGAACGTTTTCTAGAGAAAGAATTGTCAGGATGTATTTCAGGATGTTCTCACTCAGATGTCTAACAAATAAGGATTTATTTTTGGATGAAGCCCTGCACTGGAACTGAGGATGCTTACATTTAATCAGCAGCACTGCCATCAGCTTCTTGCATGACCTAAAGCCAGTCAGTAAATTACTCTTCTATTCAATTCTTGTCAGTGAGGACAACAACAGTTAATTTTTCCTACTTGTGTTTATTTAGGAAGCCATTTGAGGCAGAGACCCTTTCCACTCCCATGTATATAAAGCACTTATTGCAAAAGAACTTACATTGTTTGTGCTGCTATAATAGGAGTAATTGTACACATGACTTCCTCCAGGTATTCCCCTGTTCTTTGAAAGTAAACTTCTGGATCTACAGGATGACCATGTAGTCACCAGTAGAGGCAGGGTGAAACTGTACAAAGAAGGAAGCCCTGAGGTAATATGAGTAGGAAGTTATGTTCACGGTGCATATGACTGAAACAGGTCTTGGCAAGATATTCCAGCTCATTTAAGCACAGAATTAGCCTTGATTAACAGTCAACTTGTGCTACCAAATACCACCTATTTAATTAAGTTATCCTGCAAATTACCCGTAATAAGAACAGTTGTGGCTTAGATACAAGATGTGGCAGCTGTAGAGAAAGCCTGTCTTAGACTGGTGATTGCAGTATGAAGGCTTGATGTGTGACGATACCACAGTTACATGGCGCTTTTTATATCATTGCTATGCATTAAAAACAGAAAGCAAGTCCTAAAATTTACCCTCTGTTTAAATTATAGTTCTTGCCCTATAGTATTTCCTTTTTTCTAAAGTATAGTCAAGCAATGCCTTCGAGGGTTTTTTTTGGATTCTAAACAAAATTTAAGAAAATATTTTTCTGAATGGTAACTATTACAAAATATACTCTTGACAGTAAACACAACAGAGCAGTGAAAAATGTTCAAGAAACTGACCTATTGCTGTCCTCTCTATGTACAAAATGAAATAAATGTGACCAAGTGTATTAGACAAAAGACTGGGAAGTAAAGGAAAAAGGATTCTTAAAATATATCAGCATGATTCTAACTGACTCAGCTGCCTTTAACTTTTTTTTTCCTCTCTGTGTAAGGCCAATCCCATTCAAATCTCTGAAAAGTCAGGTGGTTGAGTAGTTTAAAATCCTGTCATCTATATTTAGAGTGCTCAAAAAATTTCCTGTATAGACTTTCTCATGTCATCAGCACAGACATGGGCTCTGGAATGTTTCTGCAATGTCAGTCAAAACTAGAAGAGAAAAAAGAAAGGTGAAGTAAAAAAGAAAAAAAAAAACCTAAAAATTCTTTTTCAAACTATATACAACGTGGTATGATTTAATATTATCAAAAGTTTGCAAGAGTTTCATGAGCATTTTTACTTTGATTCATAAAGAAAAAGTATTTTGGTTAACACAAAGGACTGAAGTTAAAATACTCCTGACAGGATGTCAGAGATATCACGTTTGCCACGTATAGGATATATTATTGACAACTGACCTTCTGTATTTATATTTTAATGGTCTTTAGTCCTGCTGATTCATTTCAGAATCCTAGAAAATTAGAAAATTGCACTTGTAGAAAATCTTTTTCCTTGGGAATTATCACTAGTTGATACCAGAAGCTGTATCCCAAGAGTTTTGTTCCATCGCTTCAGTGGATTTTCAACCTCTGTTTGTGATTGACTCTTTTGTCAGAATTTATACAAGCTACAAATTGGATCTAAAAAGTGTGATATCACACCATATTTTCTGACACTATTCCTTAAATAACCCTTCACCAGGATATTCTATGTGATGTGAGTTTATGATACTATTTTAGATTGTAAGTTGTGAAATGAACTTCAGCGTTCAAGCGTTGCTTCTATATCCTATAAAGGGCAGTGTTTGGAATATGAACAAAATTATGGTCTGTCACTACAAAATGACATTGTGTTATCAAGTAATATCTGGCAAGAAGAAGCAGTTGGATGGGGATCTAAACACTTTTGATATTCATCCAAAGTGAAGAAAATCATATCTGTTCTGACTGGTTGAAAATTGTTTTGAGCAATTTATCAGACTATCAATGTCAAAGTTAGTGTTGTGAAGTACAGATTGAGAAAGTAATTTTGGTCTGAAAGACAAACTTTAATTCTAGCATTAGGAAAATATAATATTAACACACATTGTTGTAATTTAGACAGCTGTCAAATTAGTTGTGCCAAGAAATGAGCTTTGAGAGTCATTAACATGCGAAGAGACTTCGTTAGTTACATCAATGGTAGATGATGCACTAAGGATGCCTACCAATGAAAGCAATCCTTAAAGCTGTAACATGTAAGCTAATGCTGTTTGTTTCATCTGAATGGCCCTCTCACTGGAAATAGCTCACATATAAAATCAAAATTTGCCATCAGAAAAGTTGTTTCAGCTGTTACATACCCAGCTAATCACAGACCTTTTTTAGGACATAGAACTCTGGTATTTTACAAATTTGTGTTTATTCAAGAAAGTAGAGCAACAATCTATGGGCAAACCAGATTTTGGTACAAGCGGTGACCTGATATCCAACAGAACAAAAGAATTGCCTGACCCCAAAGGATTAACGATATTAACAAAGATAATAAGACACCAGTTTTCACACTTTTCCCTAGATTGGTCATCGCTATATACAAACTGAAATAGGTTTAAATCAGAAGATACAGTGTTACATGCTTGGTAGAAAAAATGAACCGTAGCTCATGTGATGATCACAGTCATAGGTTATTTCACATCTTCTATGTAGCTATGCTTTCTACAAGCTCCTTTGGCGATTCACTGACTTTTTCATTGGTGCTGTTGAATTAAATTCTCTGCTTTGCTCTCCAGTTGTGCTCCCCACGCCTTGCCAGCTCCTCAGACACAGTCCCATTCCACAACTTGCTAAAATTTTATAATTTTTGGCCTGTTTAAGGTTGCTTTGCCTACCTGTATCATGGTTCTCACTACATCATCCTTTAAAATTTCTTTCCATTTAATGCACTGCTGTGCATTCAGCAAAATCCTGTACTTTAGGATTATTTTCATGTTTGTCGTTCTCTGTGGACCCACAATCTCTGGGCCATTTTTCCTAATGGTTCTCTATATTTCCTCCTGCCCAGAATGTTAAATCCGTTCTAGCATGCCAAAGAACACCATTGTTCTTCCTAGTCCCATTGCAAATACCCCTTCTACTGCCACCATCTACCCATCTCATCTGCTGTTTTCTCTCTGCACCACTTACTATAACAGTCACATATGGAAGACAAGAAAACCAAAATAATGCCTCAAAATCAGCAGGATGTATTCATTCACCTGCACGATTTATTATTTTTGTATTCCACCCCACAAAGTTGGTTTTTATTCTCTCTGTTCTGCCACATAAAGAGGAAAAGTTCAACCAGAATTCCGCTGTCAACACTAGTAGCTCACTTTTCACATACTAATTCACACTGCAAACCCATTGAAGCAAGGATTGTTCTATTTAAATACCTTTTAAAGGCCTTTGGGGCTTAATTTCTCTCTGCCATGTCCTGATTCTCTACCCTAACGTCACATAGCCCCTGTCTTTTACCTGTGAGAAGCCACAGCACTGTTTCTACCATTGTCTCCCTTCTCAGAAGCAATGGAAACATCATGTTTGTTTAGCCCATGAGCAAAGGTGAAAGAGGATGTCTGTCTAGAATCAGGGTCAGGAGAAAAAACTTTAAAACTGAAAGACCAAAAGTGTAAGCATCCCCTTTAAAAGTGAGGGCTCCTTCCAAAGCGCTGTATGTATCAGTTATAACCCTGTAAGAGTTTTTAATTTACAGGGACCTAAGCTGCTGGGGAAGAAATCCCTCCCATTTCAGAGAAAAAGAAGTATCTAAAGTTGCTTTCTTATTTGTGTTATCCACCCAGTAGGATGGAGGCCAGTATAATAGCTGCAATATTAGAATTACATAACACAAACTATTATAATGTTCCATTAAGTTATTTATGACCCCAAGATTTAAAAATTATATACAGAGTCACACTCACACTCCTGCATAAAGCTGGTCAGACTCGTGAGGTTAGATTGGTCTACTGGAATCAGCTATACAATTCAAGGCTCTCTGGGATAAAATTCTGGCCAACTTGAATATGTAAATTTACACCAGAGTTGGAGACTGGGTTCAATTCTTAGCACTACAGAACAAGGAGATGAAGCGAAATAGATTAAAAATCATCTTGCACTGAATGAGGTGTTCTCATTCTTGTGTTTTTCCCTTCATATTTGCACAGGAAACACATCACAAATTAACAGTTATAGATACAATGACAAAAACATACAAAGGAAAAACAGATAGAGCATGGTCAGTACACAGAGAAATGCACTGCACTCAATATCTCCTATTTTTGAGTTATACTTTTAAGTTTGACATCGTATAATGTCCACCAGTGCATTCATTATCTCATAAATGGAGTGAGAACCAGTTCTATGTTTGAATCAATTTCTTAGAAATTATTTTGAAGCATAAATTAGAACATACTTTTTCTTCAGACTAGCCCACTATGTCTTTTAATTTTGATTAAAATGAAACAGTACTAAATAAAGTTTATTCAACCTGGAAGAAAACTGAATTCTATCAAGCCTGATGAGCATATGAGATCTATAACCTTTACTTGTTCTAATCTCAATTTCTGGTCTATAAAATATTGTACTCATGAATTCCTATTGATTGCTAACAATGCTTTTTTTCAAAGGAGTTTATTTTCAGCATGCCTTTAATGGCAGTGTTCATACACACTGCAAGGACATTGAGCACTCTGAAATCCCCAACTGCTTTTTTCTTTCTAGGCCAGTCCTGTAGTGATGTTCTCCAGAAAAGCCGAAGAGTGGTTTAAAAGAGAGAACATTTTTCTCTGTTGTTCAGGCTTTGATTTTTGTCTGCTCAGTAGAATCACTTAATACACCTTGTTTCACGTATGTTTTGAGGAGCTGAACATCAGAGTTCAGACTTCCAAGCACAAAAGATTAACACGGACCATTTCTATTGAACTCTTTCTGTAGGCACCAGGCACAGAAGCACAGCAAGACGTTTTGCTCTCAACAGTTTTCAGAGTCTGTTTATAGATGTATGTCTATAGATGTGTTTCAAAATATCTAGTGCTTTTAGATGTTTTACTAACCTCCCTTTTCATGGGGGACTATCCCTTTCCTCTTCCCCCAGAATGAAAAAAGCCCCAACAAATTATTTTATAAGAATATATTCATGTGTAAGAACTTACTGCAAGAAGTAGAAGGGTCTTGCAGAGAATTTAACTGAATTAATCTTCAGTCTTGTACCTCATGTCTCTGATTGTCTTGTGTGCTGTGCATGACTACACAAAGGGATGCCAAGGGACAACTGATGAACCATCACCAGATCTAGAGGATCTGCTAACGCATGTATTCTTCTGTTCTTTTTGTAGAGGGTGCAGGAGTGACTTCACTTCTCAAACTGGAGAAGATTTATAGAGCATCACCTCAAAATAAAACAAGGAATTAATTTGTTTCCCCTCCTGCCCACTATTTGGCCTGATATTCCACATTGGAATTAACCCAAAACTTCGAAATAGACAGCTACTTCTAGCAAAAATGAATGCTCAGATCACTAGGTGCGGAGTAGATTATAGACTAGGAATCCAAGATCAAAAGGAAGAAACCAATAAAATAACTTATTACTCTGTACTACTTTCCAACTTAAATCTGCAATCCAATACAGCTAATTTATCAGAGCATATAGAGTTGTGACAGATGAGGCAAAATGCCATCAGCTACAGGCTTTGTTGACAGACTCACAGCTAGGAATTCTTAGAAAAATAACATCTGAGAAGAAGGAGAAAAACCGAGCAGCGGCAATTGGATTTCTTTTTCACAGGAGAGATCCTGAAGAGAAGTGTCAAGGGAGAAACAGGAGATTACAATCCATGTATTCTGCATAACAAAGTCCTTTTTTTCCCTGGAGTAAGGATGCCAGTCAAAGCTCACTCACCAATGATATATGGTAAGTCGACTGTATGACTTTATTTCTTCCATCAATAGAGGAAATACAGGCAAGAAACAGAAAGTTACAGATAAATATATCACAGGATATCTCCTCTGAGCAAAATCACCAGAAGGAAATGTAGATGTATTACCAAAACATGACATGAGAGGAATCGGTCTCAGTTTGTAAAACCTCTCTTCCATCTCCCACACCTGCAGAGTTCTGGGACAGGAAGAAATTTGTGGAAGTCGGTGGAACAGAAGAATGCTAGTGTCGTTGTCAGCTCTTCCCTGACCTCTCCAGTCCTTTTCTTTATTGTGAGGGCAACCCTTTGCAACCCTGTTATCTTCTTCAGTACAGCCAGCCTCCTGCCAAGAGAGCTCCAGGGACAAGGACAGGACCTCTGCCTGAATGCAATAAAGAACAACAGGAAAAGTTTTATTCTGTAGACTGAAAATTCACCCAGGGGAAAAACTCCACTGCTCTCCATGATAATGAGGAGTTATCTCTCCCTGTGCCCCAGACTGAACCAACTTGTTTCCTCAAAAAAGTTCTCAGAAGAGTTCATTTCAGGAGCTACTTTGCGTAAGTAATACTGACAAGTCCATATACATTTGGCTCCCTTTATCCTCTCATGTCATATTAAGGGCATGCAACACAAATTCTTTGTGCCACGTTACAAATTGAGAATTGCAATGGGCTGTAAGGCTTATTATGCAGCTCTTACATTGTTTCATGGTACCTGAACCAGGGAAATAAAATCAGGATATTTCCTGGAATCCAGGAGAGGCCAAGACCAATTGCCCAGCAGGGTAGGCTAACCCTGAGGGGAGCACACTCAAGGTACTCTGTACAATATGCTAGACCTTCTAAAATGCTGAAGAAACACAGAGCAGTGCTTCCCACAGTTTTGGGAGAGACTTGGCATGTATTTGTGATTCCCTGACTGTGCTGTCTCAGCCACTGCCTGTTCCTGCCAAAGCCTCTCACAGTGCTCACATAAGCCACAGCCTACCAGTACTCCAGGCAGCACCTGGTTGTAAAACACAAACAGGATTTAGGAAGCAGAAAAACTATCTGGATGTTCCCCATTGTTGTTATGCATCTCTGCAAGGTCAGGCAAGCACAGTACGACCTACGGACATTAACTTTGTGCCAGCTGTTCTCTTACTCCAGGAAAATAATGTTGCTTTAATCTTATTTGCAAGAGTCTGATAAAAGAGAACCATTTATCATCCACTCTAAATGAATAAATCTCATTTAAAAATCATTGTGATGCAGCTTATGTGTGATCTATATTGCTAGCTTATCACTGCAAAAGCTGACAGGCCTAAAATTAGATCATCCAGATGCATATGGATATGGGGAAGTAAGATTGAACGCCACACTGTCCCTCTGCTTCACTCTGCTCTATGGTGGACTGAAGTCAGAAACAACTCTGCAGAGCAGAGAGCAGGATCCTTGCATATTTCAGTCCTTTGAAAGGTGTTTCAGGGCCCTCCTGAAGCACAAGGAAAAGATGCTGTGGAAAACAAAAGACCACTGAAGAAGTCAGTGGAGTGTTTGAGCGTGTCTGTGTTGGTGGCGATGGTGAGCTGTCTGACTGAGAAGCTAAAAATGTCACTCATGTTACAGCCTTGTTTCATATGTGTACACAGCTCCCACACTGTTTAGGAGCTACAGGATGAAAGTTGTTGGTCAGTTTTTAGAGGGTCACAGGAGTTTTAAGATCGTTTACATATTGGACATGTAAGGATGCCAGTCAAAGCTCATTTACCAACGACATGTGGTAAGCCGGCCTGGTGAATTTATATTTCTTATGTAAATAGAGGCAACAAGGGTAAGAAACAGAAAGCTGCAGACACATATACCACAGGATAGCTCCTCTATTCAGCCTTGAAAACATTGCTGTAAAGTGGCGTGGGAAACAAACTATGCAGCAGGGGCTCAAGACTAATAAATCCAGGGATTGCTAAGTGTAAGGGTTCAGAAACAGAAAAGCACAAATTTCCCATTAACCAGACACTTCATTCAGAGATCACATCTTGTTTTCAGACTTGGTAGAAATAATACAATCAAATATTGTACCTGTGACACCCCCAGGGACCTTTCCTGAGGAAGGAATATGATGGTAAAGATTAAAATTACTCAAGTTCCTAGTGACTTGAGTTCTGTGTGGCCTGACCCTCCCTCATTTTATCTTGGGTGCACACACAAGCACAGAATGGTTGAAGTTGGTATGGGTGTGTAAGTACACTACAGCAAGTGTGTGTACAGGCACCCTCTGTGTAAAGGAAATGAGACAAACAAGGATGCCAGGACATCAAAATGTCCATACAAGCATTATGAATTCCTGTTTTGACCACTACACTTGCCCAGACTGCAAACAATCGTATGTACAGAAACATCTAAGAAATATTATTAAAAAAAAAAAAAAAAAAAAAAACCAAAAACAAAAAAAAAAACACCAAACCTCTGAGGATCTATCTGAGAAATCCAAGGATAACAGTCTGTGCAGTGTTTTGAACCAAATGCAAAGACAAGCACTGCCTCATGAAAGGCCTCTGTGCCTTTATGCATTTTCCCTACTGAGGAAACTAATGGAGGATACTTAATGCTGTACTTATCCGTCTGTAAGATGGGAATTCTGTGCAGTGAAAAGTTACCAGAGAAACCAAAGGAGGTTTGTAATGTAAGAAGAGAGAGCTCTGGGAAGGAGATAAGAGAGGAATACTCTTTTCTAGCAGGAATGCCAGTCTAACTCCAGGAAGGACTGGGGTTAAAGAGGAGCTAAACTGGGAAGATTCAGCAGCTTGGGAGACCAGTCACAAGCTACAAAAAGCAATTCTGAACCATCCCAGAGGGACAAAAGACATTTCACAGTAGTAAGAAAATTGAGGCATAGAAACATACCCAGGATTTATTGTTTTCTGGCTCTTTTTAAACCCCCAGGCAATTAAGGGTACTATCACTTCCAAAAGGCACATACATAGCACTCACCTCAGCTTCCCTGAGGATATATGGCCCAATGTACACATGTAGTTGAAATTGTGAGAAAGGGTGCTAAACCTATACAAATGCTTGGAGATGTTATGGCCAGTTTTAGACCTAAGCCAGGAAGTCATCCGAGGCATCAGGGAAGAAACAGCACGAGTCTATTTGTACATACAAAAACTTCTAGCAGACGAGCTCAAAAAAATAGGGTCCAGCAGTCTGCCAATTGTCAGTACTGCAAAGACTTGATTAGATCCCTGACAAATCATTAGGTCCATCTTTTCAAAGTAAAGATGCTCTGGATTATACACCTACACAGTTAACCAAGACTCAGAAATACCCTTAATCAACTTTCAAGGATGTTGCATGTGCTTGAAATGTTCAACAATGCCTCCCATTTAACTTCTGACTTGAATATTTTCTGTAAGTGTTATGAGAATATTAGGAACAAAATAAAATTATGAAGATGTGTCTGTGCATCTTTCTATCAGGTACCTGTGTTACTAATTTCCACTATACAGTGGAAACAATATGGTTTCATTTTTTTGGTAAGTATTACTTCTCATGCAGTCCCTGCAAGTCATTTTACTCTTCACCAAATATCCGCATCCCCCCCTACAACAATGCATTCTAAAAATCTAGGGTACCAAAGCATCCAGCCACTCTAATTTTACACAGAAATACAGCATGCAATACAGATATACTCTCAGCTCCATTTTCTTAGGTGTTTCGTCTTGCTCTGTGCTGGTGACAATGAAGTTTCTAACTGAGTTCACACCAAATAAAATGCTTGTCAGTAAAGGTGAGGCTTTTCTGAGTGCATGCAGCACAATGGGTACAAATTCTCAGTGCAGCAGCCACTCAGGTTTAATTGCCTCTGCAGACACTCTGCACAAAGCAGGAGGTAACCTTGTCCATCTCACATAAACCAGCTCATGTGAGCTGTGCTGTTAGTGCACACTGGAGCGGTCTCACAGAGACAGCATGGCATGCCTATAGCACTTCATACTCATAACCTTCACACCGACTTCTCATACAGGTGGTCTCTAAGAGACACCAGCTACAGACTAGGAATAAGAGAAATAACATTACAGTAGATTATGCAGAAGCTAGACAAGAACAGGTTTACAGAGTACAGCTTGAGAGTTCTACTGTACAACTTCTACTAATCTACTTATGGCAAGCTGTTAAATAGCTGTTAGCAAATCTCTAGACAAAAGCTGACCAAAAAATATTTTTAAATATAAGATAGGCACTCATTTATAGCTGACATACATAATCTAAAAAAAAAACCAACAACTATAGATTCAAGGAAGAAGACAAAAAGAATAGTATGTCTTCCTTCTTCTTCCCTTCCTTTAATATGGGATGAATGTTATTAATTTCCTTATTATCTTCACTGTTTGAATCTAAGTTCAAAAACAGCACTTCTGAGACAAGGTTAAGGTCATGCTCCACCTTATTGTTATGGAAACAGCACACAGGGTCATGACTCATGTCTTGTTGAGATTTTACTTTCTCATTGCAAGGTCCCTATTACCACGGCTTCTGATAGCATAATGCTTCATAAAGAAACTACTGGAATGACTGCACACTGCAATCAATAATATTTTTCTCACCACTGAGAGAGATGTTGAAGTAGATTTCATAGAACTAATTGATTGGAGGGAATGTGGAGAGTAAAGATTAGAAAGCAAAAATTTTATAAAGCGCCAGAATCTTGCCATGTGCAAGAAAGATCATTAACTACTCTACACTGTTCAGACTAATCAAAAAGTGAGGTCACAAATGCAACAAAAGGTGGAACAAGAACTGCCCAAGCATCCCAGTCCACTGCACAGATGATGAAGACATAGTAACAAATACTTCTGCTGTTATTTTGTCTTTCCTCTTAATTAGTGACTTTTTACTCTTATCATCCAAAATAAGTTGAAATTTTTACTAGATACAAGTTTAAAGTTTAAGAATCTGATAGACTTAGAAGAATGAGAGAAAAGAAAAACCTCTTTCAGGAAATCTTTCTTTTTAATGATGTATTAAATCTCTGTGTACTGCTGAAAACTGGCAATTAGGCAATTTTAGATATGAACAGATAAAAATGGGGTTGTCATGATGCCAAGCAGCACTGACACTGAGAACACAAATACCAGCATGACAAGCTTTATAGTTCTGTTATTCTCATTAATATTCCACTCAGTCTTTCTGGTCTATTGCACCTAGGCATGCAGGTCAGTTTTATATGAGCATGTGTAAAATGAGGAAGAATTTTTATAAATCAAAACCATAATAATTTACAAGTGTTTGGCTGAAATGCAGACATGTTTTTCTTCTTCTGAGCAAGACCACTTAAATGAGCTCCAGATTTTTCAATACTCTAAATATAAACTCCTCTGCTCCCAGTCCTTAGTTTTAATAAACCTATACTGTAGGAGAAAACAAGCATCCATGAGAAAGAAAAAAATACAATCTGAAGTGATGAACTGGAGCTTCTAAAGCAGAAATTCGCTGCAGTTTTTGCAGACATGCTCATGCAGCCCTAAGCAAGGCTGTGTGTGAATACATGAGTTCTTTTTGTTTAGATGCAGCAGCAAGGCTAAGCAGCTCTTGGCAAGTTTATACCCCAAGGTTGCTTTATTGCTTCCAGTAGCCCGAGTAACTCGTGATCCCACAGACACATCCTTATGATATCCTCAGTGATCCCATTACAGCATTGCCTCATTCTATGAGTTAAATAATATTCAGGCTGTTGTGCCTCAGGCCTCCATTACACCACTTGTCTTGTTCTGGGAGTCAGAAACTGAAACATGCACTAGTCCCTTATTGTAAATGAGCAAGGTTTCCTTTGATAAACAAGAACCTTTTCTTCTGCTGGGATTACCTAATCCAGGAGCCAGATGGTTCACACCACCACACAGGAAAGAAAAGAACTGAACATCGGGGGAGAAAAGGCAACACTCAGACAGGATATAGCAGTGATCCGAAAAGAATGCCAGCCACTGTACTAAACAACATTCCAATTGGTACAGAGAGGCAAAATTTAAATAAAATCCAGATTCCACTCAGTCTCAAGGCAACATCTTCAGAAAAGATCTCATCTTAAAAAGAAAATGTTGAAAGCACAACCAGTTCAAACCTGTCCCAAAAATCATGTGGAAGAAAGAAGTTATGTATAAGAATAACCAATAGGACTGGAATAATTCGGACTCTGAGCCTGCGTTCTGTTCCCTGTGCTTAAGCCTTTAAGTGAGGACATCCCTTGAAAAGAAACGGCACTCCCCAAAGGCAGGTGTCTTCCCATGTGACTATAAGATGGAAAAGAAATATTATAAAATGCAAGTGATCTGAAATTTGATACTGGGAAAAGCAAACTGTCTTTTTTTGAGGGGAGAGAGGACTTGTTTATTTTCTTCTAACTCACACGGTTTACAGAATGATCCGTGACTAAGGAACCTAATGTAATTAGAGAACTGAATAACCTAGTAGCAAATGCATCTTAAATGGAGTTGAATGCAGAATAATGGAAGGAACAGGATGAACTCATTGCATGCTCTGATGGCTTGTGCCCATAATCATTTACAAAAAGAATTAGACGCCTTTCTGAATAGCACAAAGTCCAATGGCAGTATAAAAACCACAAATAACTTTTTAGCCTTCATTTAGAAACAGATAACAAGCAATCTGGAAAATATCAAAGTGGCATTACATGAAATCAGCAGCACAACCGCATTTGTTTTCTGGTCATCCAATTCCTCCAAAACCAAAGCACAAATAGTACAGGACAGGGAAGGGCAATAAAAACAATTAAATACACAAAAATATGTCCATTTTGGCACAGATTGAAATCAAAGAAAAAGAAATACAATTTTTGTTTGAAAAGCCAAAAAGAACAAAACCTGGGAATATAACATATCTATGAAATAAATAATGTATAGAGAAATGCAGTAATAGGATCCTAGCTAATAAGGAAACATCCTATAACAGAAGAGATTTTTAAAACTGATAAAACACATGAAATTTAGTTCCACAAGATATTATTGGAATAAAGATTTCACTAGGATTAAAAAGAATCTACCTGAAATAAATATATTTCAGTAATACCAATCAGCTTGCTTTCAGATATTAGTGTGCATTGGGATATAATTGCAAATCTTCCAATGAAAGATTAGATTCTAATCTTTCTCTAAAATGTGCAGTATTGGATACTGCTGGTCTTAGGGAATACAGCTCTAGATGGATCTTGAGACTGGTCAAGATCCCAATGTTACTTGGGAAACTGAATAGTGTAATGTGTCCACTAATAAACTAGTGTTTCCAGTGAACACTTGGGAAATTAACCATATACTTCAGGAAAAAAAAAAAAGTTTAATGCAAAAGATAACAACCCTATGAGTTATTGGTCAAAAAAGAAAATAAACCAAAACAAACAAAGCCCACAAACAAACAAAAAACCAAAGTATGGGGAGCATGATTCACATCAAGGAAGTCTTGTTGCTTTGAATTGCCTAGCACAAATAACTTTTGCCGATCTGTTTAAGACTACAAACGATGAAAACTTATGAAAAATATGATTTATAATAACTCCTCTAACTGCAGTGCTTTAGCTAATTGCTAAAAAGGTTAATAGTTTCTCATGCCTCCCCTGCCAAGGTTAGCAGTTGATCTCACTTGTAATAGAGCTACTACTTCAGGTAGTGAAGCACACTCTCAAGGTATTCAACTTTTTATGAAAGATCAGAACAAGGTTTAATGATTCCAGTTTTTCTACCCCCTTTGGCTTAATGTAGGAAGTTTCACACAGTATAATTTAAATAAATGAGATATTAAACCCTAAAAGTCAAGGTACATATAATTATAAAGTAATCACTGTTCACTTCAGCTACCTGCTAGGACATCATCTTACAAGTCTCAAAAGACACATCCTTTTAAGTGACTCATTTCTGTCTTCCCTTTATTTACAAATCAGCAGCACTATTGAAGTTTGTCTTCTTTGATTATTCCACAGGCACTACCTAATAGAGAGGTTTGAGCTTCCCAAACTCATTTGACAGAGGTTCACAGATCAGACTCAAACCAAGGACTCTGGGATAAAATGCAATAAAGCCATCTACTGGAAAAATCAATATCTCAGATGTAATGAGTTGTAAGACAAGTAAATTAGAGTACAGATTACTCTGTCAATTGGAACACATAACTTTTCTCTGTAATTAAGTATTTCATATGTGATGCACTGCATTTGGCACTGGTTGCTTTGTCTAATTACTGTACATTTTATTTTAAATGAACAAGAAACTTCCTAAAATACCTTGGCTTCCAACTCCAAAGGTGCATGAGCCAAAAGATGCTCTGAAGTAACGAGAAAAATTTCCTGCCCTAGCAGGAGCTGGCATTGAAAAGAAAGTGTGCTGTGTAATTAATGTGCCTGTCCTTTCTCACTTCAGCCCTGCTATTGATATGAAAGCAGTTACTTTTAGAATAGCTCTAATCATCCCTTATCCAAATCACAGAAACAGTGTGAATATGGAAGGCAACATTAAAAATTATAGCTCAAATCCATAACACAAGGAAATATTTCTATTTAAAAAGCATAGCTAAGAAGAATACACAATTCCTTCATGTTATTCTTAAAATGTCCATTGCTTAAGAGCATGCAAATCCTGTTCCAGTCTGCAGGTGGTTGAGGCACCTAAAATCTGTTACACCTGCACTGACACAGGACTATGCTGTGAGTTCAGGACACGCACAGGCAATTGCACCACCTTTGGAAGAGGAAGATCTTGTGGTGGGGTGGGATGGGATTCTGGACAAACAGAGACTACTCTGAACACTTGAGAAACCTATACCAAAGGTAGAGCTTCCATACTGTTGAAGATAAAGGCAGAGTTTGGAATTTGTCCACGTTCCAACAGAAGCATGGAGGACCAGCAATAATCCGAGACTGAGAGTTCTTATGTTGTGCAAACCTCTGGTCTCAGAACAGAGACACCAAAAAGGATATGGCACCTGCATCCCAAGAGCTGGTCTGAAGACTTGTGTATATGAGTAGTGCTTGAACTCTTAGATTCAGGAGTCTGAAAGTTTTCAACTATCTCTATTCATACGTAAACACAGAAGACTGATAAATACAATGCTGGCGTTTGAACAGACCTGTGAATTGCATCTGTTTTTAAAGAAAGGGCTAGGAGACTGCAGATGCATAGCTGTGGAGGGTTATATACCAGAAGGACCAACTGGAAATACCCTATCACCATGTATGCACTGATACATACTTTTTACAAAAGACATTTCATATTATTCTGTGATTTTTAGGTGCTGTATATATAGAGAGGTTTTGCTCACCCTAAGAATAAAAAAGAACTGTAATGTCTGTAGTTCCAAAGAACATCTTTGCAGACAGAGATGAAAAGTTCATTTCTTTGTGTTGTTCATTTATTCTTCATCTCCTTCCTTCTCACTGCTGCGTCTGATCCACTACCCAGAGAAATCAAAGGGAGATTTTTCTGATCAGGGCTCCTCTGTTGGTGTCAGATGCAATCAAAGACTGGGGTTTATTGCATTACAAAGGGTTGGGATTTAGTAACAGATCAGATCAAATCAGTTAGGGGAAAGTACCACAGATCAACATTTAGAGTGCATTGCCTTGTTGAGTAAAACCTGGCTACTTGTCAAGGAAGAAAACTTTTCATATATTGAAACCCACTATGTCCTTTCAAACAAAGTCACGTAAACAAGACTAACATGTCTGTTAAGTGATAATTATTAATATTTTATTTAACATGCACTGCAGAGAAGATACTTTTTTTGTCAGGGAGCCAAAAAATATTCTAGACCAAAGCCCCCCTGTATCACCAGTAAGAGAAGAGAATTTGAGTAAGTATGAGCTATACTTACCTTCATTCTAAGTTCATTTTACATTCCCTGAGTGATGTAAAGAGGTCATGCTGTTAATGAAGACAGGGACATTTCCCATCTTCAAAACTTTTACCCAAACGTTTTCTAGACATCTAGTGGGGAGCTGACGTGTCTCCTTCAGGCCTAGCTACACCGTGAGATGAGGTAACACACGAGTGTCTCTAGGCAGCAAATCTAAATGGCACGACACAGAACTGTGTGTGGTAACTAGCTCAGGTCAAGAAGATGTGTCTGATGAGCTCAGGCACCACACTGGAACCACGTGCCCATCTTGCTTCTGAGACTGACTGGCTCAAACACCCCTGGCATGACATGGACTCTCAAAAATTTTCACAAGGCAGGTGCCTTTCTTATTCTTTCAAGTCCGTTTACAATCAAAAGTAATCCACTTCCAGCAAGAGAGACATAAGTCAATAAATCAAGGACAGCTTTAGGATGATTTTGTGAATCATGGTTTAACAGATCTAAAAAAGCAGCAGCATAATTGTGCATGAAAATTCAGCTGACAGGAATCACGACTTCTTCACATGACAAGTCTCATCAAAATCAGAAAGATCATAAGGATTTTAAGCATTGATATCCCACATGAGAGCACACAGACCAACTGCTGAGACTACACAGTGTCACACTAAAAACCAATAGATCCACTTTCACAGCTCCCTTTCTACTCTGGTGCTACCAGCTGCTGAATTCGAGCTACATAGTGCAGTCCTGTAGTAGGATATTCAAATAGGGGCAAATACACAGAGAAAGAAAATAACTTACTTCCTTATGTTTTCAAATACTTGTGATTTTCTGCAGTCCTGACCTTTAGTCAGTAAGCTGCATTGCTCACCAGTTTTCAACAACAAGCATTTTATTGACAGATACACAGTGCTAAAGAGCTGATAGTGTAATTTTCGACTTCATACCAAATATACACATCTTCTTTCTAAAGTAAGAAAACTAGGTTTTGATTACTGACCTGAGAAAACAAACAAATACGAAATACAATGAAAACAGCACTGTTTTTTTCTTTTAACCACAACACAGCTAAGCAAAGTCAGCTTTGCCAAAGACTGGCCAGATCAAACGCAGAAATTCCCAGTACTCTGTCTCATTTAGGATTAGACCAACAAAAAGTGAAAAAACCACACTCCTTAGAGAGAAACTGCAGGAGACAAAGGTTCTGCCACTCTCATGAAAAAACCAGGGAGCTGGGCAGACAGTGATCTCTCCACCTGAGCAGCCACCAGTTCAAAGTCAAGACACATAACAGAGAAGAACTTCAAAACTTTCCCAGTCATTCAGCACTCAGCAGGACTTAAGGTACAACTCACCTGCTAACCTTGAATAGCAGAAAATCAGATTACATAAGGAGGATCGTAACACCTTTAGACTACTCTGATCCTAGAACAATAAGAATTCAGGTGATTCAACCTGCCCACCCCTTATGCTACTGCCATCCAGTTTCCTGCTAAAATTAGATGCCTTTGTCACTCTGCTTGTAGGCATCCACAGTACAAACACTGAAAATAGGGAAGATGCATAGCCTGAAATGTTTCAATTTTGCACATAAAGCTTCATAAAAATCTATTCACCTTATTCCTAGCAGCCATGTAGATATTTTCCTGAGTACTAACCTTAGGATCTAATCTTAGCATCAGGTTCAACCAAGCCCTGAAACCCTGAAGAAGGCACAGGTAAAGCCATTTATGTTTTAATGCAAAGGAACTAGGCATGGGAGAGTATTCAGGAAAAGTAATCCTAATTCACTTTTTAATAAGATTAGTTAAACTGCATTAAGTTGGCAAGTGGATGCTTTTACTCAGAATGAAAGTGGCCTTAACTTGGTTTAGTTTAATTTGCTTTGGAAGAAGTTCAGGAATTAATCTGATTTAACTAATCCACCTTAAATCCATTAATTACTTCAGATTCTCAAGTTTTCCTGTGCAGACAAAACCACTTGCACCTTAATTGTTGGAGTCTGAGCTTGAAGATCTAGATGGAACAGCTTAAGGAGCACATTCCAGATATAGGTTAGCATCTCCATGGCTGAACCTTACTAAATAAATCTGTGATCTTAATACAATTACATTGTGAAACCAAAGAGATTAATCACCTTCAGTGGTCTACAAAACAGGTCGTGTGTACACTAAACACAACAGACTCATTTCAGGCAGGCTCACCAGATACTCTGTTGCTCAAGAGGCTTTTAGCTGACAGTGGTAGGAGGTTTTAAGGGTCAGATTGTTTTATCAGCTGAACTGGTACATTGAAAGTACCGAAAATGGATCTCAAAAGGAAGAAAACATAGAACTTCTCTCTGACTTTATGTTCACATTGGTCTCCACTCCAGGTTTTTAAGAGTTTCTCCTAGAGCAGTTGATATGCAAACAGGATAGATACTCTGAGGCAGAAACTTTCAGGTGGCCCTGGGGCAGCAGTAAATCACCTGGCACAGGTATAAGCCTTGCTCAGTATTTTCAAAGCTTTTCCATCTATCACCTAAAGGAAGGTCAAATAGATTGATTATTTTGCTGTTCTTCAGAGGATGGAAATTACCATTAGACTGGGGGAAATCTTAACCAGTGACACAAATGCAAATGGAAATTCACTCAAGGAAGGTTCAAGTCAAGCCCGCTGCAGTTACTCATTTGGCTTTTGTGACACTTGTCAGCCAGGTATCACAAGCTTGCTGCAGGGAACATGTAGACAATGGCCTTACTCCTGCCAGCCCAGCCCAAATATTAGCTGCAGTTTTCACCTGAAATTGCTTCAGAGAGAACTCATGTCTCCACACTTCTCATTTCACCAGCCCTCTCAGGGAAAGGCTTCTACTCTCCCTGCCTGATATCTTCACTGACCCCAGCAGGCAGGACTGAGTGCAACTGGGGCCAAGCCACTTTCCTTTCCAGAGGACCTGTTTAACTTGGATATGGAACAGAATTCTGGAGCAGGATATAGCAAATCCATGGTAGTGTTCCTTCTGGCCACCAGGAAGAGGGACCGGGAGGTGCAGATTCCAGCACAAAACTCAGAAAAACACAAGGATATGGTAAAGACACCAAAACAGGTCTACTCTTAGCAGAAAAACTGTCTCAAACCCATTCACGGCATGTTGGTGTCAGCCTGCATTCCTCTGCCTACCATGACACAAAGCCAGTGAGCTGATTCTCAAAACACAACTGATGACACTTTTCACCAATCACAGGGATATATGACCCACTCAATCATGACCTGAAGAGTGTCTGTCCTACCTGAACATCGCCACATACTCTCCAGCCAGTTAAAAACATCACCAGCTACTGGTTGTGACAGGCTGAATGGGAGAAATCCTCTAATCCCACTAGGAGCTCCTACATCACCGTGAGGCTGGAGAGGTGCCTTGTCCCTGGTTTGCTGAACATGAACAGCACTTCCTTTCACTGCAGAGTCTGCCTAGGTGCTCTCTGAAGGTGCAGAACTGATGCAACTGATCTACCTTTTGACTAAAACCTTTTGGCTAAATCCAGTTGCCACAGAACTAAAGCCATCATGACCTAGTCCCAACCAATGAAAGCAAACTCACTTATTCATCTAGGAAGTTAACTCTAGAAGGTTGTACCAGGCCTGGAAAATAAATAGCTTTGTGTGGTTAGCCTTCTCCAAGATTGTTAAACTTCTACAACAGCAAAACCCTAAATTTAGCACTGAGAAGACTTTCTATTTTAAGGTATATTTATGACAGTAAAAATTGCTATCTTACACACACACAAGCAAGTGCTATTGCTCGGGTTTCTTTATTGACTCAGAAAAAGACACATTTTCTGCCAGCCTGACATTCAAGCAGCAAAACAAGAACCTCACCCATCCTGTACACAAAATATATTGACCATAAAAGCCAAACTCTGTGATTAATAGACAAATAAAATCTTATGCCTTAATCGTATTATTACCTGAATGTCAGTTACAGCAGTGAGCTGCTTTGGGCTGGAGTAAAGTTAATGTTCTTCACACTAGCTAGTTTGTTTGGATTTGTCCTAAAAACCATGTTGATAACACAGGGGTGCTTTTGCTACTGCTCAAACATGCTCTCACAGGTCTTTTCTGCTTCTCATACCACCCCCACAGTGAGTGGACTGGGGGGTGCGCAAGGAACTGGGAGGAGACACAGCTGGGACAGCTGGTGATACAGCCAACAGACCAAAGGAATATTCCATGACATATGCCATCATGTTCAGCACACAAAACCAGGGGAAGAAGGAGGAAGGGGAAACAATTCAAAGCTTTGGTGTTTGTCTTCCCAAGTAACCATGAGATGTGATGGAGCCCCGTTTTCCTCGGGATGGCTGAATACCTGCCTGCCCACGGGAAGCAGTGAATTAATTCCTTGGTTTGCTTTGCTTTACTTATGTGCACAGTTTATCTATTAAACTGTCTTTATCTCAACCCATGAGTTTTCACACTTTTACTCTTCCTATGCTCTCCCCCATTCCACTGGGGAGGAATTAGTAAGTGGCTGTGTGGTATTTAGCTCCCACTTGGAGTTAAACCACATGGGAACAGCAGGTACCCCTTGAAGCATGAGTGGCTATGCACGAGGTCCTGGTGAAGCTCCTCAAAATGTGTGGCCATGGATAAGCCCAGAACAGAGCAGGCACACCCCTGGAGGGACTGCTGCCGTAGGCAAGGCCGTGTTGGAGCAAGGTTACTTCTGAAGGGACTGTGGCTGTTGGTAAGGCCACACTGGAGCAGGTACACTTCTGAAGGCTTTGTGGACCATGGATAAGGTCAGGCTGGAACAAATGCACCTCAGAGCTTCTGTGGCTTTGGAGAAGTCTATGCCACAGAAGGTGCACCTCTGAAGAGACTGTGGCTCATGGATAAGGCTCCACCTGAAGCAGGTACAGTCCTAAGGGACTGAAGTCTGTGGATAAGTCCAAGCAGGAACAGGGGCAAGGGGAGGAATTCTTTGCAATGTTAAACCCAATGGTCTGGTCCAAAAGGACCAGGGGTGGAGATTGAAATGGAAACACCTTTAAATTGTTGTAACTCATTATTTCAGTTGCATGTTACAGGAATTGCTGTAGCAGGAAACACCTGAATCAATGGAGAACAAGCCTTACAAGAAGCAGTGCAAGTGCAGCAGTGACAGGACCCAAGCTGGCTTTGTTCCCCAACAGCTCCATGCAATGCTTCACTTCTCCTGTCCCAAGTGACCACCATAAGCAGCAGACAACAGGAAAACAACATGCACAGTCTACTGCAGGCTACACCAAGATACTGCTGTACTCACATGCAAGTGATATGTAACAGAGTATCTCCATAACCATCTTGTGCTTTGACACTCTCCAGCCCATCTCCTTTAGCTTTTGGATGGAAAAAAAAAGCCAGAAGGAATCCACGATTAACAAGAATTTCTAAGCACCGTGTTCTACGGAGTTTAGGTTCTCCACAAGAGAGAAGAATAAGGGTGAAGGTCTTTTCCACAAGAAAGAATAAAAGTGAGGGAAGAGCCTCTCAGAACTGCTGTTACAGATGGATAACTCACCATGAACGTTCTCACCGTCAATGGCTACTTGTCCATGTTTTCAAATATATTTTATGCAGATATATAAAAGATATTTCCAGACAACACAATGTAACATGAATTTTCATACTAAGACCACATTAAGCAAGACAGAGATATACAGGAATTTGCTGCATTAAGTAACTCAGATGCTATGACTTTTCACAAATTTTAAGAGAATATAAACTCAAGACACAAAACGAAGATTTTTTGTTCATTGCTTTTTGCTGTGCCAGGCCTGAAGGCCCACAGGACCTGTGGTTGTGGAGGCACTGGGCTCAGCAATGCAAAGAAATAACTTCACCCATACTACTCTTGTACTCTGTCAAGGGAAGGGTAAAAACACAAGCTACTCACCACTGCCAGAAAATCTACTCCAGCACAGCTGTGAACCCATAATGCAGCTACCAAGGTATACAAAAAAAAATCAAATCTCAGTTCAAGTCCTGGATGACATTGGAGCTCCTTTGTGTGAAAAAGTCTGTCTTAGTCTCCTTCTTAGCAGTAGCTCTTATCTTCATCATTTGATCAGCCTTACCACCTTTCCCTACAACCTAAGGACTACAGATCAGCTCCCCAAAGTGCCTAATCCCCACAGCCACCAGCTCCTTCCTGCCTGTGCCTAAACTCACTGGAACTTCTGAGCCTTTTCTTCCATTGCCTTTCTATATCTCAAATTTGCAAAGCTATCAACATAGCTTCTGACCAGATATTTTCCAGACTCCCTCCCTTCCATCACAAATCATCCTGGTGATACACCTTCTCATGGCCCATTTTTCCTACCAGCAATCCTTTTCCAGCATCTCTTACAACCATATTGTCTTTACCCTTTGCTTTTTCATGTTTCTTGAAAGATGCTACCTGCTTCCTGACTCTCCCTTTTCTCCTGTGCACTTTTTGGTGCTTATGATTTCTTCCTTTTCTTTTCACAAATGGTTCAATATGTCCTTCTCTCCCCTCTCTCAGAGGCTGTATATGCTTCTGTTCTCCACTCATCCTACACTCTGATCTTTCATTCTTACATTTGATTTTGAAGTCGCATTGCACAAAAACTAAACCAAAGGCAGAAAAGAAAGCAAGCACTAGTAAAGCCCTGATCAGAGCTCCATACATCCTCCAGCAAAGTTTAGCTCTAGTGGCCTCTAAGGATGGCAAACTGATCCTATTCAGGTAACACACCTGGAAAGGAAATGACTGCTCTCAGCTGTCTCAGCTCTCACATCACTGAGATATTGCTGTGCTCCACGAAGGCAGGCATTACTCTCAGTGTAGGTTACAAACAAAGCATAAGCAGAAAAACCTTAACACAGGACAAAACTATTTATTTATTTATTAGTAAATAAAATAAATTCCCAGAAGACTAATGCTCTTCCAGGTGTGTGGCCTGCAGCATAAGTCTTTCAGGTATCCAGCTGAGGCAGTCAATAACTGCTTTGAAAGACGCTCCTGCCCACGGTGAATTATCGCTTAATTAGATGGAGCCAGGATGTTCTATCACATGAGCAGTGCTTTATGAATAAAATCAAGTGTATCCTGCTTTCTAAGCATTCATCTCACTGCAGCACAAAACCTGGGAAGTGACAGTTTGCTACCAGGAGGAAATCTACCCAAAAGAGATATCTCTCATGTTTCAAAAAAGAGTGCAGCTATAAACAGTTCAAACAACTCAATAGTCTGCAGCGCTGTCAGTCATAAATGCTTATGTGGTGCAGGAGCAGAGAAAAGCTCCAGTCAATATCAGGACCCTACTGTGATGAGCTGTATCGATGCAGGAAAACAGCTCGGTGAGAGTTTCCCCACAAAAGCAGCTCCATGGGCACTCCCCTCCTATGCTCACTCTAATGTCCCAGTAAGGAGGCCTTCATACTAATCCACTCCCAAACTAGCTCGAAGCAATTTCAGAAAGATCCTCTGGTTGGATAAAGAATGGCCACATGAGGAGTTTGTGCAAAAATAGCTGGAATGCTTTAAAGTCACATTCTAGATTGTTTTGAAACAGCTCTCATGTACAAATGTATACTTTAAATATAAAATCTCCGCCTTGAAGGATTTATTATCCAGAAATCCAATCTTGTAAACACTTATACACCTTCTCAGCTTGTGATACATAATTAAATCCTTCCTGTTTTAAGAAGCTTGCATAAAGTTTCATGATCTAAAATGCTTGGAACAGTTTTTAATTTCTGAGTTAATTGGAGGTGATCTCCCTCATGTCAAACTCCTAACAACAGGTCAATAAATTCAGTAGGAGGTCTTTTCAAGCAACATTTAAATTTCCAGTTCATAAGACTCTAAAATCAGCATATACTTGAGTGAATATTGCACTTCTCAAGAGGATAAAATCACTTACCCTTCCCACATTTCAAATGCTTTGCTAGATCAAATACTATAAAGACACATGTCGACACTTTAATTATTTGGTTAGTCCAATAATTAGAGAGAGCTTTCTATAAAAATTTGGCACAGCATTAATTCCCTGGTTAATTTAACTCTTAAAAAGATAGTGAGTGAACAGAAGAATGACAGAAGATTGTAACTAATACTACTGCTAAAAGGCTTAGTAACTTGTGCAACACAGAAAAAGTCCTACAAACAGTACCTAAAGGAATACTTTGCAATACATATATATACATATATATATGGCTAGAAACCCAGGGGAACAGTGATAGTAGTCCAAATAAATCCAAAGAGCAATTAAATAAATAGAATAATAGAATAGCTTGGGTTGGAAGGGACCTTAAAGATTATTTAGTTCCAACTCCCCTACTCCTTTCACTAGACCAGGTCGCTCGGAGCTCCATCCAACGTGGCCTTGATCTTCCACAGATGGGACATCCACAACTTAGTCAGGCAATTTGTTTCAGTGCCTCATCACCCTCACAGTAAAGAATTTCCTCCCAATATCTAATCTAATCCTACTCTCTTTCAGTTTGAAGCCATTATCCCTTGTCCTGTCACTACATGCTCTCATAATCATCTCTCTACATCTCTCTTGTAAGCTCCCTTCAGGTACTGGAAGGCTGCAATTAGGTCACCCCAAAGCTGCCTCTTTTCCAGGCCGAATGAACCCAGTTCTCTTAGCCTTTCCTTGCAGGACAGGTGCTACATCCTCCTTATCACCTTGCTGGCCCTCCTCTGGACTCACTCCAACAGGTCCATTTCCTTCTTGTGCTGAGGACCCCAGAGCTGGGTGCAGTGCTTCAGGCAGGGTCTCACAGAGCAGAGCAGAGAAGAATTCCCTTCCTTGCCCTTCTGGCCATGCTGCTTTGGATGCAGCTCAGGATAGGACTGGCTTTCTGGGCAGCAAGCCCACATTGCCAGCTCATGCCCAGCCTCTCATCCACCAGCACATCCACGTCCCTCTCACCAGGGAAATAGAATAGATAGTGAAAACTGATAGTGAAAACTGATTGCAGCCTCATTCAGTACAGGGTTGAGGGCAGTAACCATCAAGTGTCACGAATGGGTGACACCATTCACATAAAGAAGTAACCTGAGAGTGCAGATGGTGCACTAATTCCACTGAGCAGCTCTATAGGTAGGTCTCTGCCAAAAGTGCTGACTAGATGAAGCTGCTGTTCTCCAAAAGGAAGCCCTGAGCGAATGTGAATGATGTGTACTGGACTATTTATCTTCCTGCAGGAGCTGACACTACTGACGTGTCATGTGTAATCTCCTTTGAAAACTGGTAATATACTGGAGACCATGAACTTAGAGAATGCATGTGTAATTCACCTCTTCTATAACATTCAATATGTGACATGAATAGCTCCCACACAATACTAAAGAATAAATTCCTCAGCCCACCCTGGAGAAGAGTAGCTAGCCAGTCAGCTAGCCCCAATGCCTGTCTCCAGAGAAAGCCACCAAGACCCCACATTTTTATTCCAAACCTCAGTTCTCAATAGACCACAGGTGACTGAAGACACTAAAGCCTTTGAAAAAGATGAGAGGAGATTAAGTTCCTACAGAGAAGAGGATGAGAGTCCTATTTGCTACTCAGTGCAAACTTCGAAGCTGAGGCAGTAAAAGTAAGTGGGGAGTGACACTGGAGGGAGACTGTCTGGAACACAGACACATTTAGGCTCTGGTTGAGCAAGGATAAGTGTGGCTACCCACTTACTTAGACTAACTGGATTTTTTGTGTGTGTGTATCTGTAACATTTCCTTCCATATTAACAGACAGCTGTATGGCCTTAAATTTTGCTTGGTCTTCTTTGGCCAGTTAAGTTTGTCTGAAGCTGTCTGCAAGGGGGCTTGGGGAAAACCCTCTGAACTGAACAGATAGTAAAAATTTTAGCACGACAATGACAATTGTGGACCTGCAGGCATTTTTAGGAGACCCAGTGGTGAAGATACTTCTTGCTACACTGCTAATGACCCTGACTTGCAGTGCCAAGCCTTGGAAAATGTGTGCCCTGTGGCAAACACAAATCAGCATTTCTCTTGCAAAGAGCAGATGGATGAGCAGTATCCTGGGACTCTAGGCAAAGCCTAAGGCATCACATCTGGGAAATTTCCAATTATTTTTCCTTTCCCTGCTTCCACAATTTAGGGACAGCTTAAAAGAAGCCAGGCAAATACTGACATAACCTAAGTAACCTTTCTGAAAAGTCATATGGTTACACTGCTTTAATGGTAACACTATAAACCAGCCTTTTTTTTGTTAGTCGAAGCAACTTGTTATTCTTCTTGTTTTCCCTTCCATGGTGATAAATGCCTTGGTTTCTCAGCATACTAATTCGTAGTGAACCCTTCAGAGTACTGCAGATAGATCAGCTGGGATTCCAAGAAGAAAGAAGGGCAAGAGCTTCTATTCTAGAAGCCACTGGATTTAGTATGGCAGTCTCTGTTCTGGTTTACATTGTGTAATCTTTCAACATTCATATAAAAATATGAATGAAATACAAATTTTCATTCACATGAAAATAATTTGGGTTTTTATCTCACAGTCTACAGCTGCGCATCTTGGAGAGAGAACCATCACTCTCCAAGTGAGCCTTACCTTAAAACAAGCTTCTGTTATTTATCATGTGTCATTCCTCATCAGCTGCCATCTAGGTTTCTTTGGGTTACAGCAGCTCTGCCAGGCCTGTGCTTTTCCTGGGAACTTTGTGCCAGCAGCCCCACAGAAACAGTCTGCATGAAAAANTATCTGTAACATTTCCTTCCATATTAACAGACAGCTGTATGGCCTTAAATTTTGCTTGGTCTTCTTTGGCCAGTTAAGTTTGTCTGAAGCTGTCTGCAAGGGGGCTTGGGGAAAACCCTCTGAACTGAACAGATAGTAAAAATTTTAGCACGACAATGACAATTGTGGACCTGCAGGCATTTTTAGGAGACCCAGTGGTGAAGATACTTCTTGCTACACTGCTAATGACCCTGACTTGCAGTGCCAAGCCTTGGAAAATGTGTGCCCTGTGGCAAACACAAATCAGCATTTCTCTTGCAAAGAGCAGATGGATGAGCAGTATCCTGGGACTCTAGGCAAAGCCTAAGGCATCACATCTGGGAAATTTCCAATTATTTTTCCTTTCCCTGCTTCCACAATTTAGGGACAGCTTAAAAGAAGCCAGGCAAATACTGACATAACCTAAGTAACCTTTCTGAAAAGTCATATGGTTACACTGCTTTAATGGTAACACTATAAACCAGCCTTTTTTTTTGTTAGTCGAAGCAACTGTTGATACTTCTTGTTTCCCTTCCATGGTGATAAATGCCTTGGTTTCTCAGCATACTAATTCGTAGTGAACCCTTCAGAGTACTGCAGATAGATCAGCTGGGATTCCAAGAAGAAAGAAGGGCAAGAGCTTCTATTCTAGAAGCCACTGGATTTAGTATGGCAGTCTCTGTTCTGGTTTACATTGTGTAATCTTTCAACATTCATATAAAAATATGAATGAAATACAAATTTTCATTCACATGAAAATAATTTGCATTTTTATCTCACAGTCTACAGCTGCGCATCTTGGAGAGAGAACCATCACTCTCCAAGTGAGCCTTACCTTAAAACAAGCTTCTGTTATTTATCATGTGTCATTCCTCATCAGCTGCCATCTAGGTTTCTTTGGGTTATAGCAGCTCTGCCAGGCCTGTGCTTTTCCTGGGAACTTTGTGCCAGCAGCCCCACAGAAACAGTCTGCATGAAAAATTCATTTGCATCAAATCTCTGCAGCATCTACTTTACCAAAGCAAGTGCTTGCGTACTCAGCCAGTATAAGCCACAGATGGGAGGTTTTAGGCAATCAGCTGCAAGATTAGGAGGAAAACCAAATACATATCCTGCTTATGCATTTCTGAATGCAAAAAAAGAGAGAAAAAAGGCCAGTAGCATAGGAACAGTAAGAAGCAGGTCACCAGTGTCCATCAACTATTTTATCAACTCCAGTAACAGAACATGGGTATTTATCTGGGATGAAAACACACTGCTATATAGTCTCCTTTGATTAATTCATCACATAAATCCTCTTTTCCAGGAATTTTCAAGAGGTATTGAAAGCATTATTAGAAATGTCAAGGCTAGAACTGTCAGGAAATACAGCGTAGGGGAGCCTCAATTGAACAAGGCAGAGTGTAACAAATTGAAAATCCACTGAATTAAAAGTTTTTGATTAATCTAACTTTCTTATAGGAAATCAAAACTCCAGTTTCTTTCTAATTCTTCTCTTGCTGATCAGAAAAGCATCTTCCCTTTAGAAAGCTATTTTTATTTAGTTTCTGCTATGTTTTCCCCAAGCACCTTTGCCATTGGATCTCTCCGTTCAGACAGATTTTCAAGAATGACTGGACTGCTGATAAATTTTAAGTTTCCTATAGTTTTAATATTGCCCCAATAATTATATATCCCTCATAGATCCAGAAATAAACATGATTTTTCACAAAGGTGATAGCATACAAAGAAGATCCAAATTGATTTGCAGTCCTGTGGATGATGAGAGGGTATCCCACAGACTGAAGAAGAAACAACACTGTTTTGGAGTTCCTAGGAAACCTATGAAGACTGTAGATACACCAGGAAAAGCCATTAGACCCTTGCAAGGAAAAGGAATTTTATGTGTTGTTGCTACCAATAGACCAAAATAAAAATGAATAAAACTAGAAATAAAGTTTTGAAAATATGAACTCAGTTTTTATTCCAAATTTCTTCCAGTTCCTAAATGTAGCTTTTGTGATGCTAATCTATATTTTAGCAGCTACACAGCATTTTCACTAAACAATTTCCTGTCTTAAAAAATATTTACTTCATGTGCAAAATAAAACAAACACATCTCATAAAGCTGGAAAGGTCTCCATTTTTTGTTTATATATGAAAATCTAACTATTTTATGTGGTTGTTTTATTACAATACCCCATGGAAGCCATAGTCTGGATGCTGAATGCTCCCATTCTCCCCCGCACATTGTGCTCCCTAGCTGCATTTTCTCTTCCATCATTAAAGATCTTCTCTCACAAGGGATGAGACTGTCACAGTCCCATTATGAGGGAAGGAAAATATAAGCCAAAAGGGAAATATTTTTGAATCCAAAATATAACTGATTTGAATTAAATGTTCCATATTCAAGTGTTTTGACAAAACCTTTCTTTTTTTTTTCAAGGCAACATAAACAAACTAAAGCCTCCATAGAACTACACTTTAAAATTCTGTCAATAACCTATCTGGCAATGTATCAGCCGTGTTAAGTATCTATAAACAAGGTAAAGTTTTGTCTACAAGTATCTAAGGGCGGGTTTCCAAGGGGATGGAGCCAGGCTCTGCTCAGTGGTGCCAAGCAATAGGACAAGAGGCAACGGCCAGAAACTGATGCACAGGAAGTTCCAGCTGAACATGAAGAGCTTCTTTACCATGCAGATAACCAAGCACTGGAACAGGCTGCCCTGAGAGGGTGTGGAGTGTCCCTCACTGGAGATATTCCTGAACCACCTCAACACAATCCTGTGCCATGTGCTCTGGGATGGCCCTGCTTGAGCAGGGAGCTCGGACCAGATGACCCCACCGTGGTCCCTTCCAACCTGACCCGTTCTGTGACTCTGTAAAAGGTGAACCATGAAGCACCACAGTGTTTGCCCATATCAATGTCTTATGTAAGTGTAGGAAAGCTAGAAATCCCCAAATTCAGTCATAATAAACCCAGATATTTCTGCAATATCAACAATACTACTGAAATTCTTACTGTTATAACCTAAGTGGTAGGTCAAATTTAATTTATTCAGGCAGAATTTGTTCTTCCCATAGGAACATCTGTGAGAGAGGCTGATGGAAAGAGACAAGTATCCCATGCCTTATTCTGTTTTCTTCTACTAAACCAAATATATTTACCTAAAGTAGGTAAATACCAGCATAGTAAAACCAGAGAGCCACCGCAGCCAGGGAATGCTAAACTCTTTGCCTTCCCTAGAAAGAGAGCAAACAGGATCTGTGAGAAACAGCAAATGAGTGACTTAGATTCTCCCACAAGTCTTTTGGGCACTAANAAAGGTGAACCATGAAGCACCACAGTGTTTGTCCATATAAATGTCTTATGTAAGTGTAGGAAAGCTAGAAATCCCCAAATTCAGTCATAATAAACCCAGATATTTCTGCAATATCAACAATACTACTGAAATTCTTACTGTTATAACCTAAGTGGTAGGTCAAATTTAATTTATTCAGGCAGAATTTGTTCTTCCCATAGGAACATCTGTGAGAGAGGCTGATGGAAAGAGACAAGTATCCCATGCCTTATTCTGTTTTCTTCTACTAAACCAAATATATTTACCTAAAGTAGGTAAATACCAGCATAGTAAAACCAGAGAGCCACCGCAGCCAGGGAATGCTAAACTCTTTGCCTTCCCTAGAAAGAGAGCAAACAGGATCTGTGAGAAACAGCAAATGAGTGACTTAGATTCTCCCACAAGTCTTTTGGGCACTAAAGGCTTTCTTCACCACAGTATTCCAAGTGAGAAAAGCTGTGATACTGCAAAGAGGCGAAGAATGGTAAATTTTGAAGGAATAATGTCATAATAACCCTACAAAGGTTCCTTGCCTCTGTTAGTGCTACAACCACGTGTTCTTAAAAAGACACTTTTTTTATTCTCTTTTGGTTTTTAACATATATACTGCTTGTTTCTCTCTTCCCACACACTTTGGCAGGTAGTTTCTTTTCCTTGTTTTGTTTCTCTTTCATCTGTCGGTTTTCAGGAACAAGAACTGTGTTTGTGTTCTGAATTTATAGCACAGCAAGAACATATTGAATTTAAAGCCATAATCTAAGGTAAAGACATTAAATCACCACAAATAATAAAAGGCTGATATAAATTTTCCTAGACTGCATAGCTGTAAATGCAAGAAATATGAGTCAAGATTAAGTTGTAGTGGCATTTTGGCTGTCTCAATATAGACTAAAGAGAGATGGAACACCTGCTCTGATCTTCACAAATTGAATTTCAGCTCCTCTGTAGATTTTGAGTTCTCATTTGCATTACCAAAGGACACCATTGTTTATGTAAATTGGACATTTATTCACATAGCAGAGTAGAAAATGTGCAATATGCCTGCACACAATTAGTGCAAGCAACTGTGCTACCAACAAGAAAACACAAAAGACACCCTAATTACAAGAAGTTACTACTAAGTAACTTCCAGGTCAGTGCTGTACTTCCCATGCTTCAGCAGCATGCAGTCAATGATATTACTTTAACACTTATCTTCAGAAAATTTCAATAATCCAGTAAGGGGGAAATATTAATTTTTCAGGTGCAAAAGAGTAGTGAGATGACAGTCTTATCTCTCACACTGAGACAGTGGGAAAAGCAGAGATTGTTTGACTCTGTATTTCTGAAAACAGTTCTGAGAGCCCTTGCACTCCAGCAGACCTGAGCTGCCATCTTTTCACCATCACAGATCTCTCACTATTCCCTGGCTACAGCAAATACCTGTCCAGCATCTGTACATGTATGTGGTTGCGAACAGGTAGACTAGCCAATGTGACATGTACTAAAATTCCTGCAAAGCAATTCATCCTTCTGCGTCAGTTAATCACCCAAAAAACCACAAATACACGCACACTTCAAACATATCATGCAGGTCAGAAATAGCAGGGAGGCTCTGATAAGTGAGTGAAACAGTGAACAAAATCTTTTCTAGAACAAACTTACCTTAAGATAACTTCAGAAGTCTTTTTCATATCATCTTGAGATGAGACACATTTCTTTAGTCTCAATTTATTTCTCTGTGGCAGGTCCATTCTGAAGCACAAGCAAAATAGCAGCCCCACTGAGAGAAAAGGAAAAGGAGATTGAAAGTAAGTGTCTTATTCAAGGAACACAGATACTTAAACAATGACCAGAGTATCTGTGAGTGAATGCTGAAGGCACGTTTTTGATCCAAGTTATTTAATCTTATTTAAGAAAGATTGATACATCTATCAAAGTTATCTTATATAATTACTGCCATTTTCATGGAAATAGTGTTCATGAAGTCATTTGACTCTGCCAGTCCTTCTTTATTCATAGTTAAAATGAGTAAGAACATGGTTTAACAATGATGAGAAGCCTCTCCCCACCACCACCAGGCTATTCTTCTTGAGCACCCCGACAGGTCTACACACACTTTTGTCTTTACACTTTAGCAATAACACAGTTGTTCCCAAAATGTGTTCAACAACTGTTCTCTAATGCCATCAGTTTCATAGTGTAAATGGGTCCTAAAATAGCTGGAACATTATGTCCTTTACTATTCTATCTTCCCGCCTGGCTGCCAGATTGTTCTTTTCCTTTTTTTGATGGATTAAGTAGAACCACAGCAATTTGTTGATTTGAAACCTAAGCAATCTCTTTAAACTGTCTCTGTGCTCTTCCACTGCTATCGCTGACTCTACCTGAATTCATTTTGGAGCCTGTATTACAAAAGCTTTATTCATGAGGGATTTGCATATGCAAGCAGTGTTGATGAATCCAATAAAACAGACTCATTTCATATCCAGAGACAACTTTACAGATCTACTTTTGGTTCAGCTGCTGACACTGGCCCCCTTCACTTCTCTTCTGGCCTGTCTTTTTAGAGGCATAGGTTGATTCTGCAAACATTTTATTTGTAAGTGATGTCCCTTCACAGGTGCCCCTCTCGGTGGACTGTGCAGGAATGCCAGCAATTGCTCTAGCTTTGCACTCTCCCAAGCCTTGCCAGCAGCAATGGGGCTCTACTCAAGCACCAGTGTGATTTTTCTTGAAACCAGCAAAGAAAATAGGCCCTATTCCATTGCTAGAAACTAGGACAAAATCAATTAACAAGAGACTTGACACCAGAAAAGCATTCCTCTCTGTGACTTACAAGCTCCCTTCTGCTCCATTGAGAGGTGTGTGGGACAACAGGCCCACAGCTGTTAGGATTTGCCTATGACAGTTCTTCACTCAGGGGGCATAACTGCAGTCGTGTTGTACTCTCTCACACAGAAAGATGAAAAAACCGAGGTTTGTCACCCCAGAACCACAAAAGGAAATAAACCTTGCACTGGGTACAGCAGGGAACATCAGCAAGGTCAGATCTCTCTGCCTCTTCCCCTCCTTCACCAATAGATGGTGGCAAAGGCCCCCTCCGAAGCTGCCACTGGACTTGCACAGTTATCTTTTCAATTCCTCTAACAACATAGAAAATGGGGAAGGCAGATACAGACATCTCCTTTGCAACAAAAATCTGTAAACAATTTAAGAATTTCTTCTAACATCCCTGTACATAATTACTGTGTTAAGGCCAGCTTTCTTTATCCTTAGATATGAACATATTTGTTTCTTCTTTTGTGAAGCAGCAGTAGTGTTTCTCTTTAATTTCACACAACAGAGCATAGAGAGGAACATCAAAGCAAGTTCTTCTAAAATAGGTTAAGAAATGGTGCTTGCTCCTAAGAACGCAGCACATATCTGCCTGAAAGGGAGGAGGGACCAGAGGAGAAAGAAAGTGATTTCAAACTCTTGTTGCAGAATGCAGCATTTTGAAGAGTAGGCTGCTCTTTTCTGAACTGTCAACAGTCAGGGCAACTTCACATCATTTCAAGAGGCTCCACAGAGCTGCCTGCCACTCTTGGCCACCCATGTCAAGCTCAGCAGAGTTTTGATGGCTCAGGGGAGCCAAGTATCAGAGCCTTGCAAGGCAGTATTTGGTGGTAAAAGTAGCAAACACTCTTTTATTTTGATTGCAAGGCTTTTTAAGCACCATGCTTGTGCTTCAGGGAGTTGTGCAAGAAACCTACCCCTGCCTGACCCAGGAAGAGAGCAGTACAGATGGAGCACCAAGGGCGGCTGCAAAGCCACTAGCACACATGACACAGAAAGCAGGAACTCTGGATGTTTGCAACGTACCTGTCAGAATACCACCTGAAGTAAACCAGATGTGCTGGCCCAATTACATATCACACAATAATACCCTGCCTATCCTAATATTGTTTGCACTTCATGATGATATTCACCACCTCATCTCACAATCCTGTGTAAGGTTGCCAGCAAATGACTGTCACATTCCACATCAGCTCTTGAGAGATGGCCAAGCTTTATTAATCTTTAATTTGAGAACAAAGACCTTTGAGTTCCTTGGGTTCAAATTGGTAAAAAAAAAAAAAAAAAAGTGATTTCTGTCTATTTGTTCTCAGGTTCACCTCTGAACACACTGTGCTAGTTTCTTTTATCACATACCTTTGTAGAGCACATCACAAAGATTTTCTGTATTTATATAATTCACATAGATGCTTTTTAGTTCTTCCCTTATTTGCAGTAACTCATCTCCAAGTGGGGGATCTCTGATCAGCTTATTTGTTTAAGTACCAGTCTGTCAGTATAAATAACCCCTTGCGCATCAAGTTTTCCATCTTGAAAATAAGAGCAAAAAAGATATTCACATATTATTTTTCCCCTCACAAATACAGTGAAACTTTCCCCAATATTCTGTACAGTCAATAACCTTTTGATTTTTGTATGGAGGCTCTAAACTAATTTTTCTAATTTATAAAGCTTTTCCTTCTGAGTTTGAAATGTAGGTATATAAAGAATCCAAAAAGCCATTCCTAGTGCCCCATGAGGCTCTACTTCTTACCATGAGACAGAAAAAGCAGTTTGGAACCAGATATCTTTGGTGCTGGATTAGGTGAGCTTCCTACAATTTAAATTATTCTATGAATCTATGACTCTATAAGTCATCCACCTATTAGTTTGCATCTCTGGATTATTTATGACAGAAGGATTATATTCCCAAGAAAAAGATAAATTCAAAATGGAGAAGGTGGATAAGTAGTTCAATTTCTGTTCTTATCAGTCCTGAGCCAATATAAACATAAAAACTTATAAAATGCTCAGGCTCCCAAAAGGCAGTACAGTGCAGGTACTAATATTTTGCTAGGAGATCATCACAGATAACACACAAACCTCCTAACACTCGAAGTCTAGACAGTTCCTTTTTTACCTCTGTAAGTTATTCCTGTCTCACTGAGTCTTCAGTGTGAGTTTTTCATTGTCTACATGAGGTAAGGTGGCATCTGTACTAACTTAAAAAGTGGATGCTTAGCTGTAGGGTACATTCCAGTGGCTTAATTCACGCCCTCCAGAACCAGCTTATGCTCTCTGATATCATCATGCTTTTATCTGAGACAAGAGGATACCAAGAAATTGAACTAAGGTTTTTCTATTGCTATTACTATTATTGCTAGTGGTGGTAGTAGTAGCACAGCAGGTTGGAGAGAATCCAGTTATGTTCCCAGCCACCATTTTATTTGTTCTTCATTGGCTATTACAGATTTTTGGATGTGTTTCTGATGATAAAATGTATTGCTGAGGGTTTCAATACTGTGCAGTTTTTACAGATCAAAGTGGGCAATAGTAGCAAAGAAAACTAACAATGGCCCCACCACTAAGGAAAAAAAATCAAGTAATGGTTCAAACAGTTGAGCAAAACAAGCTAGGTTAGGGAGTAGTGCACTGGACTGAATAGCGGTCACCCTTTTTGACACTGCACTTAAGAGATTCCTTGGGAAGCATGGATTAAGGCAGTTTGGGGGACAAATAGCACAACAGCCTGAGGGCAGGAAGTGAAAACAGACCTTCAGAAGTCTAAAGGTTTCCAAAGCCACCAATTGTGCTCCAGTAAGATGATATGCAACAAAGACATATTTTACATGTGGTTTTCCCACCCAGCAGTGTTTTCTGGGTCCAGACTACTGCTTCAATCTAAAAAACTTCTTCAACATCTGCCAGCTGGTTTGGGAGTAGTGGTGGGGGGTACCAGTTCATGTAGGTAGGAAAAGGGGAATGCTTGTTTATTTTTTGAAGTCATGGCACAGAATGGAGGGAGCAGCATTCAGCCTGAAGAGAAATACTGGTAACTTCAGTGTACTGAGCATAATTATTTGTAAAAGCTCAGCATTTTCTCCAATGCCTATTTAAGTCAATGGGCGTTTTTCATTGACTTGGGGTGATAGATAAAATGGGCCATTAGTGCACTTTTTAAAAGTTCTGCTGAACAGACACATCACTAGCTGGTTCAGGTCTTTTTTATAATGCCTTGCCTTCTCTCTCAAATACTGCATTTATCTCTAGTCTTGTCCTTTACTGCAGCTTGTATCGTAACACTTTCACCTGTGTCACAGGAAGAGAAGAATTCTCAGCCTCTTTTCCTCTTAGTCATAACAGAGAATCTGCTCCATTAGGGTCCTCATACCACTGCAGCTCTGAACATTGAGAAACTTTATCAGAGTATACAAAGGTAGATTAGAGAACCTCCTCATACCATATACCCAAGCCTGAAAATATTCCAATTTTGTTTTCTATAAAATTCTAATTAAACTGTTTTGTTATAGAAGTTCAGTTACTCTCACTTTGAAGCACAGCAGGGTGAAACAAGTGGGCAATAATTATGGATTCATCAAATGAAAAGTACTTGGAAGTTTTCTACTTAAAATGGACATTTCCCAGAGGAGTAAGAAGAGAAAAAGAAACAACTTTAGGAGAATCATCTGCATTACGCCAAATTGCCATTCCATTCAGCCTTCTAAAAAGGTCTTGTTATCTGTTGGTATTATGATCTAATAGCTGTGATTAGTAAAAGTAGATACCATGGAGAAAACAAAGAGCACACAGCAGTAATAAAATATAGCAGCAATAAAATACAGCAGCAGGTTGTCATTTGCTGCCCACACACTGTAAACTTGTGGGTAACTCCATACATGTTAAGCACCCTGGATTCAACTCACAGAGAAACAGAGCCAAAAAAAGCCACTGTCTGTAGCTGTCTGAACCAGTAATGCCTCCCACCTGCAATGGTACTGACTTGTTTGCTTTCCAATTTTTAAATTTTCTGTTTACTTGAGATGCAACACCATTGTCTATAGGAGGGAGCAGAGCAGGAACTGACAGGTCAATGAGAAATGCAGTTTACCCACCTGCCACTGTTGGGCTAGACTAACAAATACAGATTGCTGAAACCTGTTGATTTACTCACCATTGCACCACTGGAATAGAAATGCTCCAAACTAAGCAGTCCTTCTGCAGCATCATTCCCCATAACAGCTGGAATTCCTGCAAAGAAAACATTATTATTTCTTATTAGTACATAGAAGTGGTAGGTCAGCATTTCCACAAGCATCTTGGTTAGTTAAAGGCCTGCATGCTGGTGAATACCATTTTTACTTGAAACACAATACACAGCACTTAAAAGGAAAACCTTTGAACTAAAGAATAATTTGATTTTCAGAAACACTGACAATGTTACTGAAAACAAAATGTTGGAAATGAGAAATTTTCAGATAACACTGCCTTTCAGCTCCCCTGTGCTTCATGAGGCAGCAATGAGTCACAGAGTAAAGACCTGAGTGACAAGCAGCACTTGCTGACACAGCAGTATCACGATTCAAAAGCAAGCAGCACACATAATTAGAAAATTAATAGTACTGTCATGGTGTCTCTGTTCAGTGCTAACTGTGTTTCTGCCCCTGATTCCTGCCCACATAAGCCTGGGGTAGCAGTGGCAGATAGGCTCCCCTGCCCCAGCAGCAAACAGCTGGAAGAACTGGGGTGGCTCTACCTCCCAGTTAGCTGGAAGCTCTCCTTGCCTCACTCAGGATGAACATCAGCGCTGCCACCCTTGTGAGCCTGGGAGGACCTAAAGGTCTGGGGAAGAGGGGAGGGGAGGGAGGGATCTAACACTTTTGAACCCTGTACTGCAAGCTTCTGACAGCCTGTGAATCTCTCTTTTGGCAAGACCCAGCTCCCCAGTTTTTCTCCTCAAGCCTACTAATTCCTAGACTGAAATCAACTGCATTGCAACAATTTCTGGCAGCATATTCTTTCTATTATCAGTACCATAGATTCACTAGGTAGGTACTGCCCCTCCCTAAGCCTCCTACTTCCAATACCAGCAGCAAATGAACAAAAACAGAGAATGCAGGACTCCGGGAAGGGTGTCGGCAGGTGGGACACACACAACACAAAACACTTTTTTGTCATTGGTGAAAGAGAATACTAATTCATCTTGAATTAAACCATGAGGCTTTCTATTTGCCTGAATCAAAGCTTTTTGCCAATACCCTCTCTACTCACCATGTCAGAGTTTCTGATTTTCCATCTGGGAATTTAACAAACAACATAATTTGCCTCATAAATCTTTGTTAAGATTTTTTGAATGCTGGCTACTTCCTCACACACAGGCACATAAATGCCATTTCCACAGTAGAGCACTGCAACTCACAGCAGGAGAACAAAGGGGGAGAAAACCAAAAAAGCAAAAACCAGCTGTAGCACAGTCCTGAGAAAATGAATGTTACCAAAGCTGATATATATTCAGCTTTCCCACGAATTTTGTGATTTCTCAGAATGAAGCCAGCTTTACCTCCCTTGTCAAGCAGCAAAAATAATATTTTTATAGGAAATGAAATATTTGAACTACTCTGAAACCTCCCACTTTCAAAAATCCTTTGCTTGAAGTAGAAAGGTGGGTGAGCAAGGGAGGGCTTGGCAACAGACAGTAACAAGAGGAAATCAAGGTATTACCCATTCTTATTTTAAAACTGTTGCAAACTATTCCAGAACTGCATGAGTTTGCTCCCTCCCTCAATCCCCCTCCTCAGCTCCCATATCATCATTACTGAAATCAATCACAACACACTGTCTTATCACAAAAGTTAAGACTCTGACCTTCATGTTCTTCCCCACCAAGGACAAGCAGCTCTTGAGGCAAGGCTGTCGGTGTACCCTTACAATAGTACATAAACAAACTAAGGATTACAAGCTCCTAATGAGGTCTTTGAGGCTTTACAGACCAGGCTTCTCAAATTGTTGTTCTCTGAACAAAGGAATCTTGCTAATCATGGGATTTGTGCTTTCCAATTTTGAGAAGTTTGCAGTGTTGTTCAAATGATACTATCTGCTTTTAGATTTCTTTCTTTAGGAGCTTAACAGAACTATCTGTCCCTTCTCTTGGCCCTGCTTCAGGAAAGTATTTGGTCACACAGTAAGCCAGCTCTTATTCATAAATTCATAGGCCTGAGTCTAAAAACATTGCATATAAATCCCAATGGAATTTCAGTATACATTGCCTGAAAAGTAAATTTCCTCAACCAAAGCTTTGCAAATGGATTCAATAACTAAAAAAATAGTTTTCTAGAATATGGAGAATTCTGCCTGCTGGACAAGCATCTAAGAAGATGTTATTTTGAAGGCTTTGTTCTTTCCCTCTGTTAAGTTTCCTTCCCTAAGTTCAGATATGCTGAGGTAGCAGGTCTCTATAAAGCTATCTAGAGAGTTGCAGAAATCTCTTATTCTTGCTGTGCATTGACCTCATCTGATTTCATTTACATATTCTGCAGATTTTCAGCTTGGCCTGTCAAATTTGCTTGATATATGCCTAACTCTCTCCCCGGCTTCTCTTCCAAGGATTTTACCACTCCTGTTTACTTCAGTGCACCTATTTCTCATCAACAGTTTAGATCTTATGCAGAAGAAGACAGTTCCTTCCTTGCCCCTTCTCTTCAGCCCAGCTGTCCTCCATAGGTGTGGCTGCTCCCAATTGCACAGGACTTTGCCATTGAGTAGATGAGGCTTTTTTACACCAACAAACACCACAAAGTGTGAATCAAACCAAAGGCTGTTTGACTGAGAACTTAGAAAGTTAAACTGCTGAAATATGTAGTTTATAATTAAAGTACTGAGAAAACCTTTACTGAAGAATCACTACAGCAACACTATAATTACGCTGTCCTTCATATCATGCCATTAGCATTTCTAGAAGTGACAAAATAATAATGCGGTCTTTTTTCTCTTTAGGAACTGTCAAGCTCTCTTTACAGGATTCAAGTAAGTTTATGAAGAATATAAAGCTCTTAAATGGAAAATGCAAATGATGATTTTTGTGTAAAAGACATGACAGTCACATTAGTAAGCTCATGAAAATCATGCCCATATATGTTTCAAGGGAGTTGAGTAGAACACCTTTTTCCTTTTCCATTTTTTTCTCTATCTATTCAGGGTTCAAGAAAATACCTAAGAATTTTTTTTTTTTGAGCTCTTCTGTTAACTGTTCAAATCTCGTATTTTTGTACAAACACGGACTGCCTGTACTTCCAGGAGCACACAGAGAGCCCATTTCAATCAATTAGAATCATTGAATTATCAAGCTTGGAAAAGTCTGTCTCAGATCATCTAGTCCAAGCATAAGAAAGGGAGATCCTGATCCCAGACACCAGAAAGACTTTGTGCAGGTAGCAACCAAGCTGACAATAATAGAAACATCTGGGGGGATGTCCCAAGGACATCCTTTAGGCTGCAGTTGCCAGCAGACCATGTTTCTTCTCCCTCATAGCAAGGAAAACACTGCAGCACCAGCTGCAGCTGGGGAGTGCCCGGGAACCTGATTGGACACGTATCCTCTGGCCACTACATCCGTCAGGAGATGGCATTTGATTGGCATTCCTACACACTTAGAAGAGGTAAAAGAAAGTATGTGGCCCTGTGTTACTACTTTGGGGACTCTAGTGACCCTGCTGATTCTGAAGGAGAGCTCATACTCATTCACAGCACAAGCTCTCAGGAGTTGTGGCTCACATGAGGCCTTGGCAGCCAACTCTGTTCTGTTGATTCCCAGTCAATTCCAAGTGTTGATACAAGAAAAACGTGTTTACAGAAAGTGCATTTTCTGTCAAGCAAGCAGTACAAGTATAATGGAGTTGAAATGAGATACTTGAATGCTTTAAACCTTTTGTGGAGTATGGAAGAGAAATAAGTGCTAAAACAGATCTAAATGCATTCTCTAATATATTTTAGTAATTGACTGCTTGAAAATAAATTATAATCAAAATAAACTATGTGTTATCGACTAAATTGCATGAAATTATATGGTTAGAATATTTCAAGATCATCATATGTTACACTGAGGGCAAATAATCTCATTATAATGATTCTGGGGGAAGGCAAGTGTCTCATGTCTGACACAGACAGATAGCATTTACCTGTTATATATGTACATATAAGATACTGACTTACTAAGGATAGTCAAGAATGAATAAAGTGAAATTACTGGGAAGATGTGAATTAGATGTGAACCAAATCTCCATTTACCAAGTCAGTGGAGCACCAAGCTCATATCATAAACTTTATGAAAGTCAGTGTATACTTGCTTGAGTCTAGTACTACCTAAATCTAGCTATACTTCTTTCATAAATCAGTTGTCACCAGCTGAGAGAAGCAATAGAAATAACTCACTGCTGACAAAACATGCCAGGAAAAATGCTGCTGATAAAACCTTGAATTTTTCTCTGTTTAGAAGCCTGGTCCAGAACCTGTGTAATGAAAGTGGCCAGGGGTTCTCATTCCCTTCCAGCCAAAGCTCCTTCTTCCATAACAGAGATCACAGTGGTAAAAGACGGTCTTCTGTGTAAGACTCTTTCAGGCTGTATACAATTGTATACCACAATTAAATAAAGTTGCAGCTCAAAAATCTGCATTTTCTGTATATAACCCAAACCTCCCGTTTACCATATATGTGACAAAGGCTTTCAACTCAAGCTAGTTGGCTTTTGAGATCAGGGAGCTAGATCAAACCAGCAGAACTCAGTTTTCCACCCAGTCATTCTGGCTAAGGACTAGTCTATATCAGCTGGGAGGGAAAAGCGTGGTTATGTGGGTTGTTCTGGTGTTTTCAGTTCAAAATTCCTCCAGCTTCATGATGGAGTTCTCCCAAATGAATGAGCAATCTTCTGCCAACTGGAGAAACCCTTCCAAAAGGGCATCAGGATGAGTTGCAGCAGCGGAAGGAAGAGTTCATATGGTTGTATCTGTATATGTCAGACGTCATTTTTTAGACTTCCTCAGTCTTCCCACTGCTGTCCTGCCCTTTGCTGTCTCACCATGCCAAGTCTGTCAGATTGCCTACCTGCCCTGTAGTGCACGAGTCAAGCTGACCAGCTGCTAACTCACTCTTTTCTAAAGCTGGCATGCAAGTCCATGCACTCCACTGGTGGTCACACACTCCTAAAAGCTGATTATCCTATTACTCAGAGCAATCATATGTTGTGTAACTGCCTAGCACTAGGCAGAGATCCCAGATTTCTCTGACACCTGAGAGAATAAATAATTCGCTTTTAAAAGCTGTCAGTGCAGCACAAAATGCTGTGAACTACATGCAAATAAAGGTAGGACAGGGTATTTGCCTAGGACACATCTTAGGCAATGTCAAAAATAAGTGTTACTTTTAAAACAGAACAGGAGCGAAAGAGGTCTTCTAATAACTGTTCAGGTCCTCATCTTACCCTGGGTTGGGCATTATGGAAAACACTGACACCAGCATCAGAATTCTGATGAGTTAGAGATGAAAGTCAGAATAATTTTGCTATGCAGGAGCCAAAAAATAACACAGAGAGAGGGAGAGAGTCCCAAACAGGGTTATGGAGGAGTAGATGCTGCATTAAAGTGCTTGAATGGTTGATCTAAACAAAGACAGACCCTCTGTGCCTGACAGAGGCTGAGTTTCAGGCAGGTGTTACCGAAAACCCTTTCTGAACCTATTTGGCTCTATCCCCATATTCTCGCACATATGCTGGAAAATTCACACCAGCAGCAATTATTTTCCTTCTATTTTCAGATCCCACAGCCCTCAGCAGCATTAGCACTTACCCCTCAGCTGTCTTCTTTCATTTGGCTGGCATCCAGGGCATACTCCTTCTGCACTCCAAGTGCCCTGTGTAAGGCTTCATATGACAAAGCAACAGAGGATAAGTTGGAAACCTCAGGATCAGTTGTGGATTAATGAGCCTTTGGCAGACCTTTGTACCTTCTGCTTCAAGTGCAAGGCAAAATCCTTTGATCTTCCCTTATCTACATATTTACATAGGAGCATGTAAACTGAAAGAGCAAACAAATAAATAAAATCCCTCAGGTCCATCAAAATAAGAGACCTAATTGGACAAGGCTTTCCTCCTAGAAGAATCTGAGGATAAGTATGTTAGAGAGGTGTAAGATTTATGGATTAATGCACTAATGGAAGGCTCTCATGTGCCACAGGGATGAGCATAGCCCAACAGCTTGGGAAAATGGAATTGTTCTTAGTAGCATAACATTCAACATATACTACAGCATGTATGCACACTATATATTTACACAAATATATAAATATATGTTTGTTTCCTCCTTCTTATTCATTAGAGTTATGATTTTTCAAAATTGCCTAGGTGACTTTCCCACTTGAATTTAATTGAACTGCATAATTACTGAAGCTGACAGCATGAGGCCAAATGCTGCTCTTGAAATTGTTGACTGCTCTGGGAATTTTGCGTGTTCAGAAGACCATAGACTTTTGCAGAGGCTGATTCTGCAAAGTCTGCATAATTGTAGCAGCCTGGGCTGGCATTTCTGGAGCCAGCCATCAGAATTACACCTGCCCAGGGACTGTTGACAAAGCCTTCAACATATACAGCATATGAAAAAAACCTCCATCTTTACAGCAATGGTCTATTCTTCTCCAGTTATCTGTCCTGTGCTTTCCCCCAGCACTTCTCCATGGTCTGGAGTCACGAATAGGGCAGGTGTTCCACTGAAAAATAGCAGAATTTCTGATCCTTCTGTCTTTCCTGTGGCAGTGCCATTTTCAAATCACAACTAAACACATTGGAGAAAAACTGGCATGGTGACTGATAGTTCCAGCAAAGACCAATGAACATTTCCTTCTGACCGTGCAGCCATGTGGCTTTAACTGGTATCAGCCCATAAGGCCTTTTTGCTGGAAAAAAAGTGGATGCCTCATAGACTTCCACCAGGATTCATTTTTCCTGAAGTTTCTTTACTGAGATGGGAAAACTGGGTGGAAAAGTATTAGCTTTTATTAGGAAAGGATAGTAATGTAGTCACAATAACAGAATCCAGTAGAAAGAAAGAAACAAGCAGATTGTGCCTTGCTTGTGGAGGGTATCCAGTATCTACTCATTTATGCATTCCCTAACCTGCTTTGGCCACAATACCCACCTGAACATAAAAAGTTTACATTGTAAATGTAGATTGACTGGATTCATTTCGATAGAAGAGGGTTAGGCATTGCTGGCAGCCCTGAATGAGTGATAGCACCTCACACCACAGAGGGTGGTGATAAGCAGTTGTGGCATGAGATTCTAATGGTATCTGCTTCCTACCGCAAGCAGATATAGGTTTAAGAGTTAACCTGTTTAAAACTGGTAAAACAGTGCTGATGATTTATTTTTTTTAATGTGATGTGTCAGAACACAAAACCGATGCCAGCACTCCCATGAGCCAGCAGTATTAGAATGAAGTGTAAACCCTTGGGTTACACTACATTCTTATGTGCCACAAAGATGGGGGGGAACTGATTCCAGCTGCTGAAGCAGCTGGTAATAGCATTTGTGGAGTATGAATGGGGAACCAAATCCCAGCCTCCTTTACCCATGTGAGTAGTTTTGTGCTGATCTGTTCTTAAAATAATCGTCAATTCCCGCTCAGTGCTTCTCCCCATAAATTAGTTTCTATGATGTATAACAGCTACTAAAAGAAGAATTGAACAGGGGAAATTAACTTGCTTTTCAGTAGCAGAAATTTATCAAGACCACACTTTTCACCGGGACAAAAACAATTCATTTAAGCCTTGTCAAGATTTCTAATTAAAAATCCTCTGCTCCCAACTGCAACTCACAAATACTGTGCTTAATTTGGAATAATAATATTTCCATGCATTTCTGCTACACTCTGCTATTGCAGCTATGACTCTAGTCTGATAACAAGAGCATTGTACCCAAGCCAGCAGTAAATTACTTTCCTCATTTCTGTGCAAAAATGGAGCTCACTATGTAAAAGGGGGATGGGAAGGTTTGAAGCCGTATTTATTTACGTTTCAGCTCTATTGTGTGAGATAATAAAGATTTCTCTCATTATGTGTAGATTCATGCATCAGATATTACAGGCCTGGAAAGATTTAACTTTTTATTGGGACTCAATCATCTTGCACCAGGCCACCTGCTGCCTGGCAGGTCTGCTACCCTTAAGTGCTTGTGCAAAAACCTTGGACCACAGATCACAGCAAGGAAGACCAACTAGCCCACGAATAGAACTCAACTCTGCTTTTCATTAGTTGTGAGTTGGAAGAGGTATCTTCCTTCAAAGACTTAGGAAGTACAGGCCTTCATCATGTTGAAGGACTAATTTTCTGTTCTAGCAGAATATGAGTAAGATTATTCCGTTCTGTGATGAGTGACTACGATTTCATAGGTAATTCAAGCCTATTGTACTTTGACTGGATTTTTTTATGCAAACTATAGTAAAAATGAGAAAGAAAATAACTTTCAATCTTCACCAACACAAAACAGTTCATCTTATTTTCCTCTACTTACAGAGGACTTTTACACTAAAGAACTCAACGTGTGACAAAACTCCAATAAGTAAAAACTCAACACCTCTCTTATATGTCTCAGAAATGTTTAACTTTGAAGCAATTCATATTCTGTCTTCATTATACATCAGTAACATCATGTCTCTATACCATCCCATCTTTGCCTATCAGTTGCATCCTTGCTTATAATCTGAAACAAGAATACACACAAGAACATTTGCTGACTGTAAAATGAGAGCCACAAACATTTATTTTTCTGTACATTAGCTCATTACCTCTGTAGCCAGTATGTTGCCAGAGTTCTTAGGGGATATTGCTTTAAAATAGACAGTTTTAAGGAGATATATGAGAGAAAAACAGAAGGCATTTTCTGACATCTATAGGGAAGGGTTTTCTAATTATCAGAATCAAAAACAACAGAAGCTGTGAGTTTAAAAAACCAGACTAGATGTAAGGTAAGATGTGATTCCTGTGCAGCCACAAGGCCATCATTAAGTTTGACCCAAACCATATCTTCCAATACAACAACTGAAAATCAGATGTCATTTTCCCAATGTTAAAAAAAAAGAAGCATGAAAAAAGCCTCTTAAAAGGAGGATCAGTCTTTCTGTTCTTAGTTTTATGTAAGTTGGCTAGAAATATATCCAACAGTCAAAAACCAACTAAAGAAATGGCAGTATAAACATTAAGAGGGAAAACCATCAGTACAATTATTTTTTTTCTTTTTTTTAAGCCAAACATAAATATTATTATCTCTCCTTGAAGTTTCAGAGGAATTTTGTTGTACATGTCTCAGTTTAACCACCTTATGAATCATTAAGAACTAAAACCAAGTTAAAACTAGGTATTAGTGAGATTTTTTTTTTCTGTACTTGTTGAAGACTGGCATACACACCAATTTATGAACTCAGAGTCGCAATGTACAAACCACATGACAGACAGGGGAGCTAGGTCCTTCCTAGCTAATACTGCTAATTCTCTCTTTAAAAATCATTAAGATACAAGACAAGAAAACTCCTGATGTTGTTATAACCTGGTCTAAAGCCACCAGAACCAATACAAGTCTTTCCAATGGTTTCAGATCAGGCTGAAAACCCTGAGACAGCACCACCTCTTGAGTTTGATGAGCTACGATTCCTTAGCACTTTGTGGCAACACGCTGTCACTGCCAAGGTCACATCAACCATGAAATCCAGGCAGTGCTAGCAGCCAGTCTGTCTTTGGTGACATAAGAGAAGCTCCAGTGGGCTGTGTGGGTTTTGCTGTTATCAGTTTGCTCTCAATGCACAGGGAAAGAGGAAAAGAATCAGACTCAGCTCTGCCACTCTACCCAATATTCTCTGGCTTGTTTTTCCGTCTTTTTTTTCCAATTTAAATTCTGTACGCCTCATATGGTGGTTATTTTTACTTATTCAAATTCTAAGATGCATTTTTTTTTCTCCACTCTCTAAAAGAAAAATATTAGGTGTCTTGGGCTATTGAGCTGATATCACTTGTGTAAATAGGTTGATGTTGGAAGACCACAGCTTGACATTCTGTGTGCTGCTATGTAGTTTTTAAGGATGTAACTTTGTCAGGTAAAGCACAGCTAGACAGTTGCAATGAAAAAATAATTATAACTGACAGATATAGCAGAGCTAATTTAGCCAAGAGCATTTACCCAGCAACTTACTAAAACACTGAAAGAGCAAAAGCTCACAACAGTCCTTCAGCTGCAAACTTGAAACAATCTGGAAAATGCTCTCCACCTCATAACAGTCATTCATCTCAGTCCAAAGAGACTGCAGCACAACTGTTCCTCTGGGACAACCTGACCTTGAGCTCTGAGATCATGCAGCCCACACCAGCACACTTAATGCCCTACTCCTACCATTGACGACTCCTGCTCAGGTAAGCAGCTGAACTGGAAGTAAAGACAACGCCATTTCTGTAACTTTTTGTTATTTTCTCTGCATTAACAATCACACTTTCACAGAGACAATGAATATCCAAACTTTGTCATACACTTCTAATTATTGCACAGTATTTGATACCGGAGTTCCATCCATCCTGACCTAAACCATCATCACAGGAAATGCACTTTGAAACTCAATAGTCTAACTGAATTCATATTAATTCTGATGAGCATGAAAATAAGGACTGCTGCAGAAGGTTCAGAAAGTCTAGAAAGGGTTTCATTACGCATTACAGCTATTGTAAAACATTAAATTAATAAATGCAAACCTTCTTCCTGCGTATGAGATCCCATTAAAAACAGCTCCAAAATTTGTCACTTCCTCTCCTAATGCTGATTGTTGGGAGGCTAATGTCACAAATATGGTTTCTCTGGAGATACAAGTTTATCTTCTTGCCACAGATGAAAGACTTATTGACACTGAAACAGCTTTAAATGAAAGAGTTTTGATTAAAACTATAAGCAAACTTGCATGTATAAAACCAGCAAAAACACCTAGTTGCCACAAATTATGATGATGATGATGATGATGATAATAATAATACATTTTCTGCTTTCAGACTTAGATCTGTATCTACCCACTATTCAGAAGGGCACCTAATGCAAAGAACACATTAGCTTCAGTTCTATATGATGCAGGTGGTTTCTTCCACCTCTCCTCTGAAACATCTGGTACTAGCCACATTCAGAGACAAGTTTGTAGAGCAGATTGATATCAAGTCTAATTTGGTACGGTAAATCGTCTGAGACAAATTCCACCATAGCGTGCAGATGTACCACAACTCTGAAGTCAACAATTTGGCATAATTTATGTCATTATAGATTTGTCCCAGGTTGGCTGGATATGGGTTTCGAGGTTTTATTGCAGTCCTTCTCCTTTTCAAGTAGGACTTTATTGGATTTTAATTTAAAAATATACATAATTGTGTTTTCTTTAGCATATTAACTCCCGAATATACAAATGGGTTTTATGTAGGGCGACGGGATTCAAACAGGGAAAGAAATTCCCTGTTTCATGAGATGGGCACATCAGTCATGTCAAGCAGTATGATGCAGCACAATGGCCAGCTATCTTACATATATATATATGTAAGTGCCTGTTCTCTAGATCTCACAGCATGCTTGTTTCTCCTTCAGCAAGTGCTGCCAGGACCTACAAACAAAACTGAAGTGTTGTCTCCAGCTGTGCTGCTCAATGTAAGGAACATTTCATCACTAAGAATGCTTTTGACCACCTGCAGCCTGCCCTGACTCTCACAAATGCAACTTTTCCTTCCTTCACAAATGCATAGAGAAGGGATTTTACAGCAGTAGCTGTGGGGTTTTTTTACCTGGGAACAATTTGACAGCCTGTGACTTGTGCAGACAGGAAACACACAGATGGTCCAATAAGTCCTGCGAACAAAGGAAGAAAGGACAGGAATGAATAGCCTTGTCCTCACCCTCCTCTGTCTTTTGGGAAGACACGTGTAAACTCTGATTTCTTTCTCAAAGAGAACTGATTTATTTTTATTCATTGCCTGCTAGGAAAGATTGTGTTCATGTTAGAATTAGCAAATACTTTTTCTTTTATGAGAGCTATAATCCTGCTTCTCAAATTGCATTAAATAATCTGTTTTCCAGAATTTGGGAAAGGACTAATGGTCACACAACCAGTTCCTCTGCAGGCCTTTAGTTACATGTACATCAGGCAACGACACCACCACAAAAGGCTGTTACACAAAGGTAAACTTAAAAACCACAGAGTTTGTATAGTCAAGCTGGTGACAGACCACTAAAAACTGAAACCAAGCCTCCGTTAATTCAACTTCAATCTGTAGATATGATCAATCTATATTTTACTTTTATTCCTGGATTACAAATGCATTCCTCCATGCATCCTGTGTACAGCAAATACCAAGTATTCATTACAATCAATAGAGTGTATTACATTGTGACCTCTCAGCTGTAGCAAGATCTTTCACCCAGCAGAAATCATTCTATGTGAAGGGCCCTTGAGCACAAATTAAATGAAAGTAGACTGCAATTGAGGGAAATTATAGTCATAACTGCTGTAGAAACGAAGTCAACTCTTTCTCTGCATGATCACAGCAAACAGTGCAGATGCTCTCTACTATCAGCATTGATGTAGGTGCCAAAATTCCTTCCTGCTAAAGGAGTTTTAAAAAAATTCCTTTTCCCTAAATGGATGTGACATCAGTAATACACAAAACAAAGACAAAAACAAGCCTCAAAAATACAATAGGAGCCCAGGAACCAATTTGATCTACTAATGCTGCTATAATACAAATTAGTGTCTAACGACAGGCATTTCAGTTATGAATAAGAATTCACACATTACCTGCCTAAGTGATATGTCTGGAGTTGTATTAAGTACACTTAAAGGTCTCCTGCTCCAAGCAGCTTGACAGAATCACACTCTTAAAAACCCAAAACATGTGCCTGCTTAGAAAATTGCATGTCTTCTTTTTCCTTCCAACTGCTTCTTCAGCAGAGACTTTACAGCATAATTTTTTTTGTCTACAAAGCTTATAAAACCAAGTCATAGATTCTACAAGGCAGTATATCATCAGAATCCAAGCTAGCTTGACAACAGCCAAGAAGTCAAGAACAGATAATGGAATCAATCTGTTTTCCAATGTCTACCAATTAAAAATACAAAATATTATTATTTATGACCAGGTTTATCAGAGAGAACTAACTAGATGGTAAAATGTACTACAGTCAGGAAAGGAACATAGAAAGGGCAGAGATACTGTTCTTTTGAGCAGAGACACCAGCTTCAGGGCTTTAAGCCCTTAAACAGAAGATCCAGCTTAGCAGATATTTTGAGCAGTCTAGGAGAATAAATAGGCCTTTCATGAAGGTAGAAACCTCTCAGTTTTCCCAAGTAAATGAATGCAAAATGCACAGTTCTCCTTTAGGACTCAAACACATTAACTGTAGATCACTGAAGGAGCACAGGCCACTTTATTTCAAAGATGCTAGTGAATAAGTTAAAAAAAAAAACAGAAACTTTAGAAAATGGTTAAAATCTATTAAAGGATATTTCCATTTAAAAATATATACTTCACAAACCTATCAACTAAAAGAATCCTCCTTTAATGCTAACTCCTAGTACATGTTAAAAATGAATTTACAGTGCTGACTTCTCAAAGAGAAAAATGCAAATAAAAAGAAAACATGTTGTCTTAATTGAAGTGCTTGCAGGAAACATACCCATTTCCATCAATAAGTAACAGCATGCTCTGGAGACCAGGACAGATGGATGACAGGCAAATGGTGAGAAGTCTGAATTGATCATCTCTAACATCACTTTAGGATTCCCTTCTCATTCCATTCTGAAATTGTTAAAAGCCGAGAAATTCAGGAAAATATCAGAGGAGAGGAAACATCTTTTTGCCCATGGAAAAATAAATGCAAGAACATACTATCTTTTTTATTTATGGCCTCAGCTCTTTATTGATTCAGGAAATATTTGCATAAAAATATATAATTTTTCCCATTAAAGACTTTGGAAAAATGTAAAGGAGAGTCAAATTACTATTTATCTTATCATGGCTGAGTCCCTTTGGTAGGGGATCATCAATCCGCAGTAATTGGACGCAACAGTTGCATCCCACACATTTCCAAACCAGCTGAATATGGCAAGATTCCAAATACTGACTTTACTCTCAGTCTCTCCAGAAAATTTCTGGATATAGAAATCCTTTCTAAAGCCCTCTGCAAGGGATCTTTTAGTCCCAGAGCTCAGGGCCAGGAACCAGTGGTAAGGCCCAACTCAAGTCTGCTGATAAGCCATTTTCCCAGAATTAGACCTAGCTGTAGCTGTTCAGGTTCATGTTAAAAAATAATAATAATAATAATAATAAACACTCAACAGAATTTCCTACAAACACTTACTTCAATTTCAGCTAGTGTTAGAGCACTGCAACGTTCGTAAAAAAAACCTCACAAATATTCGAAAAACATCTTCCTTTGGAGCACTGATCCCTTCCTCTGCAGAAGGATGTTGGACTTACCTCCTTTTCTTTTACAGATATGTCTCCTTTACTGCACTGGAGCACTATCATTTTTCTACATCATCTGGTTGAAATTCTCACACGTCTGCCCCGTCTCCCCTTCTTTATCAGCAGCTGAGCAGGGATCACATAAAAATCAGTGATTCTGCTAGTAGCAACCCTTCTATTCTACCACAGTGGAAACATCTGCTGAGACCTTGATTGGCCTCTTACTGCTTCCTAGGTGCATTCACCACTACCATAAAATAATTGCTTTCTCTACAGCAAAGGTCACAGTCATAAATGATGCTCATAAAACAAAGAAAAAATCTTGTCCTGACAGGGACATATTCCCCACACTGTCATACTATTGCTCTATCTTTCTGTACCAGAGAATGCACAGACTCTGCTGAAGGAGAGCTCCTGCAGCAGGTTATAAATGTGCTCCCTCAGCAGAGCACAGGCCCTGTGTTTTCCTAACAGCACAAGGCTGCCTCCAATCCCAGTGTCAGCCACCTGTGGTAGCCCTGTGTGGGGCTGCCCATGTGCCTTCTGACCATCAAACTACTGCTCCTCCCTGCTTTTGCTAATTGGCATTTACGGGAGCAGGATGTGCATCACATGCAATTACAGAAGCCTCTCCACCTGTGGGCCCGCACTCTAACAAAAATCATTCTGTGCTAATGTTTCCTTACAAAGGGCATTGCCATATACAATAATTCATCGGCACAGTAATATAAACACGAAATTAAGGCATAAGGAGCCTCTCTAACACAATGATCCATGGAACAGATAACTTCACAAGATATTGTTAAGGGCTTTCAAGTTAGAGAACACAGACACTCCTTCTTGAAACAAGAAGTCAATACTTACCCCTGGGCTCTTCATCTGTCAATTTCCTTCACAAATCTCGATGTAGCCACAATGTGGGTCCTGGCTAATTTTAAAACACCTTGTAAACTGAACCTTGTCTCATGCTGAGCTCTCCAGATCGGGAAGTGAGGTCAACTCACCAAACATCCAAGCCCCCAGCTATACAATCAATCATGAAGTCAGGATTTCAGGCTGTGTGTATTTTAAAGTGTGGTTTAAATAAAACAGTACTGAAACACTCTTAGCCACCTGACCTGTTGGTCCTAGTAATAAATAGATCCACTCAGCCAAACCCTGCTGTCACACAGAGATTAATTTAAATTAAAATAACCCTCTCTTCCTCTTATCATCAGTTACCACCTAATAGATCAGCTTATAAGACATAAACCAAAGTACAAGTCAGAAGCAATTAAGGAAGATTTTGTGCATGCTCAGAGGTGGCCACACATGAGACCTGAGAATGAAATTCTGAAAAATTGATTGCACCACAACTTAGGAAACCTGTAAGCTGAACATCACGATTTCTCTTCCCTCCCCATTAACAAATCAGTTTCTTAAGATTAGAGAATTATATCTTTGTGTACGAGCTACATAGAAAATATTTGCACCTTCTATGTATTATTTTCCAAGCTAAACCTTGCTATTAGCTCCTTTCAGATTGCTCAATATTTGCACCGACTGCCTCCATTCCTTGCTGCTGACTCTGATGACTCTTGCCATTAATTTGTTGCCTAAAGAAATCATTCTGGAAACCTCCTGAAATATCTCACTTGCTTGGTGCATAAAATTAGGCACTTCTACAACAAAGGCTGCAGCTTCATCAAACAGCCAAGTTCAAGTTCTAAACAGGATTACTTGAGTCTTTATTTGATGCCTTTAGGCTCTACACTGTCATGTAAAGGAATCATTAATAAAGCAAGTGTAATTTTTACACCTAGAACAATTCACTCTTCAGTTGGGAAAAATGCATTCCAATTCATTTGAGCTAAATTCCCAAGAATCCCTGGGAAAAGGTCCAAGTAGCAAAAATAAAACCATTTCAGCACAAGACCAAAGAAAGCAAAGTAGAACAGGTTTTTGATCTTATCTTCTAGACAACAGTTGACCTACAGCAAAACAAATTATAATCTTTTAACTAATCAGATTGCTGCCTTTTTTAGACTTACTTTTTCTTTATTTCTACAAATATAAGGACTAGGTGAAACACTGGATTCCTTACTGTGGTCACCTTATCCCACAACTTCAGAAAAAATACAAGAGCATTATTTTCATATGCAATCAACAAAGCAATATTATCTGGGAATACAATATTACCTTTACCTTAGGACAGGAGAAATTTCACCCTACCTTCTCTGCACTAGAGTTTTTAAGTTGCTTCAGCTATCTGAGAGGCTTTATTAGCTGACTGCAGGACAGTCTGCAGTTTGCTTAAACCGAGTACAAACTTACTAAGAAGTTTCCTCAGATGATCTATAATGTTAACAAGCTACCAAGGAAGTGCACTTAACTAATACGTTAAGTGCATCTTGGAGGTGGGGTATAGGAGGTGTCAGAGAGAGAAATCACATATATTCATATATTAGTATTTTTTCACCTCAAGAAGCTATCGAAAGGATCCTGTTAATATGTCAATATTTTTACTTGGAATGAATTTCAGCCTCTTCTCTCTCCTGAAGCACTGTTGTTTTCTGGCTTTTTTTCTAGGGAATAGGAAGAACAGGTCTATAAAATTCCTTCCACACTGAACAGCAAAAACAGCAGCTGCAGGAGGTATGAGTGGTTTCTTGGCAGAAAAGCATTCTGTCATACATCAGACCCACACTCATTAGTATTAGTGAGCATTGCTGCAGTGAGACTTAACTGTTATGCACAGGACTCAAGGATATTTTAGCCCCAAACAATGAGAAAGCGTATGTATTTTAACACTGGAAGCAATGGTGGCATCAGCTTAGCTGCACTCCTAATTCTTTTGAACAGGATGCAAAACTAATGCCCTCCTGTTAGTTTAGCTGAAGACTTCCAAAACTTAAATAGAAAATATAACACAGTCTTGTAATGGGGCAAAATAAAGAAAAACCTGATGTGAAAAAAAAATTTTAAAAACCATCATTATTTGGACCTACTTCTGCACAGTACTGAGCACAGACTGAACATTAAATATTCAGCATTACTAAGCATTAAGAGGTCTCATTACCATGCAGGTAACATCTAACAGAATCAGTCCTTTTACGAGGAGATAGTAGCTACAGAAAAGGTCATAGTAGCATTTTTAATCAGTACATCTCAAAGCACCACAAGAAAGATGCTGGTATCATTATGCCCATTTTACAGATTAGGAAATTGAGACAAAAAGTGTCATCAAAACTTGACAAGCTACTATTAGAGCTAAAAACAGAAAAACAGTCCTCTTAAATTCTCATCTAGTCTAGTCACGAGCCTTTCAGGAGAAAAAGGAGACAGCTGTTCTTGGACAATGATAAAGACCTGACTTTTCAGAGGCGCAGTCAGCAAGGGAGACAGACACTTAAAGCCTACAGGAAAAAAAGCACTTATTATTTCCCTTCTTGCAGCCAACACAGTCACCAGATCAATAAGCAGCCTGGAGTGCTAAGACCATGTTTCTTGGCCTGGGCTCAGACAGCATCCCAGGCAAACAAATCCAACTGCCCCCAACGGGTTGCTCTGCAGAGAGTGGGATTCCCTTCAGACAGAAAAGTTGTATGCACAGGACAAGTTATAGGATCAAGACATAATAGCAAGATAAATTATTAATTATAGAATGTTTAAAATTGCAACATCCCTTTAAAAATAAACTATTTCCAACATAGTCTTGACAGTACTCTCATTAAATGCTAATAGATGATTCTGTAATAAACAGAACCTTAAAAATGAATCACATTTATATACCTTGGGATGTCATGAGTAACAGTGTTTTGCAATTTAGGAGTGCACAGAATCTTCTTTTTTATGATGCATTGACAACTCCTTCTTGGTGTTGAACAACACAATACCTCACATTATAAATTTATTTATTTTGTACCAAAATTTGCAGTTATTCTATAAATTTCAAACATCAGTTGTACAATTTTTCTTTATGAGGATGCAAGAAAAGTCTCTTCACGTTGACCTTTTTATTATACAGGCAGAGCAATCACTTCCATGTGCGCCACAACAATGATAAACCTGACATATTTTTTCTTATGAGCTAAAGTGATACACCACTCCCTTCATCAGAAATGTAAATATGTGGGCAGAAGAGAAAAACTGTAACCAAGTAATGTTTTCAGAAGGTCAGCTTTCTCATGACCCACTCTAGGTGCACAGACCATAATCTACTGCAAGCAAAGCTGCTGGTAAAGCTGAGGTGATGGTTAATTAAACATGTTGTTCTAAGACACTTTGAAATCCTTCTGTCAAAGGCACCATGCAATCTCAAAAACAATTGCAGTCAAAAATCAGTTACTATAATAATATAAATTACATTAACACAGACTGTAGGCTTACCAGTGGAAACAAACGTGAATTTCAGAGGAGTCCTAAAATAAGATTCTGCTGTTGGGACAGAGGCAGATGATTCAGCCATTAAAAATGCAGTACTGTCTCAGCTTTTTTTTTTTTCCCTTTGGAACAAAACCTCGGAGCTATACTGTGGGGTACATCTCAATTCTGACACAAAAAAAAGCCCCAAAGGAGTCAACAACTGTTTATCGCTCCTGTTCACACAGTTCCAAGCTCATCATAGTCACTTGCTAGGGAAACCACATGATTTCTGCACATTCATGGTATTCAAGCTGGAAACAATAGCAGAGCAAAACAAGAGGTTTTCCATGAGTTTTATATTTGAAATGCCAAGGGAAAGAAAACAAGATGAGAACCAGGCTACTGACGTGGGTACAAAAGGATGTGTCTAGAGATCCATTTTTAGCAGTAGGTAAGTCACTACAATCATCTAGGAAAAAAAGCAGACAAGCATATCACATGAGCTCTGCAGTTTATTGGCAACGTTGATTTTACTCTAACAATGATTAATTACCTGATTTAATTATTAGTAGTTGCCTTGCGTGCAGGGCTACAGCACAAACATGAACCAGAATTTCCAATCTCTTTACATCTACAGGTGCTAATTCTGTGTAATGTGGGGTTTTACACAATGGTGGCACTAGTGTCAGTATAGCCAGCTATGACAATATCTGGATCAAATTAGTTATTTATTTGCGCATTTAGATTTAAAAAACTGGCAAAACACAAGTTTTATGGTAACTATCAAGTAAGTTACACCAATGCAAGCTCCTAGAGGTGTGTGCAAACACACAACTTACGGTGATGTAAAGCAAGAGAAGTATTTAGAGGTATTCGAGACTGATAAAAGATTAAAGCAGTGTAACTTAATTTGGGTATGTGCATGTCAACAAAAGAAAATAGATCCCATTTAATCTAGGGTAACATTTTAAAGGTATTTACTCAGGTATACAAAAAAAACCAGTCTGGCAACCCGCAGAAATTGCTACACAGACAAATTGCAGAAGGGAACAGGCTACTGCATATCAGCCAACCCATGGCCACAGTCCATGTCAGTTTTCTTAGATCATAGCAAACAGTGAGGTAACCAAAGTTAGCCTGGCCATCTCTCCACAAAACTGAAGCTGATTCTTATAATTTATCACCTGCCTGGGACAGGTGCACAGTCACTGTACATCAGCTGATGTGCAATATCTTGTCAAGGTGCATCACTGGATGAGGAATGCGAGAGCAGAGTAAAATTGGTCTGGCCTTGCACAAGAAAAATAGCTAAATGACCAAGGAATTGGAAAATGGAATAAACTGCATTTTGTTCCAGTCGCTGCATTTTTCAGGGATCTGTGCTGGCATAAACTAACTGGTACTGGTGCCAATTTTCTTTACCTAAATGGAAACCTACGGAGATGTCTATAAAATGTAGCACCCATTTAATTAAGTGTGCATTTTAAATTACTGCATGTAACTCAGTTCAAACCCCTACATTTAAAGCAGGATTATTTTAATTTGCCTTAAACTGATTAGGAATGTGTTTAAATTAAACCAAAGTATTCTTAAATCAGAAGCCTGGATCAGAATACCACAAATATGGTATAGACTTTTTCTATTTTAAAATAACCTGTAGGGTTAAGTACTTTCTAAGATTCCCATCAGACAGACCAAAATTAATAGTGGTAAAGGTAGTGGAAGGTTCAGTTAAGGCTTCCATTTGTAGTCAAGTTTTTAACTCCAATAATCTTTTGCACCTGCAAATGACCCAAAAGTGGAAATATTTGCATATGCAAGACTATTATAAATATCTGATTTACTCATGGCTGAAATTTAGTCCTACCTGAGGAAGTACTGTCAGGTAACTCAGAAGCAGTTAGTTATTATCCTTGGAAGAAATTAAGTATTGCTACAGCTTCAGCAATCCAAATGAAAAATGTAAAACCTTTTCCTCCACAGACTCAAGGACTATAGCTAATTAGACTGAATTATAATGCTTCTTTAAAACCAATATATATTAAAAGAAGCCTGTTTAAAAGACTAGGAAAAAACCCAACTTAAAGTAACAAAACCAGTAAATTGTTCATGATTCTGCAAATCAGTATCAAAGGGTTTGCTGTCATTCTCTTTTAAGATCAAACTGTATAAAAGAGAATTTCTCTGCGTGTTTTGACGCAGGAACATCTCAAAAGAGATTTACCAGGTTTATTGCTTTGGTTGGAAGTGCCAAAATATACAGAAAAAATATTACTGTCCAAGATGTCCAATTTGATTTCTAAATAAAACAAGTAATAGGCTGAGTTGCATCCATTACAGGAATCCCAATGGTTACGGAATCACTCACACTAAAACATCTCAGAACACACAGGAATAAACAAGGCCTTGAACCAGGAAACTGCTCCCTGCTGAGACTATTTAAGATTAATCAGACTCAGGATTGACATGGGACATGGCTTATTCGGAGCAGTTTGCAAGATTGAGGTAAAAATCTAAAAGAAAGCTAAAAGAAAACAGAAATTCCTCTCACTTCAACAAAAAGCCCCTTCTGCATTTTTTTTTATTTTCCACTTTAGTTGTTCCTTCTATATCTTATAGTAAGATATGAGTAAGATTTATTTTATTCTTAACATTTTTCAATAGTAAAAAGGGGATATTATAAAATTACAAAAACAATTGAAATAAATAATTTTACGTGTATTACTAATATTCAGTAATTACTTCATAGGTGGAAAAAACGTTTTAAAGGGCTAAGAAATTTAATGTGGAGGTATTCCCCTAAAGTCAGCCCATAAATTCCTCTCCTCTCCTAGTGGCAAACTTCCAAATATCTTTCATTTTCATTATAAAGTTTCTCAGCTCGTCCTTGTGGGTATAGGGGTTGTAAACCGCTGGTTATGGAGAAAGGTCATTCTGAGATGTTGTGATTCAAGTGCTGGCACAGGTTCTAAAATAAAGCAGCCTTCTCAGTGCTGTGATAAAGGCTGAGCCTTCAACATTTCTGGTTTATCTGCTATTGAAGCTATTGCTGATGCACAGTTAGTTGTTCTCAGCAATTCATACTACCCTTGGAAAATTTGCGGAGAAAATTGAGAGAAGTCCCACCGTACTTAAAAATTCACAGTATAGCTACAGTTTCCATCCATTAGCTTAATAAAATCTAATTTATTCCAAAAAAATCTGCTCTACCATAGAGCTTGTATGCTTCTCCTATTTTCAGTGCATTAAGTGAAAAGCAAAAGGCAGACACTTATCCCAGTAGGGAACAGCACTGAGATATTTCATGGCTTTGTAAAGTTTTAAATCAAAGGACACCATGAGATCATCCCATCTGCTTAAGTTTCATCATAATCTATTATTATGTTTCATCTGGCCACCTCTGCACTGAGCCTCCTCTAACATCTTTTTGTTGAATGCCTGTCTACCAAAGTAGACACTGGGGGTTTTGCTTCAGTCATTATTAGCTAAACTCTGGCCTCTGTGGCCCCTGCTGCAGCTGCAAATTAATCCTGGGCGAATAAAACAGCACAGTTTTGCGCGGCTCTCTCTGCCAGGGCACTTCACACACATTGCAATTCCTTGTGTTTGTGGGGTATGGCAAGGCTGATGCAGGGATGTCCCTCACAGCTCATGGCACTTGAGGACTTTGACAGCAGGAGTGGCAGGTATGCCATGGTATAGTGACAAAATCTGTAAAGACACTTACTCGCCCTCAGCTGGTGCAGATGCTGTTCTGGGTGACCGGCCATCAGACTGTTCCCTGAAAGACAGATGTGAGGAGTTCCAGGACTATCGGTCCAAAAATGACCGGTGGACTGATACAACCAAAGCATCTGATCAGGCAGGAATAACTACAGAAGAGTTTTTTACACACGTATCAGAGGGTTCCTTCATGCCTACTCAGCTGTTTGAAACCAGGACACTTGTAAATACATTTATCTGTACTACAGCTCCAGCACAACTGAGACTAGCAGTTGGCTCCAGGTAAACTTAGGCAATACTCCACTGTCTGCTCTTCCTCTGTCATTTGACCCATAACTGATAGTGCCCTTCCTTCCATTCGAACTTTCCTGCCTCACTGGCACAACTGGAGCCTGGATGAGGGAGTATATTAACATACTTGAAGACCTTTGAAGGCAGCCTTTAGCCTTTTTTTAATCCGGTTTGAGACTGATGTAATCATAACCAGCATGACAACGCAGGTATGGCCATGCAGAGGAGTATGTTCACCAGCAGTAGGTGAAAATGGATCAATATGATCATGGCTGTCCAAGAAAAGGTGAATCAAAGGATTTCTGAAGAAGTTGGAAGGAATTAAATGAGTTGATGTAGTCATGCCATCTTTTTAGTCTTGAATGAGAACACGAGGAGACACAGCAGGGGCTTACTTGTCAAGTGTGAAAGAAGCGAACCTCCCATGGGGCTCAAGAAAAGGAGAAACCCTGATGCTGAATTAAAAAAGAGATAAAAGCACAGATGTCCAGACAAAGAGTCCTATGTGATTCCTTCAACTAATTAAGTCTTTCAGCAGTGAGATGGAATAGCAATAAAGAATAACCACGTTTCCCTACACTTTCACTTTCTAGTTCTCATCTGCAACACTGTGACTGCACTTCCTGCAAACACAGCAAGGGGAACCTCTCTTCCTCTTTACTTTTCTCCTGCAGTCAGCCATTTCTGACTTTCCTTGAGGTGCCATTGAATTCTAAGAAGGAAATTCTTCAAGGAAGAAATTAGTCAGCGAGTGGGCAGGAGCGTAAAGGAAAGAAGGGGTAAGAGAAGGCAAACAAGTCAAACCAAACAAGCAAAGGAATCCAGCACCAATATCAAAGGAGCAAAAGCCACAATGGCTGAGAACCTGAGGCTGATGTGATTTACTTGCATGCCTTAGGACATTCAGTTCCACATAATCCACTGTCAAAGTCAATTATAAGTATTACAGTATCTGCTGCTGGAACGGATCCAATTCATTCAGAAGTAAACATCAAATGCTGCCTGTAAGGTATATGAGCACTTAATGACAAGCATTTATACCAAGATACAATCAAAATGAACAAGCTGTACAAAAGAGCAAACCAAAGCTAGGTTGCGTCTCTCTGTTTTTAATAGCTGCACTTGATTTCTCAAGGGATTATTTTAAACTAACTTTCTTCAAACATAAGAGCTTTTGGAAACAAAGGAATAAATAATCTTTTTTTGTAACACTGGCCCATAAAGTTACTTTCCTAAGTCTGTATTAATATATCAAACCAGACATAATTATCAGATTTTTCAAACACTCAGAGTCTGGCACCTTCTGTTGAAATCAGTAACACCATCTATCTCTCACCACATGGCTTTACCACTACTGCGAGGCTGATCCACTCTTGACTGTGATGAAGTTGTGCTATTTGAAGGAGGAAACTGTGCTGGTAGGCATAGAGAAATGCTTTGAAGAGTTTGAAATCAAAGTAGAGTCTCCTTTTGTCAAAGATACACAGGCAGAACTATTTATTTAGGACAGGAACTGCTCCATGGATCTTGCCCCATTTTTAGGGCAGACGATTGAATAACAATTTTTATTTTATCTGCTTGGGTCAGAAACATCATCCCATTCTGGCAAAAGAGGACCACATTAATTTCTGTCTTTGACCTTCCTTGACTTGTGTACATTTTCTATGTACTTCAACACAAAGCCTCTAACATTTTGGAAATTCCAGCTGGCACAGAGCAGAGCAGCATGTGTCATCTGAAACACGTGCTGTGAGTGCATCCATTTCACTCTCCTTGCCTGAAAGTGGCTTCTCATCAGGCAACAAATGAAGTCCTAGTTCTACCAGACACCAGGGTGTCTCAAAGATCAACAAAACCTCCAAAATTTACATGATGATCAACTCAATCCCATGGCCCAAGCCTGCATTCTGGGAGCAGTCCAAACCTCAACACACAAGTGCAGGTTGACTTTCTCTCATCTTTTTCTTGCATAAACACACAGCAGTAGGAATAGTGTACATATTCTAACCTTAAATTCCGACGCACATACTCTTCCTCAAGGAATCAGGTAGCCGGTGCCCTGACATGGAACCAGGAGGTATAAAGGACATTCCAAGAGGTGACATGGGTGGGAAAGCAGTAGGGGCTTGCTCAGCACACCCTCATCCAGTGTATAAACTCAACAGAGGTAAGCAAGGCAAGCAGAGCTAAATGGCTGGACTTCATGATCTGATTTTTGACTTTAACAATTCCATGATTCTATGGAAATTTCTAGGAGGTGCACAGATGTGCATTCATTACAGAGAAGAATCATGCTATCCTACTGGAAATACAGAAGGTAAAATAGGAGACTGGATCAGATTTTCATTTCTAACTTCCAACACCTCACGGAACCAGGCCCGGACAACGATGGTGCAAGAGTAGCTCATGGGAAGGAAGCTGGTTTACCAGATACGGTTTGCTAGCAGACAAACTACTCTGGCACAGGCAGGATCAGGGAAAACAAAGCCCACAAGAACAGAAGGAATCCTCTAAAGTGATATTCCAAACAGCTGTGAATATCCTTTATGAAGAAAAATTATGCTTCTGCTGTTCCTCTAGAAAACAGATGCAACATTTGTTTCCAGGCCTTTCATTTAACTTCTCCTGAGTGTATCAACAACGCATTCCTATATTTCTTACTTTCCTTTTGCAGAAGGATTTCACTGAAAATTGTGGATAGCAAAAGAGACTAGTTTCAGACCTTTTTACTACAGTAAAAATATTTCTACACTATATAATTTCTTTTGCTACAATGAATCATTATAAAGTCAGCTGAAGTTCAAGATAACATATCTTAAGAACCTTAACAGGGGAAAAAAATGGTATCTACCTAATTATACATCAAAGAGTACTTTTGGAATAAATTCTGTTATCTGCAGAGTTAGAATTTTTTTAAGTGTTCTACTTTAGTAATAAGAACAGTGCTGCTTGAATTAACTATTCTGCATAACTGTGCTCAGATATCAGGGGTGTTCAAATGTACTATGTCCACTCTATTATTATCACTAGAGATTCTCAGTCCATATTTCCCACAAAAAATATTCAATTCCTCCTGCAGAAGTACTTCTACTATGGTCCTTTTTAATAACTTCAGTCTTGCCACAGTTCAGCATAATATTTTATAAAGCTTCTTTTTGAGTTAAAGGGCATGATGTTTTAATAATACCAGTAATGTATATTGAATTTGTATTTCAGTTTTCAATTATTTTCACATTTTTATTATAATTTTCTTCACAAAAATGTCTACATGGGGGCAGTCTCATTTTCCACACAAGAATATATCTAATTCTGACATCCATCTGTCTGGAAATCGTTTTTATTACATTCGTCACAGCATATTTAGAGGTAAACTTGCTCTGTGACATTTCAAGATATAACAGCATTTTCTCATGCACACTAATGAAAATCCTAAAAATCTCCTATACTATGTTGCGAATTCATCCCAAATCATAGATATGGTGTTTTTCAATTCATTATGAATCTCCATGCTAATTTTCATTTAAAACACTTACTTAAAGATGGTCAGAGTTGAGGTTGGAAGGGACATCTGGAGGTCATCTTGCCCAAGGCCCCAGCACAAGAAGGGACACCTAGATTTTTTTGCCAATGACCATGCCCAGACAGCTTTTGAATATCTCCAATGTGTGAGACACCATAACGTAACCTGTGCCAGTCCTCAGTCACCCTCACTGGGAAAAACTGCATCCTGATGTTCAGAGGGAAACTCCTCTATTTCAGTTTGCGCTCTTCCACCCTGGTCCTGTCACTGTGTACCACTGGAAAGAGCCTGGGTCTATCCTCTTTGTCCCTTCCCTTCAGTTATTTGTACACATTGGTGAGATCCCCATGAGCTTCCAGGATGGCTGAACACTCCCAGCTCTCTCAGTCTTTACTCATAGGAGAGATGCTCCAGTTTCTTAATAGTTTTCATGGCACTTCTTTGGACTCTCTCCAGTATGTCCGTGTCTCTGTTGTAATGGGGAGCCCAGAACTGGACACAGCACTCTCGGGTGTGGCCTCACCAGTGCTGAGTAGAGAGGAAGGATCACCTCCCTTGACCTGCCTAATGCATCCCTACAATAAAGTAGCTTTTTTTGCTGCAAGGGCACATAGCTGGCTCATGTTCAATTTGGATACCATCAGCACTCGCAGGCCTTTTTCTTCCAAGCTGCTTTCCAGCTGGGTGGCCCTCAGCATTTATTGGTGCAAGGGGTTGCTCATCCCCACATTCAACATAAGCCAGCAGCGTGCTCTTGCAGAAAAAAAAGAGTAACATTTCCTTGGGCTGAATTAGAGTGTTGCCAGCAGGTCAAGAGAAAAATATAAACACTTCAAGGGAGAGTATTGGATCCAGTATTAATCAATGGGACACACTACTTATTACTGGCCTCCAACTAGATTTTGTGCCACAGATCACAACCCTCAGGGCTCAGCTATTCACTCAGTTTTCAATCCCCCTCATTGCCCGCTCGTGTAGCCCTCACTTCAGCTCCTCTGTGAGCCTTTCTGGGGAGGCCTCACTGAAGTCAAGGTACACAACATCCACTGCTCTTAAGTGGTCCAGAATCATGATTTCCTCTCATATGCTTTTATTGTTTATTTACACATCAATATTCGCATTGTGCTGTGGTTAATATTTGTAAGAGGGAGTAGGTTAGACATTTGGCATTTATCAATTAGTTCATTGCCCCTGAAATCAGCGATGCATTACTTCTTACACACTAGTCCACGAATCAGCCTCTAATACTGGGAAGAGAGAGCAAGAAAAACACAGGAACGACCAAGATCATGCTTTCTTTTTTATTTTGTTAACTTTTTTTCTTTAAATTCACTTCTTTGAGGTATCCTTGAGGATGTGTCTATGAGATGTCTGAAAGAACAGAGAATTATGGGCTGGTAATTGGAATGTCCTGTACCCTGCAGTCCTTGAAAAAAAGAAACAAAAGACCAGGACATGAAAAGCTAAAATCACTAATAGAACAAAAGAAGGAGTGTTGACACAATAAAAGACTATTCAGAGACAACAGCCTTCATTGCTACTCAGCTTTGATTAAACCCCAGGCAGGGCAGGGCCATCTTGTTCACTGAATGAACCAGGGGTCCTTTGGGAAAAAAAAAGGGAAAGTTTTGATGACACAGAACTGATTAAAAACTAATGGAAGTCATATGCCAAATAAGAAATCATTAAGAGCAACTTAAAAGTGTAGATTCACTAAGTATTTTATCCCAGTGCACTTTGCTTCTTTCAGACAAACTTCATATTTAAATTTAGGTATGTTTACAAATGATTCACCTCTTTATGTGAACATCCAAAGTCTTCTAAATAATCTTCCTCTAAAATAGAAGTTAAATTTCTTTTTTTTCAAGATGTCAATCCTCAAAGCAAGAGTGTCATAGAACACAATTATGAAATCTCGAAGTAAAATCCGTCTTTCAAAGGGTAAAAAGTAGTACAGTTACATAATTCAAAAGGTAGAGTAATAAAATAATAATAATAACTGGCAACTTCTTTCTAAAGATCTCAGAAAGCTGTACAAATATTGATATAGATGTAAGCATTATAATTTATCTGGAAATTAGGAAACAGTTTCATTTTCATTTCAGAGATTAAAAAAGGCACACAAAGGTTAACTATTTAGCTCAGGGCCACTGTGCTTGGCCACTGTTTTAAAAACATGACTGAAAATTGCTCCAAAGTCAGATGTCTGCTTGCTGGATTGCATTCCATTCAGGAGCACTGTCTATCCAGAAAACAGATCACTTTGTGCCTTACATTGACAAACAAAAGAAGTTACAAACCTGTCAATACAGTACCTCGGTAATAGAACACATATCATATACAATATGGGACAAATGAAAAGGTAAAGTTCTGAAAATGGGGTTTTTTTTCATTTTCTTACCCGCTTTTGTTACTGTAGACAAGTGTAGACAGGGTTATGTAGAAAGACTTACTGATTTGAAGAAATGCAGAACAGAATCATCTGGAAAAAATTAAGTTCTCGTTTAAAAACGTAGCTGATAATGAAGTGAGAGGAAGAACATGAATGCTTACATGCACCCATTTTTTATCAATGCAGGACTGGGTCCGTTCTACAGCATTTCATCCCAAGGTGAGAAGTAATCAGATTCTATCCCACATCTCTAATAATGGGATAATGTACACACAGAGCAATACTGCAACTCAATCAGCAACATCCTAGACTGACTTCTCTAAAGAGGAATCATAAAGAGAGTAATGCACTGGCATTACGCTGAGATATTTCAATAGAAAAAAGGAGAAATCAAATAAAAAATGAGAGGTGAAACTCTTGCTTGATATGGTATTAGTCACTATTTTTATCTTTAAACTACGATAAGGGGTGAGGCACACCTAATGTTGGCTATTAACCTGCTTGTTACCATTACACTGAATTTAGCAGTTTATTTAACAATCAAAGAATTTTAATCTCATTTGAATGTGACTGTGACTCCTAAACCTAACATGGCATTTGTATGAATCCAATCTGTTGCTGAAGAAGCACTGCTTGTTCAGGTGACATTTGTGTGGAAGTAGCTTTAAATTTACAATTCTGTTATTTCCAAAACGCCATGTATTTCTAAGCAACAAGAAGAAAACCAGATCCACGTGATTGTGCAATTTTTCCCAATTACCAGTCCAAAACACAGTGGGAAAATAAGAGATGCTTGGCACATCCTTAGCACTAAATATCCCAGGACGATTCGGATGCTATTGCTTGGATGGTTCTACCCACCATCAGTGATGAACACACAATTCTTTCTAGCCTTATAGAACATGTGTCCTGGTAGCAACTTTGTATTGCAAAAGAGCTAAGTAATATTAGAATGATTCAGTGGAAAATGTTTTGATTTGTTTTAAAGATAATGTAAAGTTTTGACAGATCTCATAAACCAAAGCCAAAAGGGTCTGTATTTTAAAAAGCTATACCAAATTTTCATTTGCAATATTGTCAGTCTGTTAATCTTTATATCAATTCTTCATTTCAGCAACACATGTAGAAGATTAACACACCCACATACATTCCTTTCCTATAATTTTTAGCCATTCACCTAACCAAAAAGACAGATCCTGAAGTGCACTGTAGTTGGAATTACATAGATCTTAACAGATATTTTGATGGCCAGATAATAAGGAACTAGGAAATAGAGCTATAAAGGCTGTCAGTGTAGAAATTTGCAAATGGAGAGGCTTGGTTAAGGCTGTATCAGGAACTGTGGGAGGCGAGGTTAAATTTTTTTTTTTTCAATCTGCCTCAAATTAGAGGAGGTGAATTTGTATCTTAAAAAATAAACACCAATTCAAAGTGCATTTTTAGAAGTTCAATACACTAGATGTTTTCCCTTCTGTGTTCTAAATGCTGTACAGATTCTCTATCATCCTATGTTTTCTCAGTTCTCTTATTTATTCCTCAGCAGAACGGTGTCAAGGCAAATCATATCGAGATACCTCCACAGAAAAAAATGACCCTGTATATTCAGAAGACATTAATAAGTGTTACAATTTTGATTTACAAGGCGGTGGCAGGGATTTTTTGCATTTTCACACAAAATTGCAGTTTATTATAAAAATTCCAACTGCTTTCCATCTTTCTTATCTTTCAAGAAAAATCTTAAAAGGACATCTAAATGCATCCCTTTTTATGAGTTTTTTCATAATGCTAAGGCAAGAATATTCTCATTTCATTACAAATGAAAAATAATTTGGAGCATCTGAGACTCCAAGCCCACACAATCTACTAGAGAGAGATCATATGGGAAAATGGAAAACAGGAAACAACTTCTGTATCAGAGCTAAAATAGGTGGCATTTAGAAACAAGAAAAACTCAGGTGTTTTACTTCAGATTTCATGGAAGTGGTTATATTTTGTGCACAAGTTACAATATCATTAATTTACACAATATTCAGAAGCCGGAATTCTGAAAGAGAAGCATGCAAGAAAAAGCACCTCCCAATCAACATCCTGCCAATTAAGGTAATAGAGCTTTTGCTATAGCTTACAGCTCTATAGAGCTGATAATTAAACCAACTTATGCCCCTGAACTGTTAGTCTTTCATATCTCAGATAAGTGCCATCAACTGATGACGGGAGAGCTGAGTCTTTGTCTCTGCACCTGGCAATCTTTCACCCAGCAGACACTTCGTGAAAATGAGTGCATTTCTGCAGAAAGTTCTAGTTTTACTAAGTGACCACATTTTTGCAAAAGAATGCTTCAACAGAAAATTCATTACCCAAATGCTTGAGCATCCTCACAGAGACGAACATGTTTTTCTGATACCGTTGTTCGTAAGTGTCCTTCCACAGAAAGATTGTAATATATTCTTAACCAAACAGTTCTGAGACAGACAGAAAGACAGACACTTTAGGGAATATGATAACAGTGCACAGAGGACTTAGGAGCCTGCCTAGGAATCTATATTAAGCAGCAATCAATTATCCACAGTATGTGCTACACTCAGTTTGTAGATGGGAGAGTTAGGAGCAGTATTTAATTTGGTCATCTATGGTCCCAAACCAGATCTCTCCATTTTTTGAGTAGGCTGCATGGACAAACAAGTCTCCTAGTCCTGAACAATATATACTGAATCTGTCATAACTTTTTCATTGTTTAAGATCCACCATAGGCCTCCAAATTCTTTTTTGCCACCTAATTGGAATGGTTAAGACTATAATATCATTTAATGAGTCCAGAGACTGTTCTCTGGCGGCACATTACACAGTATTTGACCCTGAGGCCCTCTGGGCCCCATAAACTGCCCCTCTGACCACAAGACACAATTATTTTTTACTGTATTTTCTTTTTAGCTCAAACCACCTGAAATAACATGTGAGCTGTTAATACAGCACCTCCAGTTTTGGTTGTTCTCTGTCTGCATAATTCTAAATCTAAAAATAGGACTTAAATAATCCTTCCATAATGATATGTCACAGTGAAAGAGCAGGCAAAGGAATGAGTAGGTATTACCATATACTACTGCTGCGGCTGGTAGCTGTACTGTAATTAAAAATTGTTAATGGTTCTATTATAAGCATCTAATTCATAGATTTTATCATTTAACCTTAAAAGATAATGCCTTCATTTTAGTTCATTTACTTGAGTGAGTAATCCCAACTTGTGAAAGGAGTCCTCTTAATGAGTCACATCAATAAAGAATTGGTCCCAAAATGAGAATAACTTTTCCAGTGTAAACTTCAGCTGAAAGCTACATTTCTTTCTTTTCCCACCTCTACCTCTAAACAAAAAAGAACAGCATCATCTGAACCAAACTGAAAACATGTATATGCTCTCAGTTAACCCTGTTTTCAGAATGAAATAGGAAATTTATCAAGTGAGCAGTCATAGAATTATGATTTCTTTTGAAATGACCCTTTGAAATGTAGTTGAGGCATTTATCTGTGCTCACGATCAGTGGTCATTGCTCTTCTAAAGCAAAATCCAAAAGATCTGATTGCTAATCTTGCATGAGATGCTGAATTTATCACTCACACATAATACAACCCTACAATCACTTCAAATCCCAAATCCCAAAATTTAGCAATATATCCTCTGAGAGAAAGCCAGGTTACAACCACTCTTCCTCCCACCAGGTTCGGGAAAAAGGAAATTTTCCTCGAAGGAAAGTGAATGATCTAAAAACTATTTATTTAACAAACACACCAGAAAAGGATAATAATGCTAAATAATGAAATCTCTCGCTGTAGAGAGAAACCTGGGAAGATTTCAGAGTCCTTCTGTAGGTGTGGTGTCTCTCCTCCTCGGAGCTGGGTGAGGGCCCACCCCCTCGGGCCTCGGGGAAAATTCTCCCGATGTGTTCTGATGTTGTTGAAGCAGTC